>JBAIZL010000004.1:237434772-237612272 GCA_036971475.1 Prosapia bicincta | reverse complement strand
GAGTGAGTTGTAAGCAGCCATTTTATGTTGTGCGGGATGGTTTAAGTAGGGTTGTTTAAGTACATATAGTGAAAGTGATAAGTGAATACAAGAAAACAGTATTGCAAAGCTACAAATATATACATATATATATATATATATATATATATATATATATATATATATATATATATATTTATATATATATATATATATATATATATATATATATA
Source organism: Prosapia bicincta (assembly GCA_036971475.1). Taxonomy (NCBI): domain Eukaryota; kingdom Metazoa; phylum Arthropoda; class Insecta; order Hemiptera; family Cercopidae; genus Prosapia; species Prosapia bicincta. The sequence goes on along the minus strand of JBAIZL010000004.1, from coordinate 237,612,060 downwards.
TATATATGTATATATATACATATATACATATATATATATATATATATATATATATATATATATATGTATATATATATACATATATATATATATATATATATATATATATATATATATATATATATATATATATATATATAGAATATCAAATGTGTTTTCCTGTTAGAATATTTTTAAGATCAAATAATATACAAAAAATACAGGAATATTTAATTTATTGAATAATAAACTCAAAGCTTTTCGTTGGTTTACATTACCAACATCCTCAGGAGTTACAATACTAAGAATGATAAAAGAACCTCATTCTGAATGATTTGTTCTTTTATCATTCTTAGTATTGTAACTCCTGAGGATGTTGGTAATGTAAACCAACGAAAAGCTTTGAGTTTATTATTCAATAAATTAAATATTCCTGTATTTGTGTATATTATTTGATCTTATAAATATATATATATATATATATATATATATATATATATATTACCTTGTGTAAGACAAAAGATTAATAATTTTAGAAAACCAAAACCGTTTTACCATTTTAATTTCACAGAATTTTTTCGTAATATCTTCTTAATAACATTGCAAAAAAAACTCATTGAAATAGAACATTAACTAACAAAGTACTTTAAACCTCTCAATAACATAAATCGCTAAAGAGCTACTTAACCTTCAGTAAAATGTTGAACTGGCAGCCGTTAGATGTATATTTAATGAAATTCTGTCTAACGAAATATTTAAACAGGACTTTATGTCAGGTTAACGGCATTTTAAATAGATCATAAGTACAACATACACACACACACACACACACACACACACACACACACAAAACAGTTTCAATGGCAAGATTTTGTTTTTTATGCCAAAATCGTTTAAAAATAATAATTTGAAAACGTTTAGAGATGACATCGCCACTATGGAATGTAGCAGGCAAGTAGGTGCACTATCTGTTTAAGTAAACAAGGCCGGTCCAAAAGGGTCGACTTTGTTCACGAAAAAGACAAACTGCGAAGAAATAAATGTTTTCTTCTAACATGTAATATAAAAATAAAATAAGTTCTTGTTATTTATGACAATCAAAACAAAAAAAAGGAAAACAGAAAATAAGAGTAAAAAACCACCAAAATTTAAGAGAATTTTTTAAAAAACTAATAAAAAAAGATTATTGTAAACTAAAAATTTATTAAAAAATGTATCTAATAAATGGTTTAATAAATGCTCCAATAATATGAAAAGTGTCAAGTCCGGGAGAAATTAGTTTTGAGTGCCGTTAAAGAGCAACTTACGATCGGAGGGGCTAGAACTGTCATTCAAGTTCGTAACAACATTGTGAAGGGTAAAAGAGACTACGGCGTTCAAAAACATCACAATATTACACCATAAGTGACATTTACAAACACCAGCGAAAAAACGAGCAGAAATCTTCAAAACAAAGTTCAATAGGACACTATGTTAAAAGTCAAGACAAAGTCTTGACGAACCGATAAACCCGGTAGCAGAGTAGGAGAAACTGCCCGCTAGCTAGGGACTCGAAAATCAGCTTTCGTTCGAGACGGGCGTGTTTCCTAAAATCCAGAAAGAGGTTCCAGAATGCTGTTCCGTGGCTGAGAAGAAAACCAAGTGCAAGATGTCCGTGGAGATGATCTGCCTTCGAGCGCAAATAGATATAAATTATTCTTCTGTTACATTTAATTATGTATGTGATTTTATGTATGTAATTTTGAACTCTAAAAAACCAAAATGTTCTCAGAAGGACTTGAAACGATAGTAAGAGTTAAATAATAGTGTTATCCAATTGACTGTTGAACTTTATGCTAAGATTATATGAACATTTCAGAACTTTATAAAACATTCAAATATATTTCATGTATAAAGAATTACTTATAATTAATAGTAAATAAATAACAAAAATTTAATGAAATTTAATTACGAGTTATGTGATATTTTTGAAAAGCAAATTTAAATTTATATATTAATTTTTTAAGTAATGAAAACAAAATAGAACAAACAAAAAATGTTTCTAATTATAATTATTAACCCGTGGTAAAGCTAGTAAATAATATTTCATAAAATTTTTCCAACCAGCAAAAAGAATAAAATTAAATAATTAAACTAATCTGGCAAAAAGATTCTCAACAAATATTATTGCAATAAGAAATTAACAGGTAAATTTATAGCCAAATACAATTTTATAAGGCATAGATTATCACCTAAATCCTTTTTGATCATTTTGGTTGGTTTTTAAAACAAGGTCCAGGGATTTAACCACTGGCAGATCACGCTAGACACACCACATGTACGAGGATATGGTAAGTCGGGTGAGATCATATTTTGACCGCGGTTGAACTTGCGTGCTTGGGCCCTACAGTATCCTTCATGAGAGGGTGCAAACTAAGGGTTTTACTGCGGCTACACACACTCACACAAAGTTACTCACACTCGCAAAAAAGTAGCATGCATTGTTATGTCGGTCTATCTTAGCGGTCTTTCATAACATCACTTCTCTCCCAACACAAAGTTTTATTGATTGTTTGGTTATTGAACCGATTTTTAGTATTAACAAAAATATATCTGAGTAGAGTAACTGTGGACAACAATCGCAGTCGGATACCTCGGAGACCGACGCTTGAATTAAAATCCCAACAACTGTCAAAAAAAGTAAATTTTATCTCTAAGAAAGCGTTTTTGTAAAGCCTTATGTAGGCCATATATTATGAAGTCGTTTATAACTAATTATAATATTTAAATAACTAAAGGAAAATACGTTTTATGGAAGAGCAATAGAACTCTAGAATGATGTAGAATCTACTACTTCTGGGATATTATTTTAGAAGCATTCCAACATATAATTACCGGTAATCTCTGCGTGTACATATGAACATTTCAGCTTTAAATGTATGACAAGGGTGTTACTTTAAACATCAGAGATTATTGCATATTAGAATCGTTGAGGACACACTAAACTAAAAACATCGCAGATGATTAGCTTTATATCCTTAAATGAAAGTAATTTTAAAACGAGGTAAAGGAAAATCTGGTTTACAACAAATATATCCACATATAATATTCAAATATTTAAAACAATTAAGGTTTATTTGTAATTTTTAAAAATAATTTATAAGCCTTTGGAAGAAAATTAAATATATCAAACTGAAAGTAGGCGCCAAGCCTTTTAATAAAAGAAAAATTGTTTGCTCCAAAACATTCTAACCAAAGCTTGGTTTAATGATTATTTTTTTTTATTGCAGAGCTTTCTCTTTCATTAGGAATATGACAGACGGGATATCCAAAAGTATCGACAACGATTATGATAAATTACCCAAAGCTAGTATGAAAGACGAGAGTCCATTAGTATCTTTAAAGATGATATCAACTATCAATCATGTGAACGTTTTTCTATTGCAAGTAATTCAAATTAAAAATGACTTCTATCAAGGTTGATTTATTGATTTGCGAGGTTATAAGGGATAAATCAATTTGAAAACACAGCTGTTTCGGATGATAAGAGTGGCCGAACTGACAGGAAAGCAATTTTGAATAAATAGTAATAACTAAGCAAACTGAAGTTCGAAGGAAAATGTTTGTTAAATTTATCCAACACTATACATTTTATTCTAAAGTCATGTTTATATTTTCCTCTAATAAGAATATATTTCCCTTACAGGATATATATGATATCTAGAAAATTATATATACTTATGATATTTCTGTTACATATCACAGAGTAAGTGATTGTATTTTGTATATAGACTAAACAAAACAAAATATTGACCATCCAGACAGCATCGGCATTGTAAGTGAAAATATATGATGATGTAGAAGTTATCAGGAACACAAGAAAAATAATAATACTTGTTGGTAACCTTCAAATAATTAAGAAGATTTTTTTAAAAGAAACATTTAACTTCAAATCTACAAAAGAAATTCAATAAAGCAACTTTTTTCTTTTTAAAACAGAAAAATACTACAGTGCACGTAAATAGTTCTTAATCTATCTTCAGAACATCCTGATAAGATGGATTTTTTCGACTAAAGTTTACTAGCGAGTGAGATGAATAGTTCATGCGCGAAGTGAAACAGGGTCTACCAAGGCAACTGCTCATGCCAAAATGGAGGCACGGCTATGCATTTGTTAGACCATATTATTATAATAATATTAATTTTTTTTATTTAACTAGATCTATTCTAATCAGATTACTTGTATCTGCAATGTAAGGGGGTATAAGTACTTTGTACAGCCTCAGCACTAAGCTATTTTATATTTTATTTGTTACAAAGGACCTTGCACATCATCAGGTATATAAATATTTTGCAATATCATTGATGTCTGTTTAGCCTACTCAAGATATTTCTGGTAATGTAATGCAGTATAAATATTAGCTTTGTTTTATTAAGAAATCCTATATTTATAAAGCCTCAAGTTTATGTACCGTAATTATTTTCGTTGTTTTCAAAATTCTAAATTTGTTTAGGCACAGCACCGTCATATTATTTTTTAAGTGTCTCTGAGGACCGAGTACAATATCAGGTATATAAATATATAAATATATATATTTGCGCTGAGCTTTAGCCTTAACATACAAGTTACTTGTGATAATTTAATTAATACTAAATGATTTTGGTTTTGCATGATAATTCAAGTAATCAGAAGGCGTACATGAAACTCCTTATCATTTATCTTACTAACAAGGTATTTTCAAGGTATTCCCACGTCAAGGTATTACCTAAAGTATAATCAACCTCCAGTGATCATCTACGATCTATCGCGAGTGTACCTGGTCTTCTTTTTGCTAGGCCTTTTCACCCCACTCTACAAGCGACACTTAAAGTACGGCTTCCTTTCCCTGTCTTTCCATTATCCATGGAAAGAGCCTAGTAGTTTGGTAGATTGAGATTCAATTCTCCTTACCTCATTCACGGTAGGGATACTATTTATACTTGCATGTAAAGCTGAGGTGGGACACGAGAGGCTGGCTCCCACAAAAACCGGGAAGACAAATCAGTAAAACCTCAACATAAAATTTATATATTTCAGTGTTCATCGATTCATATATTTTCATTAGCCTAATTTTTATACCGGTTGACAGTTGTAACTGAAGAAAGTTTCGTAGAATTTTATATTTCAACTGTTTGATTCAGTATGTATATATATTTTTTAAATACTGGTTTTTCGATAGTGAATAATAACAGCAAGTAGGGCCGACGCTCAAAATATCCATGTATATAGAATTACGTAAAGGTGAATGTAGACTATTTCAGTTTTATTGTCAGATTTCAACTTACAGTAAAAACCACGCTTTTAAAAAGCACGAAAATTAATCTTTTAATAAACTATTTAAAGTACTAACTAAGCTCAAATAAAAAAAAATATAGTATAAAAACTTGTATACTGAAACATGTTATCATAACATCTTGATAAAAACATAACAGATACTCTACAAGTAAGCCATATCTATACAAGAGACATTCTGCATGCGTGCTTTGAAACCAAATTTGAGCCGATCTCATGAATTTAGTTTGGTCCTAAGTATTTGTATAAAATATTTTATTTACCGTTTGAGATTCAGTTAAATATAAAAAGTATACAATTTTAACACTGGTATTTTAATTTATTATTAATACAAAAACTAAACTCGAGCCATCGAGGCCAACCTTGGAAGCTCGTAATAAGAAGTAAGAAGTTGCAAAAACTAAACTTTTTTGTATTTTATGAAATTTAAATGGTTATAGTACATAGTTTATATTCATATATAAAATATACATACAAAATTGAAGCTGGTGAATGTAAAAACAGACGATTAAATAAGTTGAATTTTAATTATCAAACAATCAGCTTAATTAAAGTGAAGTAGCTTCTTCAAACCTTCACTTTAATCAAGACTTTAAAACTATATCCTCTTCGACCATAATTTAGACATCGTTAGCAAGGAAGTGTCGTTGTTATTATATCGTTCAGGCGATCCGTTGATGTTTGGTTTGCTTAAACTTTCTCGCAATATATTAATTATAGTAGTTCAAAGCAGCGGTATATGGAAGGCTTTTGATACAATTACGACAGATTGAATTCAGGGAATATTAAATTTGTTACTCCAATGCAGCACCGCTATACAGCGAATTTTATATGGTTAATTTTTTGTTTTCGTTTTTTCTGTTTGTAAATAATTTAAAAGCATACACCTTTTATTTGACAAAATATATTATTTATTCATCAAATATTATTATTCTATTTCATGTATTCTCATGTTTTACTTCATATATATAAAGGCTAAATAAAATTGAAGTTGCGTCTACATTCGTTATGATTATTAGGCGTCGTCAAGACGAAATAAAAATATATAAGGACATAAACATATATTTATAAACTATATATATATATCCCACACACACACATACACACACAAACACACACACATATACACACACACTCACACACACTCACACACACACAAACACACACACATTCATTTTTTCAGTTGTACCATTTCTCCCGACAATCGTTAAAAAAATGAGTTTGCTATCTGAAGTGTTCAAACATGATTTTAAAACATATTTAAAAACATCTCGTCAATAAAAACCTTAAATTATTTCTCAAATAAATGTATTTAGCAAAGTAGAAAACTATTAGAACTCTACACAATCGTATAAAATATCATGAGCAGTGTTTAAACCTCATTAGACGTTGATTTCAATATAAAGAGGAGCGTTATAAAGGTAAGATGTACTGTAATTTGTCTTTTATAACGAATTGTATAATGTAAATTTGCACAAAATAAAGAATACATCTTTTGAAAATATTAAAATTACATAGTTAACATTTCTAAATATCTTTTGAGAGGACGGTTAATTGCGCCTAATGATTCTATTATGATTTCAGACTGATCAATTTATTTTTAATTTGGAATCACGAAATCAACAAAGCTTTTTTTCACAGTTAATTTTTAATTCATTTATTTATTTTATTTCTAAAAATCTTAATTAATTATATTGTTCATAAGTTAATACAAGTTAACTACCTTGGCTTGCTGTACGGAGCTCTCATTTCTCACTCCTGTGAAATGCTGTGTCTCAAAACTCATTAACAGCAGTTTATTATTTGAATCTTGGCTTTATAGTGACAGTGGATGTTTGTTGACTGATAGCTTTAGGGGCTTTTTTGATGGTCACGTACATTTAAATTTTGCACTTGGTTGATTGGTGCTGAGCAATTATATAATGTTTACTGTTGGTTGGACAGATTTAGTTTGGCTTGGATTTTTCTGAAGCGTGACTCTTAGGTGTTCGACCTTCATGGGGGCTCGTAGACAAGGCACAGGCGTCGATTGTTGCGCCTTGAAGGCGGTGCTGGATCTGTGACTATTTCCGACACATGAGGATGGGAGGAGCGTTCTGCTTTATTTTTGATGCATGAGGGATGTGGTCAGTTGGAGGATGAAATCCTCTAGGCGTGGAATCGTATGCCTGCGGGTCCAGCGGCTATCGTAGTATTTTTACATAGAATGGGGAATTCGTGATTTCTCTGAGCTTGACGTTTTGGAAAGAGCGCAGCTTTCTCTTTTAAGTATCGGTCAGAAGGCAATACCAAGCAAGAGCTGCGTAAGTGATGAGGCTGATGTACATTTTGTACATCATCAGATTGAAGGACATTAGGATCGGGTTCCAAGATCCGTGAATGACAGGGAAAAGTCTTTGGCGAGCGCCAATGGCCCTTCCAAAAGCACGCCGGAGAAGGGGCATAAAGGTGAGCTTGTTATCAAGTGTCAGCTCTAGATACTTCACTGTCGGTTTCCACGCTATGGGGCTATTATTTAGAAAGGGCTGTGAGACAGGACAAACTCGTTTGCTGGTGAAGCTGTTTTGTCCGCATTTACTGCGATCCTTCACTTCCACGGTTGGAGCAGGTAGAGTTGTTTCTGCATATACCGAACACCAAAACTTACATTACTGGTGTGGTACTGATACATGGAGTCGTCAGCGAAGAGTCGTAGTCGGACAGATGGGTAGAGGAGGACGTCATTGGTGTACATAAGGTACAGTAACGGCCCCAAAATTGAACCTTGAGGCATTCCTGTTTGATCGGACATCGCGTGGAAAGAGTACCTTCTACGGACGCCTGGAACTATCTGTTGTCGAGGTATAAATGAATGTGATGATTATAGCATGAAGGTAGGGAACTGCTTGCAAGTTTATACAAGAGCCCCTCATGCCATACCCTGTCGAACGCTTTGCTGATGCCCAGAAACACCGCTATGTTATGACTTTTGGTGTTATAGCCATCTGCAAGGGAGTTAACCACATTGGTTAGTTGCAGATTTGTGGAATGGCCACTGCGGAAACCGTATTGTTCATGTCGGATGTTGGAGCAGCCTGTCGTTGAGTAACCTCTCAAAGACCTTTGAGAGGTTCGGTAGGAAGGATATAGGTCTGTCGTTTTTGCGGAAGAGAACTTTTTTATTCAGTTTGAGGAAGAGGACTACTTTTGCTCCCTTCCACGAGGTATAGTAGAGGCAAGTTCGCAGGATTCCATTAAATAATTTGTATTAGTCAGTAGAATGGGAAGGAGGACTATCTTGAGGGCATGGTTGTATATCTCATACAAACCAGGGGCTTTACATAAATTATATTATAATAATAAAATAATGATGATAATCCATAATGTTATTATGACTATAATATAAAGTTATTGTAAGATGTTATATATAACCCGCAGGAGTGCTGGTCATCTGCGTCTAGTAAGCTTTATGTACAATCCTTCGCCTCACTCCAGCCTTACATAGCACTATGGGATACACACATTTCAAAAATACACACACTTACATACACATGTACACGCACATCATTAACAAAACAATCTTCATATATAAGAACACTTAGCTTATATCTTCTCATAGTGATTGTTCACTCGTCAGAACTGTTTCTCATTGAGAATGTCTTAAAGGGTCAGAACTTTACAAGCAGGAGAGACTTTTGGAAACCCAGAAATTACGTATCAAAGTACTAGGTAGATAGTCACAATTATAACTACCACTCAATCTTACTCTTTTCAAGGAAATCAAGATCCGTGTGTGCTACTTTATTGACAGTAACAGATCTTAAGCAGCTGGATGGATGTTTCATCACAAACAGTAATGATATTTCTAATAATTTGGGGATATTATTTTCACTTTTTTTAATTCTGTTGTTATAGAAATTGTATAAACATAAAGAAGAAGCAAAACCTTCCATTTTTGAACTGTCTGGAGATTCTCCTTTGGCCATTCTATACTGTATTGGCAAATAAGATTCCACTTTCTCTCAACGTAGGATTCTGTTTAAAAACCTGATTGCATTGTATTTTCAACGGTTAAATATCTACCCTCATCGGAAGAACTAGGTCCAATATTGTTCAATATTATTACTTCACTGTAGAGTAATTGTTCAAGCCCTATATTTTGCCTGGATTTTAAGAAAGTAGAAAAATATATAAAGATAAAAAAGAAATAAATATATTGCCCAAGTCTGAAACACCATTGGCAGGAAGTGCTCTATTGAACATCCATAAAGAACGTGATGTATATTTGTTCCATTGGGGATAGGAAGTTAATGGATTAGATTTGATTTGTATGTTTGGCGCAATACTTAAAGTATTTCGTTCATGGGTTCACAGTCTAAGGGGAAACTCGAAGTTAATGTATCACGTAGCGGAACCAATTGTACAGTATGTTTCCAAAACACTTTATCGAAAAAGAAGTAAAACTTTCCCCACCTATACATGTCTTACCTTTGCAATATGCACTGTAATATTAACAGGAGCTCGTATCTTATTACTTGGTATTTAGCCAAAACAAATTTTATTCTCTACTAGCAGGATTAAACAACGCTTTAGTATGATCATCAGTCCAGAAGTTGCAGTAATTTTCTTTGAGCAAACAAATTATGAGTAATAAAACTATAAAACTCCTATAAACTTTCCGCCCATTAAAGATTCTTCTTTAACTTAATTTAATTTTATTTCTTATGCATGAGTAAATTTATTTTAGAACGCCGTTATTAAATTTTCCCTACAAGAAATCTGCCCTCTTATATTTTAAACATAAGTAACTGTCTCACAATTTAGGAATCACACTTTACCTTTTACTCTTTCTACGTGGAGTAAGAAATTTCCAACTCTTCTAAACAAAGATTTCAGATACTGAAAATAATATTTCTATAATTTTTTTAGGAAAGGTTTTAGTTTTAGTTCAACTAGAGATATAATTGGAGATGTTTGAGGGTTTCCTTATGGATCTCCAGAAGGATAAAGCCGGGCAATATACAGTAAAATGAATTAATAACAAAATATATTTTAGTATGAACAAAAATATCAGCATTCTCAGTTGCTGGAAGGCTATTATACGGTACATAAAAATGCTTTAACCAGAGTCAGAAGGACATTGTATTGAATAGAAACGTTTGGGACATTTTGTCACAATTTCAAATAATCTAAATAAAAGTTTACTAAACATTTTGTTAATTTATGACGGATGACATTATTACTAAATTAGGAGACTTTGTGAGCATATCCAGAGTTTAAAAATGTTTATATAATACTACCATAAAACCAAACGTTATCTGCATACGCAATAAAATCAAGATATTTAGATAACAGTGGATTGACGAAATTTACAGATTATTGGGGTTTTCTATAGCTCCATCAATGGAAAGAGCAGCAATGGAAACTTGATGATTTTTTTTCGAATTAGTTACTCGATTTCCTTTAGATTCACCTTGCTTTTGGAAAAGCGTGTTTATAAGTCTTATAAACGTAATGGAAGGTGTATGGATGGTTCTTCTAACTAAATCTTACCACGAGGTTGAGAGAAAGAGCATATAATAATTTAGATTAAATCCAAATGCACAATACAGATTATAATTCCCGTATGTTTCATATTGCTAGAAGTTAAGGGAGGCATAATAGTTGTAGATAATGATACGAAAACTCGAAAACCTAAAGAGAATTTAGTAATTCCATGAATTTGTTCTCAAGTTTGAGTCATCAAACGAGAGAGTCGATGGTTTTAGAAAAAAGGCGGCCACTGTTATTTAACGTAACTAAGTAATCGTTGTAAATAAATTGATTGATAAGAGAAACAATGGAATGATTACCTCTCGAAACAACCGGGAAGAAGTCCTGTGAAAACATTATCTGGAATAATTGAATAACTGGGGAAACTCCAAGTTGTTAGGTAGTACCTTGCAAGGACTGCAGTTAGGTAAGTTATGAGTGTTTGCCGTGTTCATAAATACACATTATTCAATCATTTCTTCTATACACTTATTTTATAGATATTAGAAATTTATTACATTTATGAGACAAAAGGTTTAAGGGATATTTTCTCTTGCATTTATAAGCATCTACAGTAATCACATTCCTGTAAATCATTCCAAGAAAGTTGAATTGTCCGCAATCAGTATATATGAACGGAAAATATGCAATCACATATTTTTTATCGGACAAAAACTGATATTGTATGGTCTTTTCAGAGAACAAAAATCAATTATTATCGTCCCCCATACTCACATAATATAGAACACAAGGAATTTTTGTTTCGCCAGAAGACTATATGGTTCGCTATAGTCAATCATGGGAAACTAAACAATCAAAACGTTGATCATTTCGGAAATGTTTGGAACAGATTTGAGATTAGCAAATACATGGCAGACTTCAAACTTTGGGATTAATAAGCTAATGATAAATTATGTTTTAGTTATTGGAAATTATTTATGACTTTTTTGTAAATAAAAACTATATATTCCGGTTGTTTTTTTTAAGTCGGTTCTTCTTTTTAATGTTTATATCTTCATTTGTTATGTCTTCATAGAGGTACGATCTCTAATTCCTATCTTCATTGTTATCGAATTTCGTTTCATGCCGTTGATTATGTTGGCATAATTGTCTCTATTTATCCATACAAATTTCTGATGTGTATGTCACTCTATTCATATTGCTTGATCGTTGTTTAAATAACTAAGACGCCCTTGAAGAATACGATACAAAAACTGCCAGTCAGAAGAATACATATAGTAATTTGTGTTGGAAATTCCCTTGATGACTTTTCCTCAAATCCTACCTATTATTTCTCATCTTGCAATTATTCCTTTTCATTTCAGTTTAAAAACGTTTTAATAATCATGTAATTCAAAATCCTAGGAAAATATACAATATTGCTATCTTTAATACTCGTTAAGGAAAACCTTTTTTACACATTTTATAATAATAAAAAGATGAAGTGAATTGATAGTACAGTAATATTTATTGAATTAATCTTTTGATACTTAGTGAAGTAATGAAGTTTTCACCTGAGAATAGTTGAATATCTCACTAATGAGAAATTAACTAAATCATATCTTCAGTGTAATTATTTGCCTTATCTCGTTCGGCTGTATCAATATGAGTTGTAACGTGTAGCCGTTTCATGTGTTAATCCTGTATCATTTAAAATTCTCAAGTTAGTTAACATTAAAATACATTTTCTTTATTATTATCTAAAACGTACCTGGTTGTGCACATTACTTGTAAAACACTATAACACATATCATTAAACATTGCACATCGCTTTTGTACACTAATCACTGCACATCGCTCTTGGAATCAGCGCTCTTAAACAAAGATAATATAAATTTTTACTTATTTGAAACACATAAATAATCGCTTCTGACTTTTTCTTTAGTTGCGTTAATAAAATTTGGCACCTGCCTTGACATCTTAAATTTTGAATACTGGAAGCTTACTAATTTCTAAGTTATGTCCGAAAATGCCATCACGTCCGTCTCGTTCAAAGACTTTTAGTGAAGTGGGCCTTGACATCTTAAATTTTGGACACTGGAAGCTTGCAAATTTCTATGTTGTGTCCGAAAATGCCATCACGTCCGTCTCGTTCGAAGACTTTTAGTGAATTGGGGTCGTTGCAAGGAACGCGCTAACTGAAATTTTCAAACAAACTCCCACCCTTATTTATATATATGAATATTCTGATTGGTTCACAAATATCGCCTCATGCTTACGTCACATGGCGTGATGTGCTTAATTACCTTAAGTTCCTAACTCGTACGATATTTTTCAATTTCGCCCCCTAGGAGCGCTCACCAAAAATTTTCTTTTATATTGGGACGATATTATTATTAAATAAATATTAAATATATAAATGAATTTATATGTAACACCTTATTTTAAGAGTGTTACAGAGTATGCTATCGAAAAAACTATTTTTATGAGGAAAATTCATTCATTAGTATCAGATGATGCCCGCTTTAAGCAACTTTCTCAAGCAAGATATTTTAAAAAATCGATTTATTTTATACTTACTTTTTCTGTGATATTTTTATAGGTAGGAGAATACCACTTAATATAAATTCTGTGATTGTTTATGTTGCTTAATAAATATCTTATAGTTCATAATCCTTATTAAAAACCAAAACATATTTATCATTCCAAAACAAAACCTTTTTTAAATTTAAAGTGCATATTATTGTCTCCAAATCAGATGGATTGGGATGTGACTATAATGGGACCACCAGGAAGTTTCCCCTTTCACTTGCAAACAAATAGCTTTGATCGGTTAAATAATTCCAAAATTATCATGGATATCAGAAACAAACATACGGATCGAACACAGAACCCGTATTTAAAGTCGGTTAACCTTTATTGAAGTCAGTTAAAAAATGCATTGATACCTTCAATGTATATAGAAATACTGTGCAACCAAGACCATGTTTAGAGATAATGGACTCTCTACGTGTATTTATACTGAAGAATATTTCTACCTTTAGCTTAGAGAGTTTTGCAGTCTTTGTATCCAGGTAAAGTTATGACCATAACTGTATAAGCTATCTTGCATGTGATACAATGAAGCTAAATATTTAGTAATAAGTACTGCAATAAATCTTTTCATAAAAATATAGAATCTTTTCCCATAAAATAATTTCCATGCCTAATTTTACGATTGTGTATTTATATATTTTACTGTGCTAGAAATTTGATAATTTTTCGTTTTAACCATACTGTAAGAACCGTTATTAAAGCTTCTGTGCCTCACAATAATAACAGCCATTGGCATCATTACACGATAATATTCATAGAATTTGAAATTCTTCTATTGTTGATTACCACTTTTGTAGTTGAAGCATGTTTATAACGTAGCTTTGTCGGTGATGGCATTGGTAGCCGCTTAATTATCGGTTACATTTCTTGTTTATTGTAATAAATTCTCAAATTCAAGCTGTTTGGTAAAATGAAAAACAATTAGAAAACCTTTCTTCAATGAGTTTTGAAAAATGTATTCTCACATGTAAATGGGTATTTTATAATTATATATTAGCAAGAAAAATGGGGAATACTTAAAGAGTAGAAACAATTTAAATATTCAATTTCCCTACAAATATAGTGTAACTATATTCCTCTTCGTCGTTGAAGCCAACCTATTAGAACAAATTCCTCGTGTAAAACGAGATTTTATTGTGTAAATCGGCAACGATATTAAAATATCCATTCATACATATTTGTGTACTCTACAGCTTCGTTAACAATAATGCCAAAGTTTTTTTACGGTCTCTGTAAAATTGAAGACGTTTTAAGGGAATTTTAATCAGATCTGAATTTACATTTATCCAACTCAGCGAAAGGAGACAACACTGATTAATCCTTACGACCAAAAGAATTTAGATTAAAAAAGTGTCTCATTTTAAAATATCTACTTCAAAACAGCTTATTAAAGTTCTACTTGTTATTGATAAACTGAAAACTTTATAACGAATAAAATTGTCTAGTAGGATCTTTAAATTGGATAAATCAAAGCAACTATTGCTGGAATTTTCAGAGCATGATGTGAAGTAGGCTAAATAATATTGGCTTATGCAATTGTTCAATCAGCATCCATGTAGTGCAAATATAATTGGGACGGATTTTGTTGCATCTGAATTGTCGTTCTTAAATATCTTTATCGATCTGCTTTAATGAAGGTTTTAGAATTTTATTTGGAGTATATCCAAATCAACTTTTGTCTATTTGTAAATTTACATAAAAGAGTTAAACTAGGTCATTAATGTTATTCTAAAGTTACCTAATCTATAAGTAGGTGTTATATATATATATATATATATATATATTACGGCATAAAAATATGAGGCATAATATAAAACTAAAAATCAATATTTGGAAAGATTAGGTTAGAATTTTTAAAGAAAAGTTTACAAAGAAAACATTTTACAAGTCGACAAATAGAGGTGATGTAAACCAGTCTTTGGGTACGTGCTGGCAACATAAGGTGTATTATTGTCTAAAATTAAGCTAATTCTGTAAACAAGTGTAACAGAAATTTTCTCATCTGGAGCAGTTGAAGAACTAAAAAAAAGAGAGGATGAAAGGGTAAGAAACGATAAAAAACTCAAACAGTAAAAACCGTTTGCTGAGCATTCACTCATTCAAATATGTAAAAGTTAATCTCTGATCAGCTGAAATATCATAAGGGATGACAAAATGGCAGTTATTCAAATGAAAGAACATCGAGGAAAAATGGAACGAAGTTTTGGAGCTTCAAGGGAGAACGGACGTGTTTTGGGAGAGCTTGTAAAAGGTGAACCATTTACATGAAAGCTGCAAGCGATTGCTTCTAGTAAGGGAGTTTTATGTAAGTAGAGTAGTTAAAGGAGATTATAAATAAATTAGAAATAATTGTAAGGGTTTTTTTATAACAATTATTAAGTAGTACGAGGAGTTAAATGCAGATTTGTTTAAGAAAGGGGTTTAGTAAACGGTTAAAATATCATTGCGCAAAATTGATAGGAAACGCAGTTTAAGTGTATCAAGTCCCAAAGGCGACGGTGGAACATAAGGACACCTACAACATATAAGTGCAACAAACTTTATTTTATTTTATTTCCGACCAAACCGAAAGATATAATAGTAGCTCTCTCAACTACGAATAAATTTAAATTATTATTTTCATATATTTTAATCAGGTTTTTTTTATATTACACCACTGTACACTATAGAAAGATCACAAATAACGATCCATGAGATTTAGGAGTAAATAACGTGTTTTAATAAATTGTATTAGGAGAACAAAGACCTCAATAGTCTACATTTATATTAATTATAAAATTTATATTAATTATTAAAAGAAAATTGTCATTGAATCGTAATGAATGTGATTAAATGTTTAGTAATCACGTAATATCATGTTAGAATAAATAACATTTTATGAAATTTAACATGCTTGCTCTAATTATTTAAAAACATGAAGGGGGTGTTTTCAATAGGTAAACGTTCTAATAATTTACACCTACTTGGAATATCCATATACTAAATAACAAATTTATTTCCACAAACAACTAAATATTATTTACAAAATTTGGACTCAGTTACAATAAATATAATTGTAAGTTTTTAATTGGACTTTCTAGGCTTGAACTTTTCTTAAACGTTACGTGAATTATCCTGCAAGTTCTCATTTAAATTCTTGTAAAAATATAAAGAAAAATATTACATTCAAAATTCCTATAATAAATTTAAAATGCACAAGTTTGGCTGTAGGTATTATAAGGTCTTTGAAGTTATTATTAAATAGATTGAAAGTTTATAATATGTATACTTTTTTCAGAGAAAATTATTTAATTAGCCCTTTTCAACAGTCTTCTAATTCGATTAGTTTCAAATTTAATATAAAAAATTATTCAAAATTCTTCGTCAATTTAGAAGAAACTTTGAACAGACATTTCTGTTAGGTTTTTTCATCGAAAAGTTATATTTTGCAGCCTGAAAAATATTTCGGCATATCACGAATGTGTTGGTGGTAATAGTGCTGAAATCGTATTGAATTAATAAATTAATTTTGTTTAAAAATTTTAAAATATGCTTTTAATTCGCATAAACTCTTTGTTAGGTTCTATCTTGATCATTGAGATTAGTTATTATATAAAACCTGTTGGGAATAAATACAACTCTAAATGTCAAATCGGATTAGCTGAATACGTTGCAACCATCCCGATAGTACCAACTTTGTTCTTTCTAGAATAAAATTAGCATTAGTAGATACTTATAAACAAAAACAGCAATACACAATATCAAGAGCACAGTGGTATAATATATTACAATAAAAATATTGAAAAGAACCCCAATACCACAAAAATAATCAAAAATAACAAATAAAACAAGTTACTTAAGATTAAACCCTTATGTACATTTCGATGACCATGTCATCATCATCAGAGGGTCTTGTTACAAAACACAATCTAGCACACAAGAAGTTACAAACTAGAATGATACCAATCGTTCTCCGCGGTCGCTATATATAGGCGTGAGGTAAGCTCCGCCCCCTCTCCGCCCTCGACCGACAAATAACGATCGGCCATCAGGAACCCAATAGGTTATGTCAAAAATTACAAGAAGTTACAAACTAGAATGATACCAATCGTTCTCCGCGGTCGCTATATATAGGCGTGAGGTAAGCTCCGCCCCCTCTCCGCCCTCGACCGACAAATAACGATCGGCCATCAGGAACCCAATAGGTTATGTCAAAAATTACTAAGAAGTTACAAACTAGAATGATACCAATCGTTCTCCGCGGTCGCTATATTTAAGTAATTTTTGACATAACCTATTGGGTTCCTGATGGCCGATCGTTATTTGTCGGTCGAGGGCGGAGAGGGGGCGGAGCTTACCTCACGCCTATATATAGCGACCGCGGAGAACGATTGGTATCATTCTAGTTTGTAACTTCTTGTGTGCTAGATTGTGTTTTGTAACAAGACCCTCTGATGATGATGACATGGTCATCGAAATGTACATAAGGGTTTAATCTTAAGTAACTTGTTTTATTTGTTATTTTTGATTATTTTTGTGGTATTGGGGTTCTTTTCAATATTTTTATTGTAAAAACAGCAATGCTCTGAAGAATGAAGTTTTCCATAGCTTATCCTATTGAGTTTACAGATACTTCAGAAGTTTATCAATATATTGTCAATCATTTTAACAAATGGATAAATATAGTTTCTTACTAAGTTAATCATGCTTATATATATATCTAATATACTTTATAATTATCTATAGGCCTACATAGTATTTCAAATATTGTTAGTAATTTTTGAATTTGTTTACATCTATTCATGAAATCTTCGTCTTTAAAATTATCATTTGGATTAAAGTTTGCAAATTATTTCTGCTCTTCATCTTTCTAAAATGATATTAATATCGAAAAATTAAGGCTAAGAATCACAAATAAGGAATTTAATTTTTCGCTAAAATTAACTGAGTATGAGGTTTTTCAAAATGTATCGAAAAATACTAGCCAATTAATACGTTTAAGCTATATCAAGGAACACAATCATTAGCAGTGTAAGTTTTGGTAACTGGAGAGAACAATAAAGATCTGTCTCCAAGAGTTACAAAAGCAGGGACACTTTGTAACAAAATAGACAATAGCCAGAAACGAAAAAGTCTTAAATAGAGGAACGAACTCCTAATTAAGGAATAAAAAAATAGGATTTACCTGGGTCTGACATTACTTACATAATGAATGCAAGTTTACTTAAATAAAGTATGTAAAAGAGTAATAGGGAAATATTTCCATTACAAGACTCCCATATTTTATATGTTCATAAGACTATGAATATATAAAACTATAACGAGAGCTTTACATTGGGAATTTCCATGAGGTAAGATATGTAAGGTGTGTATCCCCTCCAGTCATGATCTATTTCCCAGATAGATAGGTTTCGCTAGCTATTTTATTATATTATATCCACGACATATCTTGCTATTCACTTACCTTAGTACATGACTCTACTCAAAAATATTCTAAAACATTTGCATGTTTTTTATCATTGAAATATGTACATTAAACTCTCAAAATCTATCATTTTTTAAAGTTTTGTATTGTTAGTATTTGTAAAGTGAATTTCTAAACAGCAAGTCATGAATAGACGTATAGATAACTAAATTAGATATACAAAAATAAGAAGGGGAAATACAGGACTATAATGGACAAAGGATATACTTATTGTAGTGAGTTCTTGAAAATGCTTGACAACAGTAAAATTATAAAATAAGTAAACTAATTCAAGGTTCCGCTTTAGCTTCCCAAGATGGGAAGAAAAAGTATTTAACTATGATATAACCACTTTTATGTGAATATTGAAAGTTTGAAACTTTCCAACAAAGATTCAAAATTGTTGGAACTAATACAATAAAACGTTCACAAACACACACACATACTTACTCACTAAATACACAGACAAACTACACACACACACAAACACAAACAAAAAAAACACACACATACTTACACACTGCGTTCAAATAACAACAATATCGGTCTTTTAAATCAGTCATCAATGCTACAATTTTTTTATTATTTTGCAGGATACACACATTGACATAGTTAATACACCACTTCTTGTCTACACACAAATATAAATATAAATTCATTCAAAGTTTATGTAATGTATATGAATTAAGAGAAACGATAGGAAGTGTGTGTGTGTGTGTGTGTGTGTGTGTGTGTGTGTGTGTGTGTGTGTGTGTGTGTGTGTGTGTGTGTGTGTGTGTGTGTGTGTTTGTGTGTGTTAGTGTGTTAATTGAATTTGTGGGTGAGAGAAAGAGAGGGAGAAAAAGCGAGAGAGGGAATGAAAAAGAAATTTTAGGTATGAAAGATAATATGCTGTTCGACTCGGTTTTGAAAGACATAGGGCTAAATTCTATACACTCTAGTTTGAAAACATAATATTGACTTACGTAGATTTTGACTGCTTTAGTAAACCTAAAATACAGTATTATCTAATTTAAAAAAAAATAAACTGTTTTTCAAGAATTTACTAAGTAGGTATAAATGTAATATTTTGGTATCGGTTCTCTGAATTGCAAAATAACTTTTTAGCGTAAAATTTCAGAAAACATTTAAACATCAAGGAAAAGTCTTCTTATAAAACCTTGTGGTAAAACAAACCCGACTAATTCAAAAAGCTAAACAAATAGTTGGATTGCGGGTAGTTGATTTGATTTTAATAAAACAACTGTAAGATTTTTTGAATGATTTCTATAAAATATTCTGGTTTCCTTCTGAATTATTATTGAATACTGATTCAAAAGATAATCCATAGGATCGAGGTGCACTAAAAGTGAAACAGATTTTAAATACAGAATAAACTGCTTGGACCAGAAATATTACAGTTTGAAGAATCTTATACAGTAGAACCTCATTATACCGAACCCTATTAAGCGTGGCGCGGCTTATAAGAACCTTGTTTTGAAATACATAGCACCATCTGCCAGCCAAGTAAACAAGAGCCACATAGCCCCCCCTCCGCCGTTTGCACTAACGGCTGCTGAGTTAAATTATGCTATATAGGCCTATACTATGGTAATTTATTTAGTTTTTACTTTTTGTTTACCATAAGTATTTATGTTTGATAAATACAAAAAAATATATACTTTGCACTTTAAATATCTTTAACGACTAAAAAATAAATTCAAAAGAAGGAAATAATTTCTTTTACACAATAGTTACCTAGCTGAACTCAAGTCTTAATTAATTCTCATTAGATATTACAATTTATCTATTGTAGTTATTTGTATTCAGGGTTGTTTAAGAGGTTACTGTAATCTGGATGATAGGCTACATAATTGAAAATTTGACAATCGGTTATTGATAACTATATTGAATAATTATACCGAATAGTTAAATTTTGAAAAGATGTGTTGTGGATTGGCTGAAATGTTAATTACTTACTACAATAATAAAAAATTGTATTCAATTTATATCTGTGGCTCACTGAACGTGCGTAGATATCCTTGGACTTCTTTACGGTTGGGATGATGGTATTTCTTCTCGCCTTCTCTCTAGCTGGACCTCGAAGATTGGTCGGTAGTTACTCGACTCGCTTCTCTTCGCTACTATCTTTACACTTAATGATACTATATCTCACTTTCCAAATTTACTAATAAATTAATTCCCTTAACCCTCTTTTAATAACTTTGTTTCGTTATTAAAAGTTTCACTTTTCCCCAATAAATTGATATCCCTTTTTACTCACAGTATATGGTCCCTTCAGGTCTACTTCAGATCCTTGATTCTGCACACGAGGTATCGTAATACCTCTCCTAAAACCCACACCAGTGGTTTTATGTACTGTCCAAATTCTGCCTTTATTCACCAGGCTTTAGTCGTGGACGATGAAGTTTCTTGTATAAGAAACTACAAAGAAATTGTAGGTAGTTACAAAATGAACATTTACCATTGAACAGGAAAATATTGAGAGGAATTTTGTTAGGTAATGGTGTTCAGCATATGTATCCTACTTCGCCTTCGACTCTCCTTAGAACACGTTTCAATAAATCACCTAGAAATACAGAGAACGTTTGACATCAAGTATAGCAAGGCGGAATGTTTACTCATAATGAAAAGATATTATTACCTGTATTTATTTTTTAGTGGTTTTGTATACCAATTGCTAACAGATAGTTTGTATAACTGTTTTATAAAAGTAGGGCATATTTTTCTATAGATAAATGAATGTTTTGTTTTCATTAAGTTGTTTATTTGAAAGAAAAGAAAAGAAACTTTTTAAATAAATAAATAATCTAAAAAAGTCATAATAATCAAAGATACTTTATGTGGATGTATGGAGTTAACGACGTTAAAAATAAATCAATTATTATCACTGGTGTGCTACTTTTACTGAGGAGTCCGTGAGGAACGTTGACTGCCTAGGGACAAAGCAAGTTTCCGCTAAGTTACTATTATACTATCTTTCTCTTAATTTGTTCAGCTTCTTCTTCATAAGTTCAGCTCCTGACTTAACGCAACATCCGGGTACAAGTCCAATTGAAGAATCAGTAGAACCTGACATTCGACTAATGAGGTACTCTGAGGATAAATGTTTGACGTACCATAGTTTTTAGTGGGTCTTCACTTCAATGACTAAAGAACAACCAAGAGATTGAAATTACCAAACCCAAATTCTATTTCCATTCCAGCTTCTGATGAAGTGCTCGGACAAAGCTGTGATACGATTGTGTTCATTGAAGCTCTGTTGTGTCACACTTCCTTAATGTGAGCATGTCAGCTCCCTACTTCCTTCCAGTAACGATCTTTGGGGCATTAATTCTTCTAATACATATCGAATCTATGGCCATGTCAGCTCATCTTTTTTTTCCAGCGACCATCTTCAAGACATTAATTCATCTTATACATTGCGAACGCGTAGTGATAGCTCCCCTCTTCCTTCCGGTAACTATCTTCAGGATTCGTTTTCTAAGCTTTCCACTTCCTTCCACTATATACCTTCAGAGCATTAATTAATCTTATAAATTGCGAATTGGTGGTCATGCCAGCTCCCTACTTTCTTCAACTAACTATTTTCATGGCTTGATATCCTGTGTTAGGGGTTTACACAGTTACGTTTATATCTTGTGTTAGGGGATGCTTACACCTATCTTTATATCCTGTGTTAGGGGTTTACTCACTTATCTTTATATCCTGTGTTAGGGGATTCTTACACCTACCTCAATATCCTGTGTTAGGGGTTTACACACTTAACTTTATATCCTGTGTGAGGGAATTCTTACACCTACCTTTATATCCTGTGTTAGGGGTTTCCACCCTTACTTTTATATATCCTGTGTTCGGGGATTCTTACACCTACCTTTATATCCTGTGTTAGGGGTTTACACACTTACCTTCATATCC
Organism: Prosapia bicincta; assembly: GCA_036971475.1. Taxonomy (NCBI): domain Eukaryota; kingdom Metazoa; phylum Arthropoda; class Insecta; order Hemiptera; family Cercopidae; genus Prosapia; species Prosapia bicincta. Next base: position 237,589,363 of record JBAIZL010000004.1, on the reverse strand, counting down.
TGTGTTAGGGGATTCTAACACCTACCATTATATCCTGTGTTAGGGGTTTACACACTTACCTTTATATACTGAGTTAGGGGATTCTTACACCTACCTTTATATCCTGTGTTAGGGGATTTTCACATCTGCTTCTATATCCTGTGTTAGGGGATTCTTACACCTACCTTTATATCCTGTGTTAGGGGTTTACACACTTACCTTCATATCCTGTGTTAGGAGATTCTAACACCTACCATTATATCCTGTGTTAGGGGTTTACACACTTACCTTTATATACTGAGTTAGGGGATTCTTACACCTACCTTTATATCCTGTGTTAGGGGATTTTCACATCTGCTTCTATATCCTGTGTTAGGGGATTCTTACACCTACCTTTATATCCTGTGTTAGGGGTTTACACTCTTACCATTATATCCTGTGTTGGGGGATTCTTACACCTACCTTTATATCCGGTGTTAGGGGTTTACGCACTTACCTCTTTATCCTGTGTTAGGGGTTTACACACTTACTTTTATATCCTGTGTTAGGGGATTATTACACCTACCTTTATATCCTGGGTTTGGGGTTTTACACACTTACCTTCATATCCTGTGTTAGGGGATTCTTACACCTTCTTTTATATCCTGTGTTAGGGGTTTACACACTTACCTCTATATCCTGTGTTAGGGGTTTACACACTTACTTTTATATCCTGTGTTAGGGATTATTACACCTACCTTTATATCCTGTGTTAGGGGTTTCCACACTTACTTTTATATATCCTGTGTTAGGGGATTCTTACACCTACCTTTATATCCTTTGTTAGGGGTTCACACACTTACCTTCATATCCTGTGTTAGGGGATTCTAACACCTACCATTATATCCTGTGTTAGGGGTTTACACACTTACCTTTATATACTGAGTTAGGGGATTCTTACACCTACCTTTATATCCTGTGTTAGGGGATTTTCACATCTGCTTCTATATCCTGTGTTAGGGGATTCTTACACCTACTTTTATATCCTGTGTTAGGGGTTTACACACTTACCATTATATCCTGTGTTAGGGGATTCTTACACCTACCGTTATATCCGGTGTTAGGGGTTTACACACTTACCTTTATATCCTGTGTTAGGGGATTCGTACACCTACATTTATTTCCTGTGTTAGGGGTTTACACACTTAACTTTATATCCTGTGTTAGGGGATTCTTACACCTACCTTTATATCCTGTGTTAGGGGTTTACACATTTACCTTCACATCCTGTGTTAGGAGATTCTAACACCTACCATTATATCCTGTGTTAGGGGTTTACACACTTACCTTTATATACTGAGTTAGGGGATACTTACACCTACCTTTATATCCTGTGTTAGGGGATTTTCACATCTGCTTCTATATCCTGTGTTAGGGGATTCTTACACCTACCTTTATATCCTGTGTTAGGGGTTTACACTCTAACCATTATATCCTGTGTTAGGGGATTCTTACACCTACCTTTATATCCGGTGTTAGGGGTTTACACACTTACCATTATATCCTGTGTTAGGGGATTCTTACAACTATCTTTATATAATGTGTTAGGGGTTTACACACTTACCTTTTTATCCTGTGTTAGGGGATTCTTACACCTACCTTTATATCCTGTGTTAGGGGTTTACACACTTACCTTTATATCTTGTGTTAGGGGATTCTTACACCTACCTTTATATCCTGTGTTAGTGGTATAAACACTTACCTCTATATCCTGTGTAAGGGGTTTACACATCTACTTTTATATCCTGTGTTAGGGGATTCTTACACCTACCTTTATATCCTGTGTTAGGGGTTTACACACTTACCTTTATATCCTGTGTTAGGGGATTCTTACACCTAAGTTTAAATCCTGTGTTAGGGGTTTACACACTTAAATTTACATCCTGTGTTAGGGGATTCTTATAACTATCTTTATATCATGTGTTAGCGGTTTACACACTTACCTTTATATACTGAGTTAGGGGATTCTTACATCTACCTTTATATCCTGTGTTAGGGGTTTACACACTTACCTTTATATCCTGTGTTAGGGGATTCTTACACCTAAGTTTAAATCCTGTGTTAGGGGTTTACACACTTACCTTTACATCCTGTGTTAGGGGATTCTTACAACTATCTTTATATCCTGTGTTAGGGGTTTACACACTTACCTTTATATCCTGAGTTAGGGGATTCTTACACCTACCTTTATATCCTGTGTTAGGGGATTTTCACATCCACCTTTATATCCTGTGTTAGGGGATTTTTACACCTACCTTTATATCCTGTGTTAGGGGTTTACACACTTACCTTTATATCTTGTGTTACGGGATTCTTAAACCTACATTTATATCCTGTGTTAGGGGTTTACACACTTAGTTTTATATCCTGTGTTAGGGGATTCTTACACCTACCTTTATTTCCTGTGTTAGGGGTTTACACACTTACCTTTATATCCTGTGATAGGGTATTCTTACAACTATTTTTATATCCTGTGTTAGGGCTTTACACACTTACCTTTATATCCTGTATTAGGGGATTCTTACACCTACTTTTATATCCTATGTTAGGGGTTTACACACTTATCTTTATATCCTGTGTTAGGGGATTCTTACACTTAGCTTTATATCCTGTGTTAGGGGTTTACACACTTACCTTTATATCCTGTGTTAGGGGATGCTTACAACTATCTTTATATCCTGTGTTAGGGCTTTACACACTTAAATTTATATCCTGAGTTAGGGGATTCTTACACCTACCTTTATATCCTGTGTTCGGGGTTTACACACTTACCTTTATATCCTGTGTTAGGGGATCCTTACACCTAAGTTTAAATCCTGTGTTAGGGGTTACACACTTACCTTTACATCCTGTGTTAGGGGATTCTTACACCTACCTTTATATCCTGTGTTAGGGGATTTATACACCTACATTTTATCCTGTGTTAGGGGTTTACACACTTACCTTTATATCTTGTGTTAGGGGATTCTTACACCTACCGTTATATCCTGTGTTAGTGGTTTACACACTTACCTCTATATCCTGTGTTAGGGGTTTACACATCTACTTTTATATCCTGTGTTAGGGGATTCTTACACCTACCTTTATATCCTGTGTTAGGGGTTTACACACTTACCTTTATATCCTGTGTTAGGGGATTCTTACACCTAAGTTTAAATCCTGTGTTAGGGGTTTACACACTTACCTTTACATCCTGTGTTAGGGGATTGTTACAACTATCTTTATATCCTGTGTTAGGGGTTTACACACTTACCTTTATATCCTGAGTTAGGGGATTCTTACACCTACCTTTATATCCTGTGTTAGGGGATTTTCACATCTAACTTTAAATCCTGTGTTAGGGGATTTTTACACCTACCTTTATATCCTGTGTTAGGGGTTTACACACTTACCTTTATATCTTGTGTTACGGGATTCTTAAACCTACCTTTATATCCTGTGTTATGGGTTTACACACTTACCTCTATATCCTGTGTTAGGGGTTTACACACTTAGTTTTATATCCTGTGTTAGGGGATTCTTACACCTACCTTTATTTCCTGTGTTAGGGGTTTACACACTTACCTTTATATCCTGTGATAGGGTATTCTTACAACTATCTTTATATCCTGTGTTAGAGCTTTACACACTTCCCTTCATATCCTGTGTTAGGGGATTCTTACACCTAAATTTATATCCTGTGTTAGGGGTTTACACACTTACCTTTATATCCTGTGTTAGGGGATTCTTACACCTACCTTTATATCCTGTGTTAGGGGTTTACACACTTACCTCGATATCTTGTGTTAGGGGATTCTTACACCTAAATTTAAATCCTGTGTTAGGGGTTTACACACTTACCTTTATATCTTGTGTTACGGGATTCTTAAACCTACCTTTATATCCTGTGTTAGGGGTTTACACACTTTCCTCTATATCCTGTGTTAGGGGTTTACACACTTAGTTTTATATCCTGTGTTAGGGGATTCTTACACCTACCTTTATTTCCTGTGTTAGGGGTTTACACACGTACCCTTATATCCTGTGATAGGGTATTCTTACAACTATCGTTATATCCTGTGTTAGGGCTTTACGCACTTACCTTTATATCCTGTATTAGGGGATTCTTACACCTACTTTTATATCCTATGATAGGGGTTTACACACTTATCTTTATATCTTGTGTTAGGGGATTCTTACACTTACCTTTATATCCTGTGTTAGGGGTTTACACACTTACCTTTATATCCTGTGTTAGGGGATGCTTACAACTATCTTTATATCCTATGTTAGGGCTTTACACACTTACCTTTATCTCCTGAGTTTGGGGATTCTTACACCTACCTTTATATCCTGTGTTAGGGGTTTACACACTTACCTTTATATCCTGTGTTAGGGGATTCTTATACCTAAGTTCAAATCCTGTGTTAGGGGTTACACACTTAGCTTTACATCCTGTGTTAGGGGATTCTTACAACTCTCTTTATATCCTGTGTTAGGGGTTTACACACTTACCTTTATATCCTGTGTTATGGGATTCTTACACCTAACTTTATATCCTGTGTTAGGGGTTTACACACTTACCTTATATCCTGAGTTAAGGAATTCTTACACCTACCTTTATATCCTGTGTTAGGGGATTTTCACATCTACCTTTATATCCTGTGTTAGGGGATTTATACAAATACTTTTATATCCTGTGTTAGGGTTTACACACTTACCTTTATATCTTGTGTTAGGGGATTCTTACACCTACCTTTATATCCTGTGTTAGTGGTTTACACACTTACCTCTATATCCTGTGTTAGGGGTTTACACATCTACTTTTATATCCTGTGTTAGGGGATTCTTACACGTACCTTTATATCCTGTGTTAGGGGTTTACACACTTACCTTTATATCCTGTGTTAGGGGATTCTTACACCTAAGTTTAAATCCTGTGTTAGGGGTTTACACACTTACCTTTACATCCTGTGTTAGGTGATTCTTATAACTATCATTATATCCTGTGTTAGCGGTTTTCACACTTACCTTTATATACTGAGTTAGGGGATTCTTACACCTACCTTTATATCCTGTGTTAGGGGTTTACACACTTACCTTTATATCCTGTGTTAGGGGATTCTTACACCTAAGTTTAATTCCTGTGTTAGGGGTTTACACACTTACCTTTACATACTGTGATAGGGTATTCTTACAACTATCTTTATATCCTGTGTTAGGGTTTTAAACACTTACCTTTATATCCTGTATTAGGGGATTCTTACACCTACTTTAATATCCTATGTTAGGGGTTTACACACTTATCTTTATATCCTGTGTTAGGGGATTCTTACACTTACCTTTATATCCTGTGTTAGGGCTTTACACACTTACCTTTATATCCTGAGTTAGGGGATTCTTACACCTACCTTTATATCCTGTGTTAGGGGTTACACACTTACCTTTACATCCTGTGTTAGGGGATTCTTACACCTTCCTTTATATAATGTGTTAGGGGTTTACACACTTACCTTTATATCTTGAGTTAGGAGATTCTTACACCTACCTTTATATCCTGTGTAAAGGGATTTTCACATCTACCTTTATATTTTGTGTTAGGGGATTTTTACACCTACCTTTATTTCCTGTGTTAGGGCTTTACACACTTACCTTTATATCCTGTGATAGGGTATTCTTACAACTATCTTTATATCCTGTGTTAGGGTTTTAAACACTTACCTTTATATCCTGTATTAGGGGATTCTTACACCTACTTTTATATCATATGTTAGGGGTTTACACACTTATCTTTATATCCTGTGTTAGGGGATTCTTACACTTACCTTTATATCCTGTGTTAGGGGTTTACACACTTACCTTCATATCCTGTGTTATGGGATGCTTACAACTATCTTTATATCCTGTGTTAGGGCTTTACACACTTACCTTTATATCCTGAGTTAGGGGATTCTTACACCTACCTTTATATCCTGTGTTAGGGGTTACACACTTACCTTTACATCCTGTGTTAGGGGATTCTTACACCTACCTTTATATAATGTGTTAGGGGTTTACACACTTACCGTATATCCTGTGGTAGGGAATTCTTACAACTATCTTTATATCCTATGTTAGGGCTTTACACACTTAACTTTATATCCTGTGTTAGGGGATTCTTAAATCTACCTTTATATCCTGTGTTAGGGGTTTACACACTTACCTCTATATCCTGTGTTAGGGGTTTACATACTTACTTTTATATCCTGTGTTAGGGGATTATTACACCTACCTCAATATCCTGTGTTAGGGTTTACACACTTAACTTTATATCCTGTGTGAGGGAATTCTTACACCTACCTTTATATCCTGTGTTAGGGGTTTCCACCCTTACTTTTATATATCCTGTGTTAGGGGATTCTTACACCTACCTTTATATCCGGTGTTAGGGGTTTACACACTTACCTCTATATCCTGTGTTAGGGGTTTACACACTTACTTTTATATCCTGTGTTAGGGGATTATTACACCTACCTTTATATCCTGTGTTTGGGGTTTTACACACTTACCTTCATATCCTGTGTTAGGGGATGCTTACAACTATCTTTATATCCTGTGTTAGGGCTTTACACACTTACCTTTATATCCTGAGTTAGGGGATTCTTACACCTACCTTTATATCCTGTGTTAGGGGTTACACACTTACCTTTACATATTGTGTTAGGGGATTCTTACACCTACCTTTATATAATGTGTTAGGGGTTTACACACTTACCGTATATCCTGTGTTAGGGGATTCTTACAACTATCTTTATATCCTGTGTTAGGGCTTTACACACTTAACTTTATATCCTGTGTTAGGGGATTCTTAAATCTACCTTTATATCCTGTGTTAGGGGTTTACACACTTACCTCTATATCCTGTGTTAGGGGTTTACACACTTACTTTTATATACTGTGTTAGGGGATTATTACACCTACCTTTATATCCTGTGTTTGGGGTTTTACACACTTACCTTCATATCCTGTGTTAGGGGATTGTTACACCTTCTTTTATATCCTGTGTTAGGGGTTTACACACTTATCTTTATATCCTGTGTTAGGGGATTCTTACACCTACCTTTATATCTTGTGTTAGGGGTTTACACACTTACCTTTATATCCTGTGTTAGGGGATTCTTACAACTATCTTTATATCCTGTGTTAGGGGTTTACACACTTACCTTTATATCCTGTGTTAGGGGATTCTAACAACTATCTTTATATCCTGTGTTAGGGCTTTACACACTTACCTTTATATCCTGAGTTAGGGGATTCTTACACCTACCTTTATATCCTGTGTTAGGGGTTTACACACTTACCTTTATATCCGGTGTTAGGGGATTCTTACACCTAAGTTTAAATCCTGTGTTAGGGGTTACACACTTACCTTTACATCCTGTGTTAGGGGATTCTTACACCTACCTTTATATCCTTTGTTAGGGGTTTACACACTTACCTTATATCCTGTGTTAGGGGATTCTTACTACTATCTTTATATCCTGTGTTAGGGCTTTACACACATACCTTTATATCCTGTGTTAGGGGTTTACACACTTACCTTTATATCTTGTGTTAGGGGATTCCGCAACCTAAGTTTATATCCTGTGTTAGGGGTTTACACACTTACCTCTATATCCTGTGTCAGGGGTTTACACACTTACTTTTATATCCTGTGTTAGGGGATTCTTAGACCTACTTTTATATCCTGTGTTAGGTGTTCACACACTTACCTTTATATCCTGTTTTAGGGGATTCTTACTCTTACCTTTATATCCTGTGTTAGGGGTTTACACACTTACCTTCATATCCTGTGTTAGGGGATTCTTACACCTACCTTTATATTCTGTGTTAGGGGTTTACACACTTACCTTTATATCCTGTGTTAGGGGAGTCTTACACCTACCTTTATATCCTGTGTTAGGGGTTTACACACTTACCTTTATATCTTGTGTTAGGGGATAATTACACCTACCTTTATATCATGTGTTAGGGGTTTACACACTTACTTTTATATCCTGTGGTAGGGAATTCATACTCCTACCTTTATATCCTGTGTTAGGGATTTACACACTTAACTTTATATCCTGTGTTAGGGGGTTCTTACACCTACCTTCATATCCTGTGTTAGCAGTTTACACATTTACCTTTATATCCTGTGTTAGAGGATTCTTACACCTATATTTATATCCTGTGTTAGGGGAATTTCACACCTACCTTTATATCCTGTGTTAGGGGATTCTTACACCTACCTTTATATCCTGTGTTAGGGGTTTACACACTTACCTTTATATCCTGTGTTAGGAAATTCTTACACCTACATTTATATCCTGTGTTAAGGGTTTACACACTTATCTTTATATCCTGTGTTAGGGGATTCTTACACCTACCTTTATATCCTGTGTTAGGGGTTTACACACTTACCTTTATATCCTGTGTTAGCGGATTCTTACACCTACCCTTATATCCTGTGTTAGGGGATTTTCACACCTACCTTTATATCCTGTGTTAGGGGATCTTAAACCTAGCTTAAACTCTATGTTAGAGGATTCTTACACCTAGTTTTATATCCCGTGTTAGGAGATTCACACACTTACCTTTATATCCTGTGTTAAGGGAGTCTTACACCTACCATTAAGTCTATTTTAGGGGATTCCTTAACCTAACTTTATATCTTTTATTAAGGGAGTTTACATCTAGCTCTAATTATTCTTACCATTGATTAATTGTACCGACTCTGCGAGTTTACCCAAAAATATATTGAAAGTTTTCAGAATTTAAACAAATATTTATAATATCCTAAAATTGTATTTGTCCAGGTGGTCAAGTCCCTTGCCATATCGTATACCCTATATCCTGTGTTAGGGGATTTTTACACCTACCTTTATTTGCATTTTTTCCTACCACCCATAAGATGTAATATTTCACTGGCTAAGAGTGTTTCAATCAAAAATTATATTGAGAGTATTTACAATTTCCTAAAATTTAATTAATTTTGAATTTTATTTGTATTTGTTTCAGAATTACATTTATCGCGGATTTATGTATTATAATTCGTAGTACAATAATTCCTAATGAGAGAAATTAAACAATTAATTTTTCTGGCAATCCATAATCATCTTTTACGCCATCACTTTTAATTTGGTAATAAATCAAACTACTAATTTGAAAAACATCTTCACTCTGATAGAGTTATAATGTATATTTGTTTATAATTATATATTAAAGTAATAATTCCAGTTAATTATCAATATGTTATTTGAAGTTATTGTTCTAAATTGAGATACAAATATTTAAAGATCCGATTGACTTGAAAAAATTGTTAAATTGAATGAAAGGATAGTGTTTTAAAGATGTAAAAATGAAAAGAGTTGAAACTTTTCAACTAATATTTTTAAAATATTCCCAGAAGTAATGCATTACTTAGTTTGAAAATTCACTGGAACGTAAAAGAGGGTCTAATGAATGCCGATTGAAGAAAGAATAAGATTTGTTAAGAGAAGTCAGAAATTTAAATGTAATTTTCTACCATCCTAATTGGAATAATTTGAGCTAATTTTCAATTATAACTACTAGTAAACCATTGCAGTTGATCTTCAGTAACAAGTTATACTTTAAGAAAGTCGTTTTTAGGTATAATATCAGTCTTATATAAACTGTTTGTAGGAGATAAAGAAAAACTCAACCGTATTGAAGAAACGGCTAATAATATCACTTTATAGTTAAGTTCATTTTTTATTACTGTAATAAACTACAGACCTCAACTTTCAAATTCAGAGTGACAGGATTCGTCTAAAGCTAAAATTAACACTCATAACTGGAGTTAGTATTGTTTGCTTTTAATTAAGGCAAAGCTAATAACTGAACTTAACTAAATTTATTCGTAATTCAATAACGTTTTAGTATCAGATTTTCACGACAGTATTTTTTTTTCAATCATGTAACAAGAAATTAAATTTAGAAATATAAAATAAATTGAAAGTTTATCAATATCTATGTGCTCTTTTTACATAGAGTAACGTGATTGACGAATTAACTGATTAAAACACCAGGGAAAATTATAAAAATTAAAATTTAAAAAATTGTAGGATTCATTCGATTTATAGAGCAGAAATGAATTTAGTAGAATTCTATAATGGGATTTAGTAGAATTATTATTTTAACCATTATAAAATAAATAAAAATATTTTTAAAACATTTAAAAAAGGACTCAGAGATTATATCATTTTCTCTCTCTCTCTCTCTCTCTCTTTCTTTATATATATATGATGATAGTTACTATCTGGAGTACATCCGTTCATTCTGCAGTCCATAATTCGCAGTTCTGGCGTTTCGCTAGATTCTCATCCAGCATTGACGAGTTGAACCCAACAACAGTAGAAGAGCGAGTCAGCAAGAGTTGACTCGCTCTTCTACTGTTGTTGGGTTCACCTCGTCAATGCTGGATATGAGATTCTAGCGCAACGTCTTAACTGCGAATTTAAGGACTGCAGAATGAACGGATGTACTCCAGATAGTAACTCTTCATCATATTTTTCCATCCGTGAAGGAATACGTATCAGCATATATATATATATATATATATATATATATATATATATATATATATATATATATATATATATATATATATATATATATATATATATTGTAAAACTTACTTGAATTATTTTTTCTTGTTGAATATGTATGGTGAAATAAAATAATTTTCAATATATTTGAAAATATTTATATAATATTTCTTCTTTGCAATATATTGATGAAGAAATAATAAAAATTATTAAAAAATATGATAATAATGGACAATGGTATAGATATGTAGATGACGGTCTGTACATTTCTACAAATAATACATTCAATTTAAACCTAATAATTACCGAAATAAATAATATACACAATAAAATACAGTTTACTTACGAAATAGAAAAACTTAATGCCATAAATTTCCTAGATATCACCATTTATAAGGAAAATAATAAATTAAATTTTACAATATTTAGAAACCCACTCAAACAGTAAAAGTAATACCTAATTATTCAAACCACCCGTACAATCAAAAAATGGCATGTTTCTATAATTTATTATACAGAATGAACCGAATTCTATTAAACCCGATAAATAAATTGAAAGAACTAAACACTATTCAACAAATAGCAATACAAAATGGATATAAAAAAGAAACCATTAATAAATTGAATAATAAAATCCTTAATAGAATGGATAATAATATAAATAAAAATTATTATTCAAATACTAAAGAAATTATTTGGTCCAAATTCTTATTTACCGGTTATGAAATCAAACCAATTATAAAATTATTTAAGGACACTAATGTCAAAATAGCTTATTACACTAATAACACAATTAATAATATAATAAATACAAACATTAAACTAAATAAAATTAATATAAACGGTGTATATAGTATTAACTGTACAACATGTCAAAAATGTTATATAGGACAAACAAAAACGAAAATAAAAGATCGCTACAAAGAACATTTAAATGCATTTAAAAAGCCACATATTTATAAATCTAATCTTGCAACACATTGTATAGAAAGAAATCATGATTTTCCAGAGATTAGTAATATGAAGTTGGTTAAACACGTACAAAAAGGCTTAAAAATGAATATAATAGAAAACTTAAAGATATATAAAAATAAAATTAAGAACACACTAATAGAGGAACAAGTCCAGATTAAATCAAAACATAATACTATCTTTAGCATATTTGATGACATTTTAAAAATAAAAGATTAGGACAAATGGAAATATTAAAGTATATTTATCTAACAGATAAGATAACTGATACCGTTTACTGAGCATAGTACAATTATATTCAACAGTCTTACTCTAGTCACATAACTAGACAGTGATTTATAAATTTTGAAAATGCTAATAATGTAAATTAGCGAAAAGGTTCAATCAACAATAAAATGAAGTAATACTCGTATATTCTTGTTTATGAAAATTATTTTATTTCACCATATATATATATATATATATATATATATATATATATATATATATATATATATATATATATATATAGAAAGAGAGAGAGAGAATGAGAAAGAGATTATATACATATATATATATATATATATATATATATATTATAAATACAAATTTTACACATCTGTTTATAATTGTAATTCACATTAACACAATCTTCACTCTTATACAAATCTCGATTTTCATTATTTAATCATGAATCTGTCCTTCTAAAACATTAAATACTGTACTATTTTTCTGACAATCCCATCTCTATACTATTCCTCTACACTATATCTCTATTCTTCATACCTTCCAACATCTTTTACACTGTGTGTTTGCTACAAATTAGATTTTTATAAATTTGGACAATATTATCAGTAGTAAATATATGGGTTTTAAGATGTTTCATAATATAACATGTGAAAGGCATTGATAAACGTTATTTTAACATCCAAGCGGACAATATTTCTAAAATATTGCACTGCTCTGGCTTCTATACGAGAAACACATATCGTCGACTACGTATGCGAAAGCAAAAGCGGCTTTATTAATATGCATATAAGTATGAGAGTTTCCCCATGATAAGAAGCGAGTCTTAACGTCACATAAATCATACAAAAGAACACATGAAGTATTCTGTGAGTAAAGTTGAGCAAAGAGCCCCATTTATAATGCTTAGCCATAACTTATGACCCTGAATAAGGAGCTCTCTGACGTCTTTTAAAATATATATATATATATATATATATATATATATATATATATAATATGTGTGTATATATGGACATAATTCCATTGTATATTTACAATTCTTGTTTTGTTAATGATACCTGACTGAAAAAGGGAAATGTGTATCGTATAATAATAAGTTGTTCCCTCTCGATTAGTCATCAGTATTTTAATTTCGTAACTATTTTAAATTAATTAGTGCATATCTATTAACAATATATATATATATATATATATATATATACACGAGTGAGAGCTCTTGTATATATTAATTAGAGAGCAAGAACAAAATTCGTAAAAATAAACATTATTATGATAGAAAGTCTGTGTCTGGATATCAATTAACACGTTCATTAGCCAACCAAATTTATTTAAAACAGAAACCGCCGTCTCCATTGCGTAGAATTTGATTAATTAAAATTCAGAAGAAAATGGAAGAGTTGCAAATAGCCTGTGTAATTTTCCTAGTCCAAAGATAAATTTAAAAATTAAAAAACCTCAGTGAAGATTTATGCAGTAGATACTTTTAGAAATTTAGTTTAAAATAGGTTGAAATTTATTTTCAAGTAATTATAAATTTCTGAACTTTGAAATTATTAGTTGTCTTTGAATTTGCGAAATAATAAATTTATCAAAAGATATTTTCAAAATATATCTTGAGTAAGATGTTGTTCTGCTATACATGGTTTTGTGAAATTCTTAGTTGTTGACAAGTTTTGGATAACTTTCATCTATCAGAACATAATACATACTAGTCATCTTAAACCACAAATAAACATAAAGAATTTATTGCTATTAATTGAGAGGCAGGTTTCTCCAACCTTTTCCACCTCGTCTGATTGATAATCAACTATTTTTGTCATCTGTGACTATTTTTTTAAATTTTGACATGTCACATAACGAATAAACTAAGGTTTAATAAACGATTTTAATGTTATTATGATTTTCGTAGTGTTTTCAACTATCATCTTTCTATTGTATAGTTCCACTTCTCAAGGTGAAATATGTTTTATTTAAAAAAATTATTTTCATATATTTTTGAATTACATCCACCATCCTAATTTATTTTTTCTATTCTGGTTTATTGATAAATTGAAATTTGCATATCATGACAGTAAATCTTAATGAACACATCATTCGTGTAAAAATTAAAATTATCATTTAGAGAAGTAGAAAAAGTAGTTTTTTTATTAAAATCAGTTCAGACTCTCCTGAAAACAAGTATGTTCTTTAGGAAGGTTTGTAATTGCAACATAAAACGTTGTTTATAGATTCAATAATTTTAAATAAACCAGTGCAATAATATGAGAATATTTAATAAATACATCGAGAATTATCTCAATATAAGTTCATGAACTGCTAAATTGATATGGACGTTTAATATTTAGAATTGGCCAGGAGCATTGTTTTATCTAAGATTTAGAGAATATTTGTCGTTAGATCATAATCTGCAATTGACTCTGCATCATTATTGAGAAATGCTTTTATATTGTTTCTAACGAACAAACATGAACATGAACCATGTCATGAGAATATAAATATATTGTTAAATTAGGCTTAGAGAATTAATATTGCATTGTAATACTGAAAAATTGCATCCCGCGACAAGAAAAACACATTTTAAATGTCAAAGAATAACGTGGCTATTGTTACTGAAAAAAGTGACAAGGCACCATTTTCATGATATCGTTACATTCAGCCATGTTTTGCATGACACTCGTGTTTGTCTATAGTTTGGATTATTTAACTATATGACTCATTTCTCTGTCGTTTCTATTTATTTTTGTATATTCTGATTATTTTAACATTTGACAAAGGATTTCTTATTTTATGTCAATATTGTAAAATTTAAATATATTTTCATTATATTTCATGAAACTATAGAAATTAAGGTAACATGTCTGATATTATTCAGACAAAATCACAATGCAGCAAAAATTACATGACAAAAGCGTTTGTTAGTAGTAGCAAATGCATTTGAGTATCCTGTTTTTCTTCATTGAAACCGGTATTCGATATCCACAACTCCTAATTTAATTGAACAAAAGCTATTGAAAGCAATAACGCCATACTTTAACTCATAGTCTCTCACCTGATACCAGACTTTATCTAACTTTTGAAATAAAAAAGCTTCCTAAATATTCTGCCTATTGTCTTATATTACACAAACATGCTTTATTACCAAGCTAAATGACAAAATCATAAACCTTCCATGAAAATTATTCTATCTCATATTTAAATTTAAAAAACATTATCACATTTACTATATTATAATGTACTCAGTAATTCGTACTAGTACACAAGTACCATGTTTTAAAACTTAAAATTAAAAATGACAATACCGTAACATTTGTTAACTGGACTATATTTTATCTTTTGTAGACAACATTACCATCCAGTTTTTAGGTAACCTGAAATGGCAATCATGCATATAAAGTTGTAGTTTAAAAAAAAAAAAGGTTTACATGCATGTCACAAAAAATACATAGGGATGTGAGAAAAACTGATTACATACTTGAATTCTGCTTGTAAAGTTCTTTTAAAATAAAACAAAATTTGATTTCCTTATTGTGTGTAATGTACAAAGTATTATCTGAAATAATCTTTACATTTTAAAACTTTCCACTATTCGACCATTCCAAAGTGGAAGCTCCTCTAGTAGCTTCAAAAAAACATACATTGACACATTTATAACAATAAAAAATCAATTTACAAAATCATAAAACTTTCATGAAAAATGTTTTATCTCATATTTAAATTTAAAAAATCATTGTCAAATTTACAATATTATAATGTACACAGTAAACTAGTTAACAAACACAACTCAATTTAATTTGAAAATAAAGATGACAGTACCTTTAAACATTTGTTAAATAGCGTATAATTTATCTTTATCCTCCAGGTTGGCATACCTATTCACAGATTGTTATAAACCTAAGCTAAAACACAGATAACGCTGTAACTAAACATTTAAACTAGGTAGAAATATTGCTTTTTCGTGTACTTGTATATCTAAGCTTTGGTTTTACATAATCCCTCTTAACAAAAGTGACCAAGATATCACCCCCAAGATTCAAACTCCTAAAATATTAGACAGCGTTCCTATATTTTACAGGGTCTTAATATTGTGTTAACGTTGTCTGGGTAAAGCACATGTGGGAAGAAATACACCTGGTGAGATGAAGATTCGGAACTGAAGCCGGATTAACCACGAACAAAGAAGGTTGACAGCGGCTTATTATTAGACTTATTATAATTAATTCACAATGTACAGTTCAGATTCAAATTTACTTCACAGCATATGCTCTTTCCATATATATTTTGAATATAATTAATTATTAAAAGACATTTGCCAGAATATCTGCAAATATGAACTATAGGCTACATAGTAATTTAAGTATTTAATTAGTAAATGACCCTCCGAAGTAAATAATAAACTATTTATCGCAGTATAAACAAATGTTTAAAAAATCGTATGAAAAATGAATTTCTACTCAATAATGAGCTTCTGTTTATTGTAAACATTTCAAGATGAACAGTATAAAATAGTGAAAAATTGTAATATTCGCATTTTTACTGCTTATGTATTACATGTGACATTATGAGTTTAAATATTTACATTTGTATTGTAAAAGGATAAGGCAAATGTTTGCATTTAATGTTATCGACAACATTCGAAGTAAAAATAATTCGAAGTAGGTCGATCAAATATTATATTACCAGATATTTTTTAAATAATGTCGCAAATTATCAATTTTGTAGGTATGTAATCTTAGAGTTTAGAAAATAGAAATGCTGAAAATTATAAAACTCATTTATTTTCACCACTCATGAAATTTGACTCCCGAAACCTAATTCATAGTTCTTAATTATACATGGGGAAATTATTTAAATTAGCTTGGTTTAACAATTGTTTGGACAAAACAGAGTTATTCTTTAATGAAATTAGCTTATAAAATATATCAATATAAAAAATGAATAGAATAGGTATACATAGGTTGATTTAAATATAATGAATTACATATTACTTGAAGAAAAGCTTACTTATAAAAGTAAAACCATATATCAAACAATGGATACATCAATACATGTAAATAGAAAACGTTTCAATAACAATAACCAATATGCATTATTACATAATATAAATATACAGATAACTGTATTATTAAATAACAAATCATACTTTTTTCTGATATTTTCTGACAGCACCGGAAAATTATCTCTCTGGGAATGATTCTTCAAAAATATTACAGTCAGAAATCTTAGCATTCAGGTCCTAGTATCAAGGTCTATTTTCGCTTTTAAGCTTTTATAATGCTTTAGAATCATTAAATTGTTTTGTTACCCTATTCTTCTAAACTAAGGTTTTAATTTTTAACAAAGACAGTTTTATAAAAATGTACTTCTCATTTACAGCGTCTTGTAATATCAGTTCTGTGTTAACCTGGACCTTGTTGAAACTACTATTTCTTAAGGCAGGCTCACCTGTATGTTTTGCATAGAGAAAAATCTTCAGTTAGCCGTCACACTCACAAGACATAGCTTAAATTAAGTGATAACTTGAGAATTCATAAAACAGCCAATTTTATATTATAGACTAAATTGTTCAACTGATATTTTAACACTATGGCTGCAGACACACAGAACGTGGACTGGTGACGGCAACACAACGCAAATTTGAGTTGCAATTGTAAAAGTTGCAATTGTAAAAGTTGCTAGTTGGTTTACAGGATTGTTCATATAAAGTTGGTAGTTTAATTGTCAGAGAAGTATGTGTATATTTTAAGAAAGAAGCTACAAAAACATTACAAAAAAAGACACATCAATGTACACCTCTATAACGCCATTCATGCGAAACAAAACTTGTGAATTTCCCCACACCAATTTTTTAAATTATTATAGTATGAGCATTAGCAGTTATGACTACCTCTCAAGTCTTGTATCTGAGAACATCTAGAAAAAACAACTAATTGGCGAGAATCAATTGCAGCTGGAGAGAGATTAACAATAACACTCAGCTAAATTTAATTGCTCATTAATTATGTATTTCTTTCTATGTATAACTGCAAAACTTGAAATAACATTACATTGCAATGAAATAAAAATTAGTTTTTAAAGAAATCAAATTTTATAGTTCAAGTGCCGTTTTCATATATTTTGAAAAAAATTGTTAATCATTCATATTCTCTTGAAGTTGCTGGGTACACAAATCATGACTAGAACCAGCAATATTTAGTTTTTCTGACATACTATAGCAGTATAATAAAATACTAATTAAAGAAAGAGAAACACAAAATATACAAATAACAATAATTATTATTTAAATGCAATAGCACTCTTGAGAAACGTATTCACAAACAACAAATACTGCTGGCAACTCAGAAATTGAGCAACGAGTTTACAGCATGTCATGACCGAAGCAACTCTAGTTTCTGTGTCACTCGCTAGTCGTGTTGCTATCACTTTGCTATGAATATGTACATTCAACTCTGTATACTGTGAAAAAGTAGCTTCAGTTTGCGTTGCGTTGCCGTCACCAGTTGCTTTCTGTATGTCCTCAGCCTAAGGTATGACGAATTTTCCAATATAAAAAAATTAATTAAAGATATTGAATTATTTTTATCAAGTAAGGTAAGTATAATGTATGATTAGGCCTATTTCGTTATCATATTTACTACTTACATGACTCTTCAGTTTACCTATAGGGTAAAAAAAAGAAAAGTTAAGTCTGCGTGTGCGTGTGTGTGCGCGTGTGCGTGCACGTGTGCGTGTGTGTGCGCGTGTGCGTGCACGTGTGCGTTTGCGTGTCTGTGTGTGTGTGTGTGTGTGTGTGACATTTACTATAGAAAGTTTCCAATTATAATAAATGTGTCATAATTATATTACAAATATAACATGTAACATTATTGTTACATAATATATATGCAAAATGACAAGTTAGAGCGGGGTAATTGTTTGCCACCTTCAGGATTTTCTGATTATGTCTCTTTGTCTTTCAAGGATGTTGTAAGTGGCTGTTGGTAACCTGTTTCCATTGTATTACAAGTAGGTAGCTTCAAAAAGTCTTTGTTCTACTTTAAAAGTGAAATATCAGGATTATTAAAGGCTTTGTTTACCATTTTTTTTTTTTTAGATGTATCTATGTTTAAAATGTTCTTAAACAGTTATTATATATTTATTATTTATAATATTAAATCTTGTGCATTATTAATCATTTGTAAGGATATGTCTATATATTTTATTCAAAAGTGTTATAAAACTTTATTATTATAATTTAATCTGACTCTATCAACAAAATAAAAATTTAGATATAATAAAAAGTCTCTGCGTTTACCTGGATAATGGTTAGATAATTTTTAAACACCATTTGAGAGTATGTTGAGGGTTACTTTGAGTGACGTTGCCCATGTGCCTCTGTTCACAGTAACAGTCAATCATTATAACCTTATCTTATCTCTACTGAATGAAAACTAAATAATTTTGTTTCTTTTCCTCACTAGGGGTGTGATATGTATACACTTCCTCATAGCTTGTATAGTCTGTGGGGTTTACTCATGGTTCGTGAGTACGTGAGTATACACACTTGATGTTAGAAAACTTATAGCTTGCGAGATATAGCAAGATACTTGTAATACGGACGAGGGAGGTTCGCCTACTTGTGAACAAAATGGTGGTGGTGGACCGATAACTACAGTATCCAGGTTGATAAACACTAATTTCGTGAGTTTCCCCACCATTCTAAATGCCAAGTTGCCAGTATGAATACCTTGCTGTGGTGCATGGGCTAGCCATGTCTCTTGCTATATCTCTCCGCTTATATCTTGCTTGTGTTAGGGAATTTGTATACCAACCGTTATTCACGATTTTTCCTCTCTGTGTAAGAGATAATAATTTTACTAGCTGAGTATGTTTTAACCTCAAAATATATTGATTGTTTTCAGAATTTAAACAGATATTTATAATTTTATAAAATTGTATTTGCTTTTAATTGTACTTGTATGTTTTTCAGAGCAACATTTGTGTGATGGGTATTGGGATTTAGTTTGTAGTAAAATTCCTAATGAGAGAAAATATATAATTTTATTTTTTGGTAATCCATAAACATTTTTACACCATAAGTTTTAATTTTATAGTAAATTAAACTACTAAATTGAACATGTTCATTCTGTTTGAGTTATATTAAATATTCTTTCATAATTATATTATTAAAGTAACAATTCTAATTATTAAACAATATCTTCAAAGTAGTTATTGTTCTAAAATGGGATCCAAATATTTAAAGACCTGATTGACTTGATAAAAAAACCTTTAAAATTAATGAAAGAATATTTATAGGGCTTTAAAGATGTAGAGGGGAAAAGGGTTAAAACTATTTGTTTTTAAAATATTCCCAACAGTAATTCATAACCTAATTTGAAAATGCACTGGAGCGTAAAACAGGGTCTAATGAAAGTCCCTTGAAGAAAGAATAGGACTTGTTAATAGGAAGACAGAAATTTAAATTTAATTTTCTGCAATCCAAATGGAACAATTGAGCTAATTTGCAATTATAACTACTTGTAAACCATTGTAGTTGTTCTGTCCGTAACAAGCTATACTCTTAGATTGATTGTCGTTATAAGGTAAAATATCGAGTTTTATATAAAACAGCTGTTTGTAGAAGATAACAAACGACTCGGTTAAATTGAATAAACAGTTAATATTATCATTTTATAATTTAATTCAATTTTGATTATTGTAATAAGTTACAGACCTCAATTTGTTCTTCATAGTGACAGATTTCATCTAAAGTTTAAATTACTTTACTAATTGGAGTTAGTATTGTTTGCTTTTAATTAAGGCAAAGCAAATAACTTCACTGAACTAAATTTACTCACATCTAATTCAATAACGATTTAGTATCAGATTTTATCAACATTATTTTCTCTAAATATGCAAAAGGAATTAAATTTAGAAATTGAAAATAGATTGAAAAGTCATCAATCTCCACGCATATTATACAGTAATATTTTAACGAATTAACCGATTAATGCCATGGGAAAATTATAAAAGAAGAGATTTGAAAATTTTAGGATCTGTTTCATAACGCAGATCCATTATAAAGGGATTTAGTAAAATTTTTGTTTTAACCGATGTAAAATGAAAATATTTTTAAAATATATAAAAAAAAGAAATTATAGCAATCTCTCTTTCTTTCTCCCTCTCTCTCTCTCTCTCTCTCTCTCTATATATATATATATATATATATA
The DNA here is from genome assembly GCA_036971475.1 of Prosapia bicincta. Lineage (NCBI taxonomy): Eukaryota > Metazoa > Arthropoda > Insecta > Hemiptera > Cercopidae > Prosapia > Prosapia bicincta. Next base: position 237,568,371 of record JBAIZL010000004.1, on the reverse strand, counting down.
TATATATATATATATATATTTATATATTTATATATTTATGTGTATATTATTTACAATGTGATGGAAGCAGATTTTTCAATAAAGAAAAAAACCTGGATTGCTAGGATATGATGAGGTTGTTGAAAGTCTGGATAAAACATTTGAAGTTCAGGTATTCAAATTTATTGTATATTTAATACTATTTGATTTCATCTTTACTTGAGCTACTAATTTTACACTAAAAATACTTGAACATATGTTAGATGTTGAACTTGCATATAGTAGCATTTACTTTTTGATTATTGAGAACAGCCATTTTGGGAGATATGGCCTATTATTAGGATATTGGGCACATCTCTCGAAAAAACAATCCTCAAAAATCAAAAAATAAGTATTACTATAGGCAAGTGTAACATACTAATATGTATTCATGTGTTTTTAGTTAGTTATAGATAATAGTTTAACAAATACAAATTTCATACCAAACCTCAAAAAATTACTTTTTTATATGTGTCTTTTAGAAACCAAATTATTTCAAGAAATAAATTGATGTTATGAGTATTAAATTAATGAAATGGCCTCTATTTCCTAAATGGTATCAAATTCAGTCATAAACTTATTTAACTTGACCACTCTCTTACAATAAAAATATTGAAAAGAACCCCAATACCACAAAAATAATCAAAAATAACAAATAAGACAAATTACTTAAGATTAAACCCTTATGTACATTTCGATGACCATGTCATCATCATCAGAGGGTCTAGTTACAAAACACAATCTAGCACACAAGAAGTTACAAACTAGAATGATCATTCTTGTAACTTCTTGTGTGCTAGATTGTGTTTTGTAACTAGACCCTCTGATGATGATGACATGGTCATCGAAATGTACATAAGGGTTTAATCTTAAGTAACTTGTCTTATTTGTTATTTTTGATTATTTTTGTGGTATTGGGGTTCTTTTCAATATTTTTATTGTAATATATTGTACCACTGTGCTCTTGATATTGTGTATGACCACTCTCTTATTCATAAAAGTGCCTTTATATATCTATATAAGAAATTAGTTTATCTTCTGAACAAATGGGTTAAATTTAAAAAGTTCTGTACATGATAGGCAACTTATAACACACAATCTAATAATTGGAGCTTTTATACTATAATGTCCTTAAGAATAAAATTTTATTTAAATTGCTATTTTTATAATTTTTAGGCACTTTTGAAATGTATTCAAAAATAGGTTAAAAAACCAAAGCAGTGAAACTAGACAAGTTTATGCTCCTTAGAATAGGAATATGCTTAGAAACAGGAATAAAATTGAATTAATGATATTATAGATGAAGTAGCAAATAAATTTATATTGAAAATCAATAATAAAAGTCTAATACTTATTTATTATTTAGTAAATTGTTTAAAAAATCAATTGATTTTTCTCATAACCTTAAATATGTGACCTATTGCATTAACTTAATTTGTGCATTTTTTTTTTTTATTAATTTGGCAAAAAACCACTACTTATTGATTTATTCTGCAGATGCGTTTCATGCTAGGTCAGCACAATAATCAATCTACGTTGTATAATGCACTGAGTCTACTTGAAAATCTTCTACTGAGTAAATCAGTAACTAGTGGTTTTTTGTCAAGTTAATACAAAAAAGAATAATTCTACAAAAAACCTCAAGATGTACAACACAAAAACTGTAAGTTTTAATCTATGCATTCATCTATTCACAAAGTGATTTAGAGATATTGTTTTACAAACATACAAAATATCAAGTAGTTTTTACACTACAAAAACATATCAATAGTTTCTGTAAGTTATTCACTAACAGTTGAGTTTTATGTATTATTTATTCTGTTTCTTACAATTGAGGAAGGATATAGTCCTGAAACTTGTAGTGGACTAGATTGGGCTAGTGGTGGGCTGGAAAAAAAAATAAAACACAACCGAAATGAACCTGGATTCAAAAATAATGATTCTATCTACATATGCTATTGGTCTTTCCTCCGCAAAGCTAGTGTAGACACAGCACAAATATTTATTTAGATGTCCAGTCAATGCATCAGTGCAGTTTGGTATAGTTGCTTGTCATCTATTGCCAGGTGGCTGGCCTTGATACTATTTCGCACCGGTTCGTTTTTTTTCTTTGCAAACACATTTTCTCATTCACCATAGGGGCTAATAAGTTGTCTTATCATTAGGGAATAAACTAATTATAGATCATTCATATAAAGGCGTTACGAGTAAACAGTTGGCTGAGATGTACAATCCTGGACAATCAATGATTTTAGGCATTAGAAGGAGAGAACCTACACTTTTAAACTTTGTGTCAGTGTTTGAAACTGAGAATAAGAGTTCTTCAAGTAAATCAATGAAGGCAGAAAAAAAATAGTTAGGAGATGAGGTCTTCAAGTTTTTTCAACATTATATGTGAAACCAATTTTGTAACCGATTCTTAGTGAAAAAACTAAGTTTTAGCTGAAAATCTTGGGGGAAAAAACTATAAAAAAGTGTAGTTTTTCTGTCATTTCCAACATGCATACAGTAGTTATTTAAAATCAATCTTTTTTTTTGAAAAAACAATCCAATTAATCGATTTTTTAATAATCTAATAATAGGCCCAATTGATTCATATTATTTAGTTCTACTGTACTTTTTTACCACTCCATTTTTTTCTTTCAATTACGTTTATTAGCAAGATGAATTTAACACTTTCAACACGGCGGCGATATTGGTGATCTCATTAAAACTACTGTCTGTTTTTCGGTAACTTTCACCTATGACGGCAGTGGAACGGTATGCAGGTTGCATAGCTTGTCATAGCATCTAATTATCGAGCCCATTGTTTTCATCTTATTAATTTTATTTCTAACATATACATGTTTATTGGGGACATCAGAACAGTGTATTAGACACTAAAATATTGTGTTATTTATCGGGTCACCATTAAAAAAAATTATTACAAATGATAAATTACTTTATGACAAATAATAAAACACAATAAAAAAGACAGAGAAAAAAAATAATTTACATACATAACTAAAGACCCTAATAGTAAAATATACTACATACTAAAATAAGCACTCAACTTTTAACTCGGAATGTTTATTTCTGTTTGTGCCATGTGTTTCACAAAGACATAGAGATTGATAATGTAAACGGAGACATAGGTAATACATATGTCATGTCCGAGACTATTTATAGCCGAGATTAGCTGACATATGTTTACTACAATCTTATGATGACACATTAAGTTTCCGGGCGTCCAAGCATTTTGTCAATGACTTATATTTACAAAAGTCTGTTTCCACCTCGAGTTGGTTCATTCACTCTAATAGCAACGTTATCGTTTATTCTTGCGTTAGTTCAGAAAGCTTAGTTTATTTTTATGATCGTTAATTTTACTCGATATTTTGCCGCGTTAAGTGGTTCAAACTAAAAAAAAAACCATTAAAATATAAAAGTTAAACCAAATTAAATCTGTTCATAAAACTCCCTGAAGGATTGTTTCAGTTGAAGCATCAAAAGATAACTTGGGATGGTAGGATTTAAAAACGACTCAGGCACAATGTTCTCCAAACTCTTTTGAAGCACTGACGTAAAAATCAAACCTTTATGTAAACACTTATCGACACTAGAGAAGTTTCAATTGGGAGTGAGCGTGCCAGTGAGCGTGCCAGTGAGCTAGCCGTCTCTAAGAAAATAAGCTGGGAGAGTACAGGCACGCTCTCTGTGCCTCGTAAGGGAACCCAGAGCTTGCCGATAACCCAGAGCTGGGCGTGCTGAACGTGTTAATGTACTAGTGTGTCTAAACTGATTCAGTAGTTTCATTTTTACATTTTGAATAATAAAAAAAATTAAATAGTCTATAATGTTTGGCAAATAAGTTAAATTAAATCTCTATAGATGTTTTTGACAGCAATAGACATTCCTTATCAGTATCTCAGACTAGAGATTGCCTTACTGAGTTAACCTCATTGATCAGTAAATGAGTAATAACTCCTATGTTCATGAGAAATGTTTCAAAAATTTACTTTGAAATTATAACTTAGTGCAGGTTGTGGCAAATATAATGTTTTAACTTCAACAAAAAGACACTTGAACAAGGTTTTCAAATATCTTTTAAAAGTCTGTGAAAAACTGTAAGTTATTAGAGATCAGGATACTAACTAAATAAAATTACTTGAAAAGTCGGAATTTAAAACTATATTTACATGAATCAGACGAACTTATTTCCAAAATAACAAATGCACAAGAACAAACAAACAACAAGATATCAACTAAATAAAATATACTAAAATAATACATTTATTGTTTTAAAGATTCAGGATGATAAAAAAAGATGATGAATTTTGTGATGTATAAAACTGACTGGTTGTCTTTGCCATAGGATGATGCCTGAATTGTTACACTGAAAACAAAAACAATAATAATATTAAAACTATATTAATTTTATAACTAAATAGAATTATTGTTGATACTATTTACTATTGCAGTTATTAAATGTTAAACATACAACAACAAAAATAAAATATTAAAAATTGTATAATACAAAGTAGAGAAATACAGAATAATCCACTTAATAAGGCTTTCAAGGGACCATGCAAAAATAGTCTTATAGAATAATAGAAAATATTGTAATAACAGCAAAAAATACTGTGTCTACTCACCATTATACATGCTGTATTTTTCCCACATATCCCCAAAAATAGGTTTATTTACAATTTTAAAGAAAATATTGTGAAATAATGAAAGATGAATGTGCATAACATAGATACACGCATTCAATGGGCAATCATAATATATAAACTGCACATTATTACATTAATAGTGTATAGAGTGGATATTTTTCTAGTGTTTATAATTTCTTTAAATAATTTTTGATCCTATTTTGTTTTGATTTTTTTATAAAGAAGAATTTAAAATCATTATTTCCAATTGATTAATCTTTTTGGTAGCATTGTCTGAAATTCCAGACACACTGACTGTTGGAGTCAGCTTTGGTAGATTAAACAGCTCCAGTATCGATTTCAATCAGCTGTGCTTTGTCTATTCAATAGCTCAATCTATGGTTTATCGTCGATAGGTTAAGACCACGTTGTCCCTTGCCGCGCGCCTAATCCCCACCCTAACACACAGTTCCACCACCCCAGTCTTTTTGCTTGCCGTAGACAGACCAGCACGTCCGTTGCGGGTTCTAACCTTATTTCGCCAACCTCGTGGACTTTAAGTTTGCCCCGCGCATGTATAAATTTAAGTGTTTCGAGTTGTGCCTGTTTTATATGTTCGTTAACCGCGAAAGTGTACATTATTTAGTCCAAGTGCCGTGTTCGTATGCGCCTTAACCTCGCCGTTACAAGCCGTCGCTACGGAGTCGCCCGCGCTTATTTAAATACTTATTCAACTGTGAATAACATTAGAATTGAACCCCGTTTATTAAGTTTTACAGCACGAGCCGTCTGACCATCACCACTTCACCCAGGGCCCTGCTGCAGAAGTCCAGAAGACATCAAACCTACCGTGCACGTAACCCCTTTGTTCAGCTTAGGGTAAGTGTTAATCAGTTCCAAATACTTTTAGCATAAACTTGTGCCTATTTTTCCCGAGGCTTAATTAATGATAAACACTGTTTATTTGTCGATTAGTCATTTTGCCGCCAGCCTTAATTTTATTCATGTACAATTTCAATCACAATAACGACCGCGACTATCTCTCTCTTTCGTCTTCTTTCTAATATTTTAGCGGAGCTGACGCCTCCATTTTGGTCCCGCCGTGCCGGATTTTTTTGCATTGTAGCGACCTATAAACATTTAAAGTGCAAAGAACAAGTGTTAAAGTTCTCAGTAACCTCGAACCTTATTCAGTTTTAATAGCGAGGCATTTGCTTTATAAATAAGTTTTATTAGTGATTTATAAGTGTTATTTATTGTGCGAACAATTTCGAAGCATGTTAAATTTCACAGTAATAAGCTAAGTTGCAAGCATTGCGTAATCCTGTGTAATTTTCCCGCTTCCCTTTCCTTGTCTAATTCATTACGCAGTAGTGACGTCACAAGCTGTAGCGTGCAGCCACTTTCTGTTACTATCAGCAGATTTATGGGACACCTGCGCAGATAAGGAACACTTGACTAAACAAGATAGACTCAATATTGATCCGTGTAGCTACACTGTAGATTTATCCTGTTCAATAAGGAAAACTTGCAGCCGTTCTAATCTAATACTTATGATTTGTAAAACGTTATGTCTTTTATTAACTTTATTATACAGTCCACTTTTCGTAATTAAATGTACCATTGTGTAGTCATTAGGTTTTGGTTTAAACATAATTGCAATTTAATTTAATTTAAATTTTGTTTTTTGTTAATTTAAATTTTGTCACGATGGCTAATAACAACGCATATTGCCTTGATAAGTTGAAGGCTATATGCAGTGATTTAGAGCAAGTAAACAGCTTGCTCGGTGATAATGAAATGTCTGAGGGCATAGTGCAGGAAGTCAGGCGCCTTCATGTCGAATTTATCGAAACTTTTGACCGCGCGGAGCAGACTTTTGACAGTCAAGCTCCCGAATTTGTCGCGAATGTCTTTATAGTAAAACGTCAATTTCAGGACACCTATCTGCCCATGATAGTAAAATATCCTAACCTCGTTAAGACGGAGGTTACCTCGACCTCGCCTGTCAAATCAACACCGACTTCACCTAACCTTCCAAGTCTAACTTTGCCAAGCTTTTCGGGCCAGAGCGACGACTGGATAGATTTTGTTACGATGTACGACTCTATGGTACATAACAATGAGACGCTTAGCAATATCCAACGTTTTCAATACTTAAAGTCCGTCTTAAAGGGAGATGCACTGGCCATCGTCACCGGACTTTCCATCTCCGAAGCAAATTACAACATTGCTTACAATGCGTTGCGTAACCGATACGCGAACCCGCGACGTCTCGCAGATCATTACTTTAACATAATTAAAGACTTTCAGCGCATCAATAATGCTTCACCCGCGGAACTAAATCGTTTCTTAACCGCGCACTCTAATGCCGTCTGTGCATTAAGAGCTATACCTCTCGAAGACTTAGCGGATTTCTTATTGTTCTCTATGGCAATTAATAATTTGGATGCCAAGACACGATTAAGTTTTGAAAGCCGACTAGGCACTAACCGCATGCCGACATATAAATTATTGAACGACTTTATAACTGAACAGGCTAGAGCCCTGGAGATGCTTAGCCAACCAGCTGCCGTGATTGTAGCAAACGCCGGACGTGGTCAAAGACCCCGCATGTTGGTGTCATCGATGGATAAACCCGGGTTTCAAGGGGCCCTTGAACCGAATAATTACTTGTCTGAACCTAACCTCACTTTGGGTCACAGCCCTAGATTTCAATCAGTAGCGTCAAATGACAATGGCCATCAGAATAAGGACGCCCAAGGTACTATTCAGTCCAAACGTGCTGCGCCAGTCACTATGCAACCGGTTAATCAACCACTACAACCTAACTTGTTGCCTATTATGAATGCGCCTAGAACGTCAACATTTCGCAATCGCTCGCCACCGCTTAACCTCAATCAGTCTAACATGCCTACCACGCGTGTAGGTAAATGCTACTACTGCGGAGAAAGTCACAGCATCATTAATTGTCAACGATTTATTTCTCTTACCATAGCGGAACGCATTGACGCTATTTCAAAATTACAACGTTGTTATAATTGTCTCGGCTCTCATTATCAAGCTCAGTGTCAGTCTCGTCATCGTTGTAGACAATGCAGCCAAGCACATCACACACTGCTGCACAACGACGCACCGCCGCAGCAATGACTAGCCGCCCCACGACGCCTTAGGCCAACCGCTAGCCATCCAATCGATACTAAAGCTCAACCTCGTTCTTTGTCATGCAACATTACCTCGTCTCTCGCCCTGTTGGGTACCGCGCAAGTCGTCCTACAGGACCATTATGGTCAACCTCGTTTTCTAAGAGCTATTATCGACCCCGGCAGTCAGATATCTGCCATTACGAAACAAGCTAGCGATATGTTGAGCCTGCCTACTCGAAGATCGAACCTGTCGTTGATTGGCGTCGCTGCCAAGTCTACACGTATTCACGAATACGTAACTTTAATTTTATTCTCACGACATGACGCTGGCGTCATGCTGACTACGGAAGCCGCTGTGCTCAACCATATAACTGACCCGCTGCCAGCTGATAAATTATCCTCTGCTTTAAGCGCTCAATATCAGCACTTACCGTTAGCTGATCCTCAGTTCGACTTACCTGCCCCTGTTGACATTATACTGGGCGCCGATGTCTTCACGCAAATAATTATCAACGGGCCTCGTACCATCATTCATGGCCAACCATCGGCACTTAACACACTTTTAGGTTGGGTCATTATGGGATCTGTACCTTACAGTACGCCACAACAACCACGCGTGTTTATCACCTCGCTCAAGTCTATCGACGAAAACATGCGACGATTTTGGGAAATCGAAGAGGTAAACGAGACTAACTTGTTGAGCCCTGATGAGCAGCTCTGCGAAAATTTATTTGCCACCACTACTGAACGTGACGCCACTGGGAGATATGTCGTAGCTTTGCCTTTTAAACCTGACGCCGTCGAACTTAAGTCAAACCGTAATGTCGCTCTTGCTAGTTATCATGCTCTGGAACGCCGTCTGAGCCGACAACCGGATGTCGCACGACAATATCATCAGTTCATGAAAGAATATATGACTTTAGGTCATATGTACCCTGCCGTTAAGCCTTCGAATTATTTAATACCACATCATTGCGTCTTCAAGGCCGATAGTTCTACTACTAAATTACGAGTAGTTTTCAATGCTTCTGCGCCTGATTGCAACGCGCATTCTTTAAACCAGCAATTGCTGGCTGGCCCTAAGTTACAAAGGGACCTGTCCAACGTTATTATCTCGTTTCGATTGTTTGTTCACGCCGTCTGTGCGGATCTTAAAATGATGTACCGCCAAATTGCCGTGCGCAAGGATGATCGTCGTCATCAACACATTTTGTACAGACCGACTCCTCATTCTCCACTGATGGAGTATGAACTAGCCACTGTCACTTACGGGCTTACCCCGTCTGCTTATTTAGCCCTACGTACACTCGAACAGCTCGTCAAAGATGAGGGCGACTGTTACCCTGCTGCGTCGCATGCCATTCTTCATCAAACGTACGTTGATGATGTAGTCACTGGCGCCGATACGTCCGAGGACGCCCAGGAATTAATACGGCAACTTATTAACATCTTCGCACTGGCAGGACTAGAGCTCAGGAAATGGTCTTCCAGCGATCCCGCGCTGCTGTCGACGCTGCCATCTTCTCACCTGGAGCACCCGTTGCTATTCCAAGACGACTCTACCGCTGTTAAAATATTGGGACTTCAATGGCATCCTGTTAATGACTCGTTTTCTTATCGTATTCAAAACTTTGTGTCGGTGCCTACGAAACGCACCATTCTCTCTTATGTCGCTCGCACCTTCGACCCACTGGGCTTCCTTACGCCTATCACATTTTGGATCGTCATTTTTGAAACAATTGTGGCTCGAAAGGTTATCATGGGATGAACCTTTGCCAACCGCGCTGCGCAGTCGTTGGGACAGCTTCATTGTCCACTTCGCTAAGTTAGCTGACATTCAAATACCTCGACATGTGGGCACACGTGATGCCAAACATCATTTATTAGGCTTCTGTGATGGGTCCGAAGCTGGTTACACAGCCGCCATCTACTTGCGAACTGAATGGAACGGTTTAGTTTCCGTCAGCCTTCTAAAGGCTAAAAGCAGAGTGGCTCCCGTCAAAACACTCACTATACCTCTAATGGAGCTCTGCGGCGCCGTCTTACTGGCCAAGCTCTATAAGTCTGTTCAGCCTGCTGTGAATTTTGTGGCCGACAACGCTACGCTTTTCTTCACCGACTCAGAAATTGTGCTGCATTGGCTTAGCACCCCGCCACATCTTTTGAAAACTTTCGTTGCCAACCGTGTTATTGAAATTACCTCGAACACTTCGACCAATCATTGGTACCACGTCTCAACCGTTGACAACCCCGCTGACGTTGCTTCCCGTGGGTGTCTACCCGCGCAGTTTGCTACACATCCACTGTGGTGGCACGGACCACCATGGGCGTTACAATGTACTACCTCTTGGCGTTTGTCTAAGCCAACTGGACCGAACCGCGACCTGACCGAGCTCAAGACCGAGCCTCAGGTGCTCTGCGCGACTGTCCAAGCGCCTAACCACTTATTGAATGTTATTGAGCGTCATTCCAATCTCACCACGCTGTATCATGTCTTCGCTTACGTGCTTCGTTTCGTTAACAATTGCCGCGTTAAGACCCAGTCTACCAGCCATTGTCACAACACTCGCTACAAAGCCAAGAACACCGTAGCCAAGATTCCATTCGCTGCACCTTCAGTACAAGAATTATGGAACGCCAGAAATCTTTGCGTTAAGCTCGTACAAGAACTAGCCTTCAGCGAAACGTTGCAACGCCTACACCGCGGCGTCCCGATCAGTGCTCAACTTCGCAACCTAACGCCCTTTATCGACTCAGTGGGGCTACTTAGGGTGGGCGGACGTCTTAATCATGCTGATATACCATACGCAGCTAAGCATGCCATTTTACTGCCTAAGCGGCATCATTATGTCAATCTTGTATGCGATCATTATCACCGCCTCGCCTTACATGCTGGGCCGCGTACCACACAAGCGATGATCAATGGTGAGTTCTGGATCGTTGCGCTACGTTCGTTGTTACGACAACGCATTCATGCTTGCATGCGATGCTTTAGACTACAGTCGAAACCTCGGCCACCTATGATGGCAGCTTTACCGTCTTCTCGTGTCACTCCGTCGCCACCTTTCTGTAAGGTAGGCATTGACTTTGCTGGACCTTTCGACACTAAGGCCAACCATCTTCGTACGGCAAAGATCCTGAAAGCTTACTTATGCCTATTTGTTTGTATGGCCACTAAGGCTGTACATTTGGAAGTAGTATCAGACCTCTCTACTGATGCTTTTCTCGCCGCGCTTCAGCGTTTTGTCGCAAGACGTGGTCTGCCTACAGACATTTATTCAGATAATGGCACCAATTTTGTCGGCGCCGCCAACCGCCTGCACGAGGTCTATAAGATGCTCGACCAATCCAAGTCAATCATCCAACGCAAGCTCGCCGCACAACGGGTTGAATGGCACTTCAACCCTCCAGCCGCACCACACTTCGGCGGACTTTGGGAAGCTGCCGTTAAATCCGTCAAAGGGCTCCTACGCCGTACTCTTGGCACTACGTTATTGAACCTCGAGGAGTTAGCTACGTTATTTATACGCATCGAAGCTATTCTCAACAGTCGACCCATTTTCGAGGTCTCGCCTGACCCCAACGAAGGATCTTCGTTCCTTACGCCCGGACACTTTCTCATCGGCCGTCCCCTTTTAGCACTCCCTGAGGAATGTCATTTTGAACCCGCGCTCAAGTCCAGATGGACTATGCTACAGCAGATGACCAATCGGTTTTGGAAAACCTGGTCTACCCAATACCTACACTCCCAGATTCAACGCTGTAAATGGAACAAAGACGCCTCACCCCTCCAGGAGGGTCAGCTTGTATTTATCACTGGAGAACATCCGAGCCCTCTTCATTGGCCAATGGGTCGGATCGTACGTCTTCACCCTGGACCCGACCGGATAACCCGCGTAGTCACCGTCAAGACCTCACATGGACAATTAAAGCGACCTGTCCATAAGCTTGTAGGCTTTCCGCTACAACCTTAATCTCTTGACCGCTTCTTCAACACCTGTGTGGTACAACCGCGTTTCCTCGAGTTCTTAATCTCACTCGACTTCTTCGCCTCTTCAGCAATTTTGTGCAACCTCGTTTCTTTAAGTATCTTCAACGCCATAGATTTCTTCGCTACATCTTCAGCACCTCGCTTCTTCCAGTCAACCCCGTTCACCGTCACCCAGTGGTTTTCCAGGGTGGGCGGTAGTCTATTGTCTTCAGCACAGCTAATGGAGCTATTCACTTCATCTGCTCTTTTCTGCTTTCTTCGTACCCCGACCACTTCTTCTTCGGCACCCTCGGTCTCCGGTGCTCTCTAGTTCTTCGCCCTCTACCCACCTGGCGGATTAAAAACATCCGTTTTTGGTGGGCGGAATGTTGGAGTCAGCTTTGGTAGATTAAACAGCTCCAGTATCGATTTCAATCAGCTGTGCTTTGTCTATTCAATAGCTCAATCTATGGTTTATCGTCGATAGGTTAAGACCACGTTGTCCCTTGCCGCGCGCCTAATCCCCACCCTAACACACAGTTCCACCACCCCAGTCTTTTTGCTTGCCGTAGACAGACCAACACGTCCGTTGCGGGTTCTAACCTTATTTCGCCAACCTCGTGGACTTTAAGTTCGCCCCGCGCATGTATAAATTTAAGTGTTTCGAGTTGTGCCTGTTTTATATGTTCGTTAACCGCGAAAGTGTACATTATTTAGTCCAAGTGCCGTGTTCGTATGCGCCTTAACCTCGCCGTTACAAGCCGTCGCTACGGAGTCGCCCGCGCTTATTTAAATACTTATTCAACTGTGAATAACATTAGAATTGAACCCCGTTTATTAAGTTTTACAGCACGAGCCGTCTGACCATCACCACTTCACCCAGGGCCCTGCTGCAGAAGTCCAGAAGACATCAAACCTACCGTGCACGTAACCCCTTTGTTCAGCTTAGGGTAAGTGTTAATCAGTTCCAAATACTTTTAGCATAAACTTGTGCCTATTTTTCCCGAGGCTTAATTAATGATAAACACTGTTTATTTGTCGATTAGTCATTTTGCCGCCAGCCTTAATTTTATTCATGTACAATTTCAATCACAATAACGACCGCGACTATCTCTCTCTTTCGTCTTCTTTCTAATATTTTAGCGGAGCTGACGCCTCCACTGACATTGTAACATCTCACATCGCCCAGTGCACTAAATGCTGTAACGGGTGTTACTGAATTGTTAAAGAAACTGAAGGCAGGTGAGATTGTGAGGCAGTACAGTGAAGGCATACTAGCAGGAAAGTTGTGTCACAAAATGAGACGTGTTACACTCTTCAACTCAGTTTGAAAATAATTTAGTTACAACAATCAATAATAAAGGAGCTGAGAAACTAATGCCATTTCTTTTGTTGCAATGTAATAAACATACGAATGATTTAGTAAAACCAATTTATCTTATACCTATCTCTAGGAAAGAAAACACTTAAAATGGAATAAGAAGGTTTTATTTTATATTCTTCACATAATTACGATCAATCTGTTATGATTTACCATATGCAATCCAAAACCAATCAATCCCATCTAAAATGTCTCTATGACTAACAACTCAAGGTCAAATAATACCTATTGCCCTCTACTTGTAACTAACCTGCAGTGACTTCCACAGATACAAGAGCACTAAATTACTGAAATTTGACAGCGAAATAAAATTCAAACACCCATTTTGTAGAGTATATTACAATAATGAGATTACAAGAAAATATCATATTGTGTGTGCAATGCTTGCCCAGATAAACTAGGCTTCTGTTCTGTTTATAAGTGTTTTGTTGTTTATCAAAAACATTATAGAATAAACATGAGTATTTGGAAGAGGTAAAAGCTGCATATGTAACTATAGTTTTTATGTGTTTGCTATGTAATGAAATATTATAAACAAATTGAAATGTACAAAGAAATAATAATAGTAAAGTTTTTCATCTGCATGTGGTGCCAGCCATGAGCTATGTGCTGACCAGTTCCTCACGGCCAATAGAATAGTGATATCCTTGAAGAGACCTAACTTATCATAAAACATACTTTCATAGACATCAGTAGCTGTAAAATTCTGTTTGGTAAGCAGAACTGTTAATTCTACAGCTATATGGATCACTATTGATTTAGGAACACAGTCAATGTGTTAGTATTAAAATAATTGTATGACTTAGCTATTATAAAATGTAAACCATAAATGGAAAACTAGGTGCCAAGTAAATAAATTTTACTTTAATAGTTAGTCATATATTATATGTGACACTTCCCTCTTATTGAGTACCATTTAATTTATTCATTTAATGAAATTGACCATTTTAGGAGATGTATCCCATTTTGAACGTTCTTCTTAACCAGTGCTTAAGTAATAGTCTGAGGGAATAATAGGATATATCTCCCAAAATGGCAGTTTTCATTAAACAAAAAAAGTCAATGCTAATAAAAGCAAGTGTTACATATAATACATGTCCAAATGTTTAAGAGTGAACTTGCAATTCAAATTGAAGATAGAATCAAATAACATACTCACGTTGTAATTAAATCAAGATCATAAATGAACATAAAACTCAGCAAAGTGTTCAATTAAATAAAATTTAATTATTTTTATTTCAACATACAGAATTATACTTTATTATTTTGTGTTGTATATTACATCAGTTACAATTTTGTTTCTGGTACTAACCTATGAACTCCTTGCAAAGTAAAATATTTCATGGCATAAACAATTCCTTGGCCATTTTCTATACGGATTCGAAGAGGCATTCCTACAAAAAAAAAACATTTAAATAACATTTGACTAAATGTAATTATTTTAATTACTGCATCATTCCTTATAACAAGTATTACAATTTATTTCTGCATGCTATATTATGTCGATATCTTGTATTTACAAGTTTTGACATCTGTAACCTATTGAAGACCACAAAAATATGAATATAGTGCATGACAACAGTGGCTTTGTATAAAATGACTACTAAAATGCATATGGTACAAATAATAAAATCATCCATAATCATGCCATCCAGTAGGCATTATGGAGTCTGAACATGTAAGTGTTTTATGTGAATTCTCAGAAGCCTACAAGACACTCACTGTCAACCTTAGCAGACTGTGACTATTTTTGCATTGTGCCTTATCCACTAATTAATTTGACTTGAACAGTCACTGAAAGATTTTGAGAGTATAATAGGTCATTGAACAAAAATATTTGATTTGGAACTGGTTTCTGCAATTTAAGTCTGATTTGAAATCAGAAAGTCATCTTCAACGTGTAATAGATATACATAATTTTGAGAAACAAATAGTTGAATCCTTAAAGTGCATTCATCATTACTCATTCATCAATACTTTTAGAATTAATCATGAGATTTTTAAGTGTTTAATTATTGTTACGTGTTTCTTAGTTAATAAAAGAATTTCTTTTATGTGGATATGATGTAATTGAGGAGTTTGTAAATAGAAAAAAATATAATGAAGTGTTATATTTGTTAATCCTTAGCACTCGACTATCGGGGGAGCCCTGCTAGCGTATATTGCAGTTTACTCATGTGTCGGGGGTCACATGCCACGGTTTTCAAATGTCTATAACTCGTCTGCGGCAAAACCCCCACATTTAATCTTTAACCGATTGGTGCTACACTCTATTGACTATAATTTGAACTACACTGTAAATATCTTCGAATCTGTGAGTAATCACAAAATCTAGTTAGCTGCTACATTATAAGCTGCAAATAGTTTACAGTTTGCATGTTATTTGTTTACTCGTTGTTTGCTATGGCTTCACATGCTATTAGTGATTCTGAAATTCGTGATTTTTTACTTGATCATGATTTATCAGAATGTAGTTTAGTTTCTTCTTGGAGTGATGTTAGTGATAATGAAACTCATAATGGTGATGTGAAAGTGTCAGAAGAAGTAGATAGTTATGAAAAACCTCAATTTGATGAGTGGAACATGGGTTCAGATTCACTTGTAGGGTTAAATAAGATACCATTTACAGCAGTACATGGTCCTAGATATATGAGTCTTATTTTTAAAAATCAGATAGACACCTTGAAGTTATTTTTTTCAGACATTTTGCTTCAGGAAATTTTGTCTGAATTTAATAGATATGCAAATGAGAAAAAATAGCTAAACTAACCCCACTAAAAGAAAGATCTATTTGGACAACTTGGACTGATATTAGCTAAATTGAATCTTCTCTTAGTGTAAATTTGAATATGGCTGTGCATCCTAAATCTGAATTGCAGGATAATTATTGTGAGGATTGGTTAGACTATCACTCTTTTATTCTAAAATGCATTTACAAGGGAAAGATTTTTGCAAATATATTGGAATTTCTACTGTTTTCTACCACCTGTTGATGTGCAGTGTACGACTAGAGGACTAAAAATTTTAAAAAATGTTACATTCCTAAAAAAACAAATTTAGAGATTATTACACTCCAGGCGAAGCTATCAGTGTTGATGAGTCGACAGTTGGATTCAAAGGGAGTTTTGTCTCAAAAAAGTACAACTCCATGAAACCGACAAAATGGGGTATTCATGTTTTATCCTTGCTGATGCCCTTACTGGTTATGTAAATGTTTTTGAATCATTCTATGGGTCATAAACTAACAATTGCTTAGTCATACCGGACCTAACTTTTATGTTGAGAATTATTATACCTTGTAGATAAATTATTTTAGAACACTAACGGGAGAGATTTTCATATTTAAACAGACAGGTTCTATTCCAGCTATAAACTAGGTCTAGAACTACTGAGTTTAGGAGCTCATACAACTGGAACAATTACCACCAACAGAAAAGGTCTACCAGCTGATATAAAGTCTATAAGACTGAAGAAATTGAAGTCCAGAGCTTATGTGAACAATTTTTCAAATACAATTATTTTAACTTAGAGAGATAATAAGACTGTAGCCATTATTAGTACACTTTATGACAAAAGTGCAAACAATTGAAAGAAAAGAGAAAACAGGTGCCATAAACAAAATAACTACAACAGTTATTTGTAAATATAACCAGTTTATGGGTGGTGTAAATATAACCAATTTATGGGTGGTTTATAGTGTAAACTATAGCTGATCACTATAGTAAACTGTACAGTTTTACAAGACGAACAAATAAATGTTGGAGGAAAATTTTTATCTGGCTATTAGATGTAGCTGCAGTAAACAGTTTTATTATCTATAATAACAAAAAAAAGGAAAGGAGAGAAAATCCTGTTAAACAAAAATGGTTTCACCAAAACTTGGTGAGAGAACTCATTGGTGATACCAGGAGTAACCAGTGTGGGAAGAGAGATTGGCCATCAACTACTAACAAGGAAGAAAGACTGAATAGGAAATTGCATTTAATTTATTCCAATGCAATTCCAATGATACCTTTTATTCCAATGATAAAAATCATAATCTGAAAAACTACAAATAAGGTAATAAAATCATATACATACTAGATTAGTATATAAAAATTGCTTAGTTTACTAAAATAATATAAGAGGAAACAAGGTTTCCCATAAACAACAATGCAACATGCACTTGAGGAATTTGTCTCAATTTAACTACAAGTGGGAAAGCAAAGCATGTTAAAAAAATTTGGGTGCTAAGGGTTAAGAAGGTTATATTCAGTATTAAATGAGCATTTAGAATCAGGTAATTTAGAGCCAATATATATTAAGATGTACAAAATGAACTTATCAGTATGATTAGAGTCATTATCTGTAAAACAATTGTTAAAAAACCTAAACAACATGATTTTGCTGCTATTTCGCTTAGTATTATAATTAAGTATTGATAGAGTATACTTAGTTATGTATTATTTAAATATAGCAATATAAATTTTTAGGACAAACATTTTTATATTATACTAATATAATATAAGTTGTTTTCACTAAGCTAATAATATTTGTAAGCATTTTAAATACAGTAGAGTGTTGATAATTAGAGGTTGATTGGACCGAGGCCACCTAGGATTACCAGAAACTCAGATTACATGGAAATATGTTCCTGCCCATTAAAAAAAATATGTTTTAATGAACCCTAATACAATACTGTAATTAAGAATGTACTGAATCAGTATATAGAACTTTATATGGGCATTTATTGAAAGTTCACCTCATTTCCCTTGCATATTGTAATAATATAAACATATCTTGGAAACCCAACCCATTCTCTTTTCATATTGTACTGATATGAACATTGCTTGGAAGTCCGACTTATTCCTTTGAATACCATATTGATATAGACATTTCTTTAAAGCCCGGCTCATTTCCTTTGCATACAGTAATGATATGAACATATCTTGGAAGCTTGACTCTTTTCCTTTCCATACATTATGGCTATAAACATTTTTTGGAACTTCGACTCATCATTTTCTTTCAAATATATAAAATATGCTATAAACAGAAATAGGCTCAAATTTAAAGGAGTATCGAATTATCAGGACTCGAAATTTTGAGCGACTCTACTGTTTGAAACTTTTAAAGATAAGATACAATTTGCTTGAACTTTGTTTTACAAACCCCAATATTTAGTAAATGAGCTAGACCAAAAAAAAAAGTACTAATAGATCATACTAGTAATCTTTTTGAAAAACCACATATTAACTAATTGTGTGACCAATTCAGTGTTAAGACTCTTTAGGGGTAAAGTGAAGGAGAACATTTTGGTGATTTATCTCTAGTCTTAAAAAAAAATCATTCTAATTAAAACTTAGACACAAGGCTATACTACTCTTACCACTTTCATTTTCCAATATTCTAAAAACTGTTCTTGGCAATATTTCATGCTTTAGACCCTTTGGGGACAGTGTAGTAACATCTTGGTAAGGTTGTATCACATTGCTGCTGAGAGGTAATGCACTGTAACTTATAATCTGAGCTATGGACGCCCCATCTTCACAAATTACTCCTTTATTTTTACATTCTGCAATGCATTTTCTAGAACAACACAGTCAGATAATATAATTATGATGTTTTAAAATCTTATATATCATTAGAAATGTAATGACATTTTGTAGGACAAATTTTATATATTTTGTATATTTTAATATTAAAATATAGAGTTATAAATACTGATAAAATATGAAGAAAAAAATGTAATCGCAACAAATTGCTTTGTTGAAAGTCTATCTCACTTTTCTATGATAAAAACTTGAAGGATTAACTGTCTATAAACCTCAATTTTCAGTTAACAGCTATCTATCTATATAAAAACAAAAACATCTTGAGATCAACATTCAAGTATCTATAGTTTTTGGCCCTCCAAGTTTAAATATTTTACAGGATTAGTATCCAAACTTTTGCCATTTAAGAATGATGACTAATGACTTAAAAGTTAGAAAATAGTGAAAACGTTTTCACTCTAAAACAATTGCATTATAAGCTCAATATAAATATTTTTCTCAAATAATAGAGTTGACTGTTTCAAAATAGTATCCACGTAGAATACAATTTATGTTTTATTTTTTTTCTTCTTTTTTATATTGATTCTCCTAAAGGCATGATTCACATTATTTTATTAATGTTTAAATATGTATAACTAATTATTATTATTATTATTATTATTATCAATAAAATAATTTTTTTCAAAATATTTTAAAATGTAAAAATCTACTATTTAAAAATAACTGTGTACTTTGAATAAAAAGACAGCTGTCTTCAGTAAGTATTTACAATAACATGATAAAGTTTAAGCCATAAGTTTCATAATGACTTGAAAAGGACAACAAATTAACTGTAGTAGTGTCATCTACTAAATTGATTATTCTTAACTCACTATAACAACCATTTATTTAATCTAAAATATTTCATAAAAATAACAAAATGATAAATGAAACACCTTTTATTGAATATTTTATTTTATTTCAAAAAAGTATTCTTTAGTCACACTAAACAAGAGTCATGATCAATTAAATGAAGTAACCCAGTTTTTACAAGATTTGTTATTAAATAGAAAGCTTTAGGGAATTAAAGTTTATAGCAATTATTAAAAAATAAGATTTTATTACTGGAAGTGCATTTTAGAAAAGTTTGTGTACATAACTCAACAGTCTCTTTAAAACATAACTGGAGAAAGGTTGGGCAGTTTTCATTTTCTAAACTATTACCAAAAGTTAGTTTTACAAAACTTGAATACAAAACAAACTTAAATTAAAATTACTAAAACTGTAATTATAGTTTTAATAATTTTAAGTTTCTGAGAAAGAGAACATTGGGGTCATCAGTTATTTGTAAGAGCAGTATGTTGCCATTTAAAAACATACTTGGCTCTGTTAAAGCTGAAAACTGAACAAAATTGGCCCTATTGGATGATTATACAAAGATATTAGAGACAATACCAGGAAAAGGTTGTGCATCTTGGTGAAAAAAACGTGAATAAACTATTGAACAACTACCAGTCGCCAGATGTGACTCAAGACTGCAATAGTTAATGTGTTAAAGACAGTTAGAGATACGCTACTAGCCATTTTTCAGATAGAAATACTTTTACTTTTTCTTAAAATTAAAAATTTTTCATTTTTACTTTTTGACATAACAGTTGAAAACTGTTTTATGGCACTGAGCTCCCATGAAGCATGTGTGAGTAAGGTTAATAAGTGTTAGTATGATTGTTACATATTCACTTCCACTACAAGTGGATAAGCAATTGACAACAGACATTTTACATTTCAAGCTAAAGTAATAGCCTAGCTTCAACTTCATAGTTGAAGTTTTCAATCTGTAATATTGTATTTTAAAATGTAGTACGTACACAAAGAAATGCATATCAAACTGGCTAAAACTTATTGAAACTTTATTAAAACTGTTTGAGATTTTATAAAGGATTATCAAATTGAGTATGCGAGGTGACACATCTGCGACCAGCACACTGTCAGGAGCATATAAGCAGGGGAGTAGTAATTACACCCTGATAAAACAAAAAGGAAAATAATAATATTAAGAAACAAACATAATGATTTCCTAGTCTATAGAAAGTAAACAAAAATATGCACGGTTAGAGTCACTTACATAAAGTCTCAATCTCTTCCAATCATAGAGAAATACCAATATCCTACTATGAAGTAGCATATTTGTTTATAATAACTGTTTCTCATATAAAGATATTTAAAATTTGCAGTTTTTGTGTTGTACATCTTGAGGTTTTTATAAAAATTACATTTATTTGTATTATCTTGGCAAAATCATTACTTACTGATTTATTTAGCAGATGCGTTTTGCGCTAGGTCAGCGCATTTTTCAATTCTGTGAAATACTGACAAGACTGTTGCTCAGGCATGTTGTATTGGTGTGAGTATGTGGTGTATTTTCATTCTGTGATGTGTTATTGTTCATAGAGTAGTTGTTAATTATGTGCTTAAATATATTGTTTGATGAAGAGTGTGTTTTGTCATTTAGTATTTAGTGTGTTGTGGATAGTATTTATGGTGTTTATATATCTTATAGTTTTCTACTGTGTTACGTTTTTTGCTTTTATTGATGTAATGTAGGACTTGTCAGTCTGTGAGTGTAGTGTGTTTTGTACATGTATGGCAAAATTTGATGTGGGTTGTGTCTTTTTTATGTTTTACATGTTCTTCGTATCTTGTGGTAAATGTTCTCCCTGTGGTGGTGGGTTTCCTGTATGTTTTGAATGTGTATACAGGAAACCCACCACCACAGATAGAGTTATACACAACACATCCAATCAAATGACACAACACGAACATGCTGCCTTCCACTCAATGATACACAGATTAACACCTTGATTACCAAGCTGGAAATTGGAACTTTGTGTGGTGGCCGCTATAATAATTCACTTAGAATTTGGATAGTAACGGCCATGCGATATCGCATGATCGGCCATCCTGTAAGATCTGACATCGCGCGATATCTCGTGATTGGCAATGAACGTGTTAATCAACATACCTATGAGCAATGAAAACAAAATAAACGAACTAAACACAATAAAACACAGCCCCAAAAACGGATATAAACCCACATTGATAGACAACATAATGCACAAATAACAACATACACAGAACACAAGAAAAAACAATAACACACAAACACAAAAATATATAACACTTAGATATCACGACAACACATCACAAAAAATAGCTTCCACATCCCACAAACTTAAATACAAAGCAGCATTCACAAAATCCAACACAATTAAAAAACACCTACACATTTCAAAAATACACCAGAAATGCCTTGCAGGGCAAGAGTATACAAGATTACATGAAACAACTGTCCCAGCTTTTACAGGGAGAACATTTACCACAAGATAAAAAGAATACGTAAAACAGATAAAAAAAAGACAAAACCCACTTCAAATTTTGCCATACACATACAAAACACACTACACTCACAGACTGACATAGACACTGACAAGTCCTGCATTACATCAATAAAAGCAAAAAATTTAACACAGTAGAAAACTTTGATATATATATATATATATATATATATATATATATATATATATATATATATATATACATATAAACATCATAAATACTATCAACAATACATTCTAAAAGACAAAACACACTCCCAACCAAACAATATATTTGAGCACATAATTAACAACTGCTCTATGAACAGTTACACACAACAGAACAAAAATACACCACAGACTCACACCAACACAACACACCTGATCAACAGTCTTGTCAGTATTTCACAGCATTGAAAAATGTGCTGAGCTAGCGCAAAACGTGTTTGCTGAATAAATCAGTAAGTAGTGGTTTTTTTGCCAAGATAATACAAACAAGTGTAATTTAAAGATATTTGTTTTAAAATTTTATATAATATACTTTCAAAACTTTGATTTTGGGGATAATCATATGTGAAATCCTGATGAGATATTCTTACTGGGAATTATCATAAATGTAAAATCCTGATGAGATATTCTTACCCAGATTTATCATCTAGCTGATAGTCACCAAAACAAGGAGTATCAATACAGTTATAACTTCCAATCAAGTTAATACAGGTCTGATCTCTGCTACAAGAATTACTTCTATCTTGACACTCATTGAGGTCTAAAGCAAAAAAAAAAACATTTTATATTTTTTTCTGTCATAGAAATTTTTAAATATATGTATTATTAAAACTTCTGAAATAATATTTTGCTAAACATGCTACTATGTAGTACCATTTGTTAAAAAACTTTAAATCTATGTTAAAAACAAAAGTTTTAAACTTGATATTCTTTTTTTGCATGAAGCACTTCATTTTTATTTAGGAAATCTGGGACAGGAATATACAAACATTTTATTTTGTTAACAGCTTATATAAAAAACAATATATAAATGTTGCCTCTATATAGAGACTGAACTTTTACTTACTACAGGTAAATTCTATGTCATGCCTCTAGGTATAAATATAATTTTCTTTATTTTAACATACCAATACATCTATTTTGATCCCATACATAACCAGGTCTACAAGCAATAACTTCTTTGGCTTGTCTGGACTCCAAGTAGTCACTGTCTTCATAGTAATCATCGTCGCTTCCGTACCCCTCATCTGACTTCTCCATAATATCCCATGCTGTAAATTACATAGGATTGATAAAACTCAGTTACAAGTATGTCTACGCCCTAAACAGCAGTAATTTTAAAATTATATACAGACATTTATCATTATTAGATATACCATAATTCATTTCTTGTATATAATTATTTAAACATGCATTTATATATATATATATATATATATATATATATATATATATATATATGTGTGTGTGTGTGTGTGTGTGTGTGTATATATATATATATATGAAGTTAATATATTACTATTATAATCACTCTAGTGATTCGACAATGGTCAAGTGACCGAAAGGTGCCTCATCACTCAAGGTAAAATTATTGCACTTAATGGTGGATAAAATTACTTACAATAGTAATATATTAACTTCATAAAGTCAGTGCAATGGAAAAACAATGGATAACGTAATATATATATATATATATATATATATATATATATATATATATATATATATTCCAACTTTCTTTCTCTTCCTCCCTCTCCCTTCCTCCCTCTTTTAAAATGCATTTAATGTTCTTGAAATTTATCTCACTCATCATTAGCTAATACATTATAAAAAAATATTTAATAAATTAACATAAATGGGGAATTCTTTATTTATATCAAAATAAATAAAGGAAATATATATTAGGATGTATATTCTCCTAATCGTTAGTAAATTTAATTTAATTATATGTATGACATTTTGGTCAAAATGTTAATTTCCTTTGTCATCTAAATGAACATGGTAAAATTTTTATTTATTTATCCTTTATCACATTTTCCTTTAATATAATATAGCAATATAGTTCCTTAAAAATTACATGGTCTCTTTATTATATTTATTTCCTTACTTTGTTCTAATTACTCCTCAGAATATTTGCTTTATGTTACAAACTGTATTCTATCAATTGACATTTCTTGTTTCTTTTTTTCTTTATGCTTATCTATTTACATATGCAAACTTAGTAACTGTTTCAAAAAACTGTAATCCCTTTTTTAAAATTTTTCTAATAAACTGCTTGTTACATTCATAAAATAATTAACATGGTTATTGCGGGGATTCCCTCAGTCTATTTTTTTTTTATCTCATTGAATTATTTTGCTTTAGCTATAAACATATTATTTATTTTTACAATTTATGGAGCCTCAACTACCTTTTTGTACAAGAAGTTTTTTTTTGTTTATTAATCAGTAAAGTTAGTTAATATATTTACCTAAATGCCTCAAATCCCATTATCTGATCTTTACCTTCTGTAAGGTTGTCATACGTGCAGATGAGGAAGTTGTTTTTCGATGTGGAGTTTTATAAAATACTCTCTAAAATAATAGTATTTCTAAATAATTATGTTGTCCTTCTGAATTAACGTTTATGTTGACAAATAAAATTAATCATTTATATTACAAGATATTCATCACTAAATTGAACAATAATATTCTTTTACATAAAAGAATAACACCATAGTTGAGTATTCTCCCACAAAACCATTCTAAACTGTCTTTGTGTGTTCACTATTATCTCAATATCAACTGAAACCATTCTAAACTGTCTTTGTGTGTTCACTATTATCTCAAGATCAACTGAATGGAATTTTTCTGGTGCATGGTATGTAAAGGAAAGATGTCCTTGACTTTCACTCAAATATTACCGCAGCTTTATTTAAACAGATATCTTAAAATATTTATTTTTAAATTTATGTAATTGCTAACTTATATTGTGTTTTGACTATTTTTTTTTTGTTTATTGAAGATTTGTGAATTTTATTCCATTTTAACACACACACACACTACAACAGGAAATTTTCCATTAGAAATAAAAGAAATTTGTTGAATTTTAAATTCTTAAAATTCATTAAACAACTTTTAATTTTTAATATTTTATAAAAAGTAAAACAAAAAAAATTAACATTTGTTGATTCCATCTTCGCGTGAGCTATTAGTAATCACTTACAACTTTTTTAAAAAAATGTTTTAACTTGCCTATAGTAGCACTTACTTTTTTTGTTGAGGACGGCCGTTTCGGGAGATGTGTCCCTTTGTCAACTCAGACCGTAACTCAATGTGTCCCTTTGTCAACTCAGACCGTAACTCGAGTTACGGTCTGAGTTGACAAAGGGACACATCTCCCGAAACGGCCGTCCTCAACAAAAAAAGTAAGTGCTACTATAGGCAAGTTAAAATATTTTTTTTTAAAAAGTTGTAAGTGAAAAAAAATTAATTGATAGAGTAGAGATTTTACATTACAGATTTATGATAGTCACTTAAAAATGGGGACAAGAAGTATGGTTAAGCTGATAGTCTAATAAAGGATATAGCTCTCAGGTTTGTACAAATTAGGGAGGTAAAATAAAATTCCTTTAGAAGATTTGTTAATTAGAAGTGATGCATATGTTTTATATGGAGATTGTGAGAGACCTGGGAGTTTATCTAGTTTGGTCATATACTTCTGCAATAGACCTATTTCGACTCTAATGTTAGACATTATTTGGACATACCTACTAACTGTAGTTGAGTAATTTCAAAATTTACAAACCTTATTATTCAATAGAATTTTAAAAATTAATGATAACAAATGAATATAAAGTAGTATGTTATACTTGCCTATTGTAACACTTACTGTTTTGATTATTGAGGACAGCTGTTTCAGGAGAGGTGTCCCATTGTCAATTAAGACTATAACTCATAGTTACTCAGAGTTAACTAACACTTTAATTGAATTAGGCCTGAATTGGCAAAGAGAAATATCTCCTGAAATGGCTGTCATCAACAATAAAAAAAGATAGATATTCAAGTGATTTTGGTGAAAAACTAATAGCTCAATAGCAGACAGAATCAAATAATGATAAAAATTACCTTGACATATTACAAAGATAGAATCAAATAATAACAATTACCTTGACATGTTACTCCATCATCACTCAGTACATAGTTAACTGGGCAGAAACATCTGTAACTCCCTCTAGTGTTCACACATTTATGTGAACATGGTAATTCTTCTCTGCATTCATTGATATCTGAAGTAGAAAAGAGATTTTTCACATTTAAAATTATTAATTTGTTATTTAAAAATATTAACTGAATTAATGATATTACACTTGTGTGAACCAAATTCTAATTACATTAACATTCATTAGTGAGAAGTAAATATTGTCACATTATTCTAACTTAATAATTTCATGTATTGATCAGTGGTAAGAACTGGACATCTTGTAAGAACTCTTCATTTTATAATATTTCTTACTGTAGAATTTACTTGGCACGATTTCCTTAATTCCTTCACTCCCGTTACTTCTTCTCCTAATGATCCGCATTCCTTCTTCTCTTGAAACTTTCTTCTTTCTTTTCATATACATAGTATCTTCTTCTATCCTATCTCCATTTATTTTCATTACTAATCATTTACATTCTTCTTAAATTCTTGAATTTTATCTGAAGTCATTTATTACTACGATAACATTACAAAATGTCAGCAGAATTATATAATTACTATTTATTTTTTTTGTATAAAATCTTAAAACTAAATAAAGAAGTAATCTCAGTACACAAATTTATATTTAAAAAAATTAAATTAAAGATCATTTATAAAAAATGTATAACTCTTTTTGCCAATAAAATATGATTTATAACTTTGTTTGGAAAAATATAAATCTGACAAAATATAACAGGATAACAGATATTATTAAACCAGGCATCATTTGCAAAGAAACTGTTTTTTGAAGATGGATCACACTATCTACCATACACGTATGCTGGTGTGCCACAACCTACACTGGCACAATTCCTAAACGAATACTGGCATGCTTGCTTATACCCTCTCTAAACTGAACTTTACAATAAAAATGATACTAAGGAACTGTAAATAGTGCAGACATTTCAGTAATACTAAAAATACTGATTTATTAAGTGTTAGAAAACATTTTGAAAAAAAATATTCATTCAGCTCTAAGCCAAATGTCAGTCATTTACTACCTTTATTTATTAAAACGACTTCAAAACACCTTCAATTTCAATCTGAATATTTCCAATCCAAAATTAAGTAAACAAATGTTTTAGCATT
This sequence comes from Prosapia bicincta, assembly GCA_036971475.1. Taxonomy (NCBI): domain Eukaryota; kingdom Metazoa; phylum Arthropoda; class Insecta; order Hemiptera; family Cercopidae; genus Prosapia; species Prosapia bicincta. The sequence goes on along the minus strand of JBAIZL010000004.1, from coordinate 237,541,019 downwards.
GTCATTAAATTTTACATTACAGTAGGTACAGCAAATATGTTAACTGGTTTGTAATCAATGTAAATAAAACTACACGTTTTTCATCTCTTTGTATCTTTTTAATAATGTTTTAGTTTTGTCTTTCCATTTGCATATTAAATATTTTAAGATAACCTTTTGCTTCATAATGGTCTTTCAATAACATAGATAAACCTCAGCTCCAATTGGTCCATTATCATGAGGTTTTACTTTCACTGTATTGCTGTCTACTGTATTGTAAAGATATATCATCAGCTTCTCAAGCATAAACCTATATGCTAGAACTCTGAAAACCTATAAACCAAAACAGAGCATATCTGTTACGTATTTAAAATTAATATAGACTCATTTCCTTTATTTAAAACCCGCTGCCAAAGTCAGACAAAGCTCACCCGTGATAAGGTTTGTTCTGCAGTTTGGACCGGCAGAGCAAGTTAGACTTTTTGGGAGTGTAGACAGATACCCCTACTTTCTAGTATACTATTATACTTTCCAATCTCCGTACCTTAGGTACTAGAATACGTGAATGTAAATATTTTATTAATGTTTATACCGAATGTGATCAGTGCGGGGAATACAAACAAGTTTTCTGGCCAGAAATCGCTTATTTAATATGCGAGTGTCATAAGTGTGTATTCCACGGTGCACGTAAGTACAAACTATTAGTTTATATAATTATAATAATTATTGGTCCTCCGAAACTATTGTTACCAAACAATATCTATTATGTAATCATTTGTCCAGAATTAAAATTTCATTTTTTATACCTAAGTATAAAATACTTTGAAAAAATCTTTCTTTTTCCATCTATCTTTACTTTTAGAGTTTAGTCTCAGAGTTTGTCTCCGAGATATTCTTCACTGTTCAATATCCAATTACAACTCCTTTCGGCCAAATATTTAATCATTCCTTACTAAATTCACCTTCACTTTCCCTTAATTCCATTTATCTAATCTTTATGTTTTGTTGTGTACTCCTTCTTTTTTCACTATTTCTTCTCTTTCTTCTTCATTTTTCTTAGGCATCTCTTTTCTTTCCTAGCCTCTTTAGTCTCTTCTTTATCTTTTTCTGCATTTATTTTTATAAACGTGCAATGGACCTGACCTCCATTTTATTTTTTCTTTTAAAAAATCTATTTTCTTTTATTTTTACTTTCTCTTTGCTTTTTTCTCTACCATTTCTTCAACATTTTAATCATCTCTTTGGCTTAGACATTTCACCCCTGGGTTTCCTTCTTACTTTTCGCCTTCATTGCTTAAATCTTTACCCTTTTTATTCAATAAATCATTGTACTCCCCTAAATCATTTAATTTTATTGCATTTGTTTACCTTGACCCTTAGATTAGCAACATGTGAATGCCCTGATATATGGCCTAGGAACAAATTAATTTTTGAAAGATTTTAAAATTTTTAAAAAATGTCCACATTTTTCACTAATTTTTCTCTAATTTTTTATTGTTGTACTATTTTTCATATTTGTTAGAAAAATATTTAATTTTTTAAATTGTTGTACTATTTTTCATATTTGTTAGAAAAATATTTAATATTTAAGAAAGTATAAACTTTTTCAACATTAGTATCACTCAATATATTGTTTTATTTTTACACACAAAGTCGTATTTGTTGGTTTCTGTACCAATGTTGTTGACAAAATCTCTATCACAAAGTATTTTGAGAAAGTCTAATTCTTTAGGTTTCTGAGGCAGAAAAACATTGTTAGAAATGCCTGATTTCTTTGTATCATAATTGTGCAACTTGGGATTAAAATTTATGTCCTCGGTCCATTGAAAGGTGTAAAATACAGCACAAACCATGAAATGATCAGCAAACACGTAAGATGAACCACACTAAAAGCACAATCTCACAATCTCTTACAAATGATCTGTAAGCACATGAAATAAACCACTTTAACAGCACAAACCCATAAACTACAAAATGTTCTGTACACATTTGAGACAAATCACACACTTTGCACACAAAATAATGGGGACTATGTATTCCGAGTAGCATATTGGCCATATAATTTCAAATTTGAACCTAGAGTGCAGTACAATACTTGGAAAAACAAATCGTAAACATACGGCAATGCTAATCTGAGAGGAATGATAAAACGTTCACATACAGAAATCCTCCTGCTGCCCATAACGCGATCTCACATATTGGTATATGAATGCTAATCAAAGCATTAATTCTAATTTATATATTTCTTCTCACATTTATGTCTATTTCTATACGGTTTTATTAGCTTTCCTGCAATTCTACACTCTGATTTAAAAAAAGGGTGTTATTATTTTCTCAGAAGTTTTCCTATTTTCTGCATATTCAAATACATGTAAAACCACTATATGATTTTGAAATGCCAAACCGTCAGAGCTGTTGTGCTTAATTCAAATACTATTGTTTTGTCATGTTTTTGTATTATGAATATTAGCTACAATCCTGAATATTTTAATTCATAATGTTTACTTATATTCTTCATTATTGTTGAGTGTTTTATTGTGTAAAAAGTATTTTTAATAAATAAAATGGAACTTCTTAAAAAATAATGTTTAGAAGTTGGTATAATGAGACTACTTTATTATTCTATCTCTTTAAGCAAGAATCTAGCTTTGTGAAAAACAAACTTTTATTTTCTAATTTTATTTGGTATTTTGGAATATATCATATAAATATATCTTTTTGGCATGAAAAACCGATAAAAATCTTGATGCTAATATATGTCATCATACAAATATCTTTTAGCCTATGTAGACTTATAGAATAGATTTTTTTCTTGAAAAGAAAGCTAACTGTCCCCTTGTGAAATAAATATTCACAAAAAGAAATGTATATATTTTACAATAAATAAATTATTGACATAGATGAGGATTCACTCTTTTTAAAAAATAATTTTAAAACTTGTGTTCCTCATTCTAATTTTATTACTAGGCCTAACCCTTAGAGTCTATTTCACATGCAGGATGCTATTGGTAGGAACATTTTTTCATATGCAACATATTAGGCTCCAAATTATAAAACACTCTAACACAAGAAGTATGGGCCTACTTATATTTGTATTTTTGTTTCCATTTTGAATTTAATCTACTAATTTGAAGTTTGCAGAACTTTTTAAAAATATACACCTTCCTAAAAACTGAAGTTGCTATTTCATGAAATAGCCTATTTTCAGGAGTCGAAAATACAGTTTATTTTAAGTGAACACCTCTCAGACAAGAACTAGTATATTCAACATGGTACGACCATTGGCTGCTTGGCAGGTTATATTACAAAACAAATGCTCTGAATATGTTATATTTGATACTAATACTGGTATTCTATTAAAATATAAATAAAACAATGTATTTTTGAAAAATTAATAGTAAAGATATATAATTACTAATAATCCTTACCTACACATCTTCTACCATGGCTAGATAAACGAAAACCTAATTTACAGTGGCACTTGTAAGAACCAAATTGGTTTTCACAAATTTGAGATTGGTGACATGCTTTCCTGTTTTCTAGACACTCATTAACATCTGGAAATTATGGAAAAATTATATTTTATTTTAAATGATTATATCAGGTAAGAAATAAGATATGAAACCAACCTTACTAACTCTTTCAAAAATATTGTCATCCTTACAATGAAATAAAATAAAACATTGTCAACCTTGCTAACTCTTTCAAATAACTATAAAAAAATATTTTTTCTCAGGGATATACTACAAGAGAAAAACACATTCTGGTAGATATAATTTGAAATTGTTTCAAATAATAAACATTCCCTACAATTGTATTCTGGTTTTTCTAAGTATAAACATCTGCCTTTGAAAAATAAATATGTTAACACTAAATTAAAATAAATTAATATATATGTTGGAAAATAATTTTTTTTGTACTGTATTGTGAAATATATAAGCACAACCTTGTGTTTCAGCATGACTCATTCTGAACTTGTAATTTATCAGGAGTGCTTTCTTAATTATATACGTTTGTATAGGTTGTTACTGTAAAAACCAATAGTCACAAGTTATGTTAGTTACCATGCCCTGACTTTGTAAACTTAATTCTAAAGTTAAAGTTAAATTTACGTCTTAAACTAAAATACAATTAAAGTCCTTATAGCTTGGTTAACTAACAAACTACTGAGTGCAATCTTAGCTCTCACCATTTTCCAGTAGTGTTAAGGAATCACTCAGACAAAGTACACTTCTCTCTTTTATCTTGGGTTTATCAACCGGACCTCACTTTTCTGGTTCAGTTAAAGACCAGGCCAATTTCAATGAATTGTATGTAAAACTTTGATATTGACTTAAATGACATCCATAAAATTCAATACCTTCGAGATGTGTTAAAGAGTGATGCATCAGATGTATCTGGTTGCTACCTGTCACACCCGAAAACTACAAAACTGTTTATGAAGCTTTACAAAGGTATTATTTATATCCTCCTTGGCTGGCAGATTATTACTTCAAACAAATTCAGAACTTCTCCATCATGAAGGGAAATACTCATGACAAACTCAATAGATATATCAACAAGCCCAATAGATATCTATCAACACTCAGTCAATGACGACACTTAACTTGCCAGACTTAGTAAGATTTTTGATCTTTAAACTGTCTGTTGGAAATATAGACCCCTCAAATAGCCTCAGTTTGAAACCCAGTTGGACAACTGCTGAAGTTCCTTTTTTTACATTTAAAATACGTCTATCTGCCTCTTCTACTCTCCAAAAAACTCTTCTTCTTAAGATGCTCTTTCTTCTTATTTTTAGTTTACCCTCATCACACATTCTCTCTCCTCATCTACCCCCTCTGTTTTCTTCTACTGCACTCTTCTAACCTGTGGTTTAAAACTATTAGTTTTTAGTACACGGTATGTTTGGTACAGGTTTTAAAACCCTTATAACTTGGATATCTGTCAACATACTGCATACTATATATTGCACACGATGTACAGCCCACATTCTACTGCACAATGTTCTCGCCATTTTCTGGCAGTGTTAAGCAATCACTCAGATAAGGCACACACCTCTCTTCTCTTGGTTTACTTTCCTTGGCATTTTGGCTCTTTCATGCACGTTTTTTTCATCCGTTTGAAGGATCTTACAAATCCTTCCTCAAATTAGTGTTCAGATCTCTCTCAAATCAAAGAGTTATTTATTTTATCACACTAACTAATTATTAACTTTACATTTCTATTTATTTTCTCATTTTATATTATTCAATCGTAGTACATACAAACAACTGAAAAACACTCGGACAAATATGGGACTTTATAATGATCCATAGCCAACCAGGTTTAGGGTTAAAATCGAATTATATTTTCGAAAGATATTTTTTGAAAATATAAACAATTTTATTTATCCACCAAATGTATATTATTAAAAGCATATGTTTTTTTTCTTCTCAAGAAATGTACTTTTAGATACATCTGTCAAAATTCAAATATATATTTATTTTTATTAATGCATTAGCGCCTAGCATTACCATATGGTTACAGGAGGAGGGGGATGTTTGTTTATGAATAATAAATACAATAAGAGTTGAATGTTGAATGTAGGCCTCAAAATCATTTTAGTCGATCCCCTTGATAACATATCAGCGTACTATGAACCCATATAACATGACTGATGTGAGTTATTAAATTATCAGTTTATCCTTCACTCTAATTTAAGATAGTATCATGTTTTTTATTTCCAAAAATAAAACTTGAATACTTCTTGTTGTCGGATTTTCATACTTTTTTAATGAATAATTGTTGGATGCTAGAAGAGGCTATTACAATAGTATTTATGAAGTTTCTGGATTTTTATAGTTGTTTTAGCTGCATAATTCGGGGCATTACCATACAGTAACATTAGGGGCCTGTACTACAGAGTTTTTGCTTCTTCATTTTTTCGGTTGATTTTCAGTGTTTCTTCAAGAAATGAATGCAACCAGAATAAACAAAGGTGGTTTTATATACAGTGAAGGGGAAAACCAGAATAAACAACGGTGGTTTTATATACAGTGAAGGGAAAAAGTGGAAACGGTGATTGGATATGACCACCTGATGTGTAAGAGCGGCAATATGTTAGTGGGGTGACAGACAATTTACCGGCAATGTGTAAACGCTACAGTATGTTAGAACAGTGACGTATATTTTACCGACAATGTGTAAACGCGACATTATGTTAGAGTGGCAACTGATAGTTTTCCACCAATGAGTAAATGCGACATTATGTTGGAGCAGTGACGGATATTTACCGCCAATGTGTAAATGCGACAGTATTTTAGAGCAGCGACAAATAATTACAGCCGAATGTGTAAAGCCGGTTGCGCTGGAAGCGAGGTATTTGGAATTTATTTTTGCGATCTATTTCTGATTCCTATTCTAGTGTCCAGAATTGGTGGAATTGACTTATGGAATCAAGAATCGGCCCATCACTCACTAAAACCATTGGTTTTTGTTTCTGAAATCATGTTTCAGGTATCATTGATGATAGGTTTCCTTCCAATCGGTATCATTGATGAAGATTGGTATAATTCAGTATATAAAAATCTGGTCTCAATTCTGAGTCGATGCCAAAACACGGTACCCTAGGTGCCTAGCGTTACAAGATGGTAACAGTCAAAAACTCAAAAACCAAAATCGAACTTTTGAAAACTCATATGTTTCCCACATATCTAGGCACTGTAGTATATAATACCATACACAGTGGAAATTAGACAAAAAATTAATTTCGGTGCTAAAGGGTTAAAGAAATCCAAAAATTTTGAAAATTTTGTATGAAAATTATAACCTTGAACCCTTTTTAAGTGTAAGAAAATAATTTGTATATAAATCCCAGGTAACAAGCAGAGGACATACACAAAACTCACAATTTATCAATTATTTATTCACATCCGTTTCAATGACAAAGTCACTATCATCATCATCATCAGCGAGTGTTGCTGCTATACAAACTCTAAATTTCAACTTGTAGTAGCTACACTCACTGATGACGATGATGACTTTGTCATTAAAATACATCTGAGTAAATAATTGATTAATTTGTGAAATTTGTCTACATCTTTTATTTGAGATTAACATAACCTAACAAGCTAAACTCAAAGAATAGTTGGTAAATCCAAAATAGGTAAAATACATAAAACTTTCATGCACAATAAAAATATATCATTGGTTTAACAAAGTTTAGTTGTCTTCAAAGTACGAGTAATATATTTTTTTACTTCTATGAAAATAAATAACTTCATAAAATTTTTTCTTTAAATACAGGAAAATTGTAGTTATTGATAAATAAAAAAATGCAAGGGTTTACAAAAACACTTTAAGTAGAATAGCCAAAGCACATTAATCGTTTTAAGTTGACCTCCTGTAAAGAACATTTAATAATGGACATTGATGATATTTGGTTAATCTGAGTGCATGGAATAGTTTGTTTCCAATCACTTAAAATTTAGCTATTTTATTCACACATTTTTCCAAGTAGATTTTTTATTTTTAATTTGTATACATATTTTGTATTTTATTTACAACACTTATTAAACCACATATAAATTTATCAGAGTTATAAAATATAATAAAATGTAAGGAAACAAACTTCTTGTGTCAATTGGTACCAATTTTATTGTAGTACTTTGATAACACACATATGTTTAATTGTTTTAAAGTTAAATTCAGGCAGCTTGTATTTCTTGCAAAATACAATTAGAGCAAACAATATGTAGAACATTTTATAGACCAATAAATAATAAGAAGCTAAAACACCTTTGACTAAGATGAAATTGAAAATTTGTGTGGAAAAAATTATGAAATTAATATTAAAAATTGTTTAAAGGGTAAAGTTTCTTGAGGGGAAACTTTATAATCCAATGGCCGAACTAATAAGTTTTATGACTGAAGAAGTTTTAGAAACACTTAGAGAGACTAGTCACTGTAAAATTTACACAATACACTTATGTTAATTCTTTAATGCAGTTGAACAAATTTTGTCTTGTAAGCTTTTCTAAAACCTACTTCATTATAAATGCATGCAAATGTTACATTCAAATATATAACTTAAAAGATCCAACAAACACCATAAACAAAATCAATGGGAGCTGAATAAAATGTCTTTATATATATTTCTCTGCACTGATACTCAATCCGCATTTGAATGATTAAAATTCTATTAACAATTTAAGTGAACTACTTGTACTTTCTACCTTATAAGCAAAAAATTATTAAAAAATGTATATTAATAAACATATTTTTTTACTGTCACTGTTTTTGCAACAACAAAAATTCAACTAATTACATAAAGCTTATTTATTATTTTACATTATGATTGGTAGTTTCATTTAAAAAAACTGTTTTTTTCTTTTTTACTAACCTGTACAGTGGTCAAGCTTTACATTAAGCTTGAAACCTAATGGACATCGGTTTTCATTATATTTACGTGAAATATCTGATGAAGATACATACAAAAGTTCTTGATTATTTGGATTGTATTCTGTGGCTAGAGGTCTTGTAGAAAGTTGTTCAACTAAATACCTGTATTAAAAATTTAATAGATATTATTTTGTTATCAACTGAAAAATTAAAGTTAAAAAATTTAAAGTTATTTTATCTTTACTAAAATTAAAGATAAAATCATTTAATTATTTTTTAAATTTATAATTAAAAAAACATTCATATACAGTTTTTATATTTATAATAAAAAAAACATTCATATACAGTAGATTCCAGTTGATTGTATCACTGTTTTATTGTAACTGCCATTTAACTGGACTAAAATTTAAAAATAAAAACAAATACATGTCATACAGAAATTATTTTGCCAGTCAATTGGTTCGAAAAGCCACATAATTTGGTCCAGTATTATTTCTGGACCATTAAAACAGAATTTTACTCTCTCTAAATAAATAGAGAAATTGACTAAGGAGAAATTGTATACTAGATGTTAGTTGTTCTTGTTACACAAAAGTTAACTCATAAACAAAATCATTCTTTATGCTCAGCTTTATATTGAAACTCTTAGTCTTGATCCATATGACATTTCTAAAAGCACCCTACCATTACATTCACAAGTGCTGTGTTTAATGTCAATACAGTTAACACTATATTTTAGTTAGAGGTGCCATACCTATCCTATCTTGATACTTTGTGACCACATATTTCAGCACTGTTTGTAAATTTTTGCTTCAAATTAACGTTGTCATGTTCAGAATATTTTCCTGAGTAACATATGTGATAATAACAAAAATCAAGGTTACCTGGCATTTAGTACAGTGCATTACCCTTTATTGAAAATTCGTTTAATATGATCAGCTGTTAATCCTAAAAAGCTAATGTGTTGTATACTATACTTTAAAACTAATCCGTAGTCTCTCAGACTATGGGTACTTTCCAACAAGATAAAACTTCAAAAAGTTACAAAAGTTATTTTATTACTTATATACTTAAAGGTTGATACAAATATAATTTCTTTATCACGCTAGATGTTTTGAGTGCACTGGCAACAGCACTTTGATTGGTGTTCTCCACACATGGCTCTGGAGCAGCGACAGCAGAAGAACCTAGTTATTCTTCTCTTGCTTGAGGGGCAATACAAACAAATCTTCCTACCCTGTTGTTGTGGAAGATCTGGATGAACTGCTGGCATGTTAACATTGAGAATATCTGCTATAAAGTAGCGCAACGGTCTTTGAAGGTTAGAGATATGAAATAATGTTTCAGCCACGGTTGAACGAGATCAATGTATAAGTTCTTGGTGAATTCGCATCTTGATATTTCTTGTTTATTTAATTTATTTTCCATATATATTATGTATGTATTCACCAATATGATATTTATGATACCAAAGAAAATACACAGTGGTCATCTTCTTGTTTTACGACTACAAGACATATTATTAAACATCTGGTCGAGTGAGTCGACAGCACCCTTTGCTGAGTTGTAGTATTCTACCATATCAGTATATTTATGGTATATCGGATTTTTATGCCACACTTTGCTGGCTTTTTAGGTATGTACAGCTTTTTCGAATGGAAAACTGCATCTTCCTCGATAAACCCCCAACTGCTCATCAATCGCAAGATAGAATTCTGGTTTGTATGACCCCTTACAGCCAGAAACAAACATATTCCAAACTTCTCTTATCCGCACAAAGGTATCTTTCTTTCGTTTTTTGTAGATCTGTTGTTAAATCTCAAACACTCCAATATGAAATCGAACCTATCACAGCTCATTGTTTCTTTGTATCTGTCACCACAAAACTGTGAATTGAACAGTTCTTTTGTAGGTAGATGGTTATTCTTTTGTGCTGCAGTCAACACTAGCAACCCCAAAAAAGCATCAAATTCTTCTTTATACAGCTGTGATGTAGTAGTGCTTTCTACTGTATAGTCTGAACTTTTGGTCTCATACAATTATTTGTACACTCTATTATCATTGTTTTCATTTCTTCTGTAAAATACAATTAAAATATATCTTTAGGATTAGTAAGATTTCTGGCACAGCCCTTTGACCCTCTACAAAAATATACAATATCCATAGCTGCATGACGTGTATGTCTGTTAGATGGTTGTGATGGTATTGCAGTCCACTTGTGACTACTTTTTTTTACCTTTTCCTGTCAAAATTTCTTTATCACAAACAACAATGTGAACATTTCTTGATGTTATATTTGTAGATTTTGCTCTACTGGTTGACGGTTGAGAGAGACCAACGTTTTGTACAGCTGTTGAAGGGCCAAAAGATATCGTATTACTCAGAGGATCAGCAGTTCGGCGTTGTTTATTTCTGACAGTAGGGTGTTCATCTTCATCAGAAATGGAGCTTTCTGCAGATTCGGGTTCTAATATAAAATCTGGGTCTTCATCAGAGTCATCAATATCTTCAACGATTTCAGTCTCTACATGATCTGATTCATCCCCATCACTTTCCCCACCTTCATATTCACTAAGATATTCATAACCATTTATCAAATTTAAAATTTGATTGTCTGATAGTATATTTGTATCCATTATGAAAATATTTAAAACCTAACCAAATGATACACTATTAGACTCCTACACTATTATTATACAATATACTACTTAAAATCAATATTTACACAATAAGAAAGTCGTGTAAACTCACACACAGCCAGGTCAGGCAAGTATTTGGTCTATGAAACTGCGAGAACTTCAAGTTAAAGCTACCATTAAAGCTTATGTTTCGTCTGTGAGATGACGCGAGAACTATAACATATTGATCAAATGTACAGAACTATGTTTAACTGACTCTCCATCTCTGTTTCAAGGCCAACTGAAGGTAGAATGAATGTGAAAGTACAGTGACAACTGATGTAGGAAGGGGATGCAAATGACAAAAAACGCATCATCTGGCAGACTATACATTAGCTTTCAAGGGTTAAACGGACCAAATCATGTTGGTCCTGAAGTTGTCCAAATATCACAAATCTACTGTATCTGAATTATGAATAAATTATTAAACAAATCCACTTTTAAAATACATCAATATAGTAACTAATAATATTTTGTTTTTAATTATACTTTGAAAACCATAGTGTTGATATTGATGACAAAATTGATATTAAAGTTGTTAGATAACTGAATTTGAAATGTTATATTTTCAATATTATAAATAAGTTTAAAATTTATTTAATTTTTGTATATAATTCACTAAATATATTGATCCTGGATTTATAATTACAACAATAATAAACAATTCTACAAGATTAAATATTGGTAATACTAAAATTTAACCTAATCATTAAATGAGGTAAACATCATATGTATTATTTTATAAGTGTTGTCAAAAAAAGTTATAGCCACTTAATGGCCCAACTAAAAGAATAAAGATTATAAATCAGGGTAAACTTTATTAGATTATTTTACCTAAGGAGCCAGACTCTGGCAAAGAAATAGATTTACCATAAAGTAAATGTAAGAAGATCTTACACTTACATTTTTTCTCTACAACAGTTATATTATACACTTACAAAGTAGGATTGCCTATTATAGTCCAAGCACAAAACTGAAATTGCAATGCCGTAGTAGCAAAATATAGAAACTAATCTGACTTTTTAGATGTATTTTGTAAAGTGAAATTTACTGATAGTTATTTCATTAAAGAAATTAAATTAAAAGTATTACAAATATACTGAAATTAATAAATATATTTGTCATGAAACGTGGTTCACTTTTAAGTAGATGGTAACCATCCAATCAAAAATTTTTCTTTAAAAGTAATATTTTGTAATCCACATATTTTAATATACACAAAAAATTCATTAAAATTAAAATACTTATCTAAAAACACTTGTACATATATTAGTATGTTACACTTGCCTACATTAGCACTTAATTTTTTGATTATTGAGGACAGCCGTTTTGGGAGATGTGTCCTATTGTAAACTCAGACCATAACTCTGTCTCACTGACAATGGGACACATCTCCTGAAACAGCAGCCCTCAATAGTCAAAAACTAAGTGCTTCAACAGGCAAGTGTATCATACTAAAATGTGTACAGTTGTGCTTATTTAAAAACTAGTAGCTCAAGTGAAAATAGAATAAAACAATATAAAAGTATTTACTTACGGCATTGTCCCCAACTGTGAGTCATATGAGACAGTTTTATTCCAAGTAAATGGTATTTTTTGGCCATTAATGTCAAGAACACTTTGAGAATTTGCATAAAGTGAGTTAGGACCAGTCTGCACATAATCTTCTGTAAGATTTAAAAATAAAAGCTATTAACTAAATTTACAAATTTGTATAATTACAGTCTAATTAGATTTTGTTAACACTTGTTTCAATATTCTTAATATAACAAATATTTTTTAGGAGTGTATTCTCTTTACAACATTTAGAGATCCTTTCAACTTCTCTTAACTATATCTTCCTTTAGAATATACTTTTCTTAATAATTACATAATGTCATTTAGTAGAAAGAAATGTTTTTTAGAGTAAAAACTCACTAAGAATTTGGTTACTGCAAAAATTTAATATGGTATTAGTTCATAAGGTTTATGAAATAGCGTTGAAGATTTTGAATTAACTGCTTTTTCCTCATTATACTACATTGTAAAATGTGCATTTGATCAAAACTTGCAAATATAATATATTCAAATGAAAATATTATTAAAGTAAATGTCATTTGAAAAACTATAATTACAAAAAATTTGGATTGTTACTACAAACTAAAACAAAAACATCTACAATATACCTTTCATTTTTCATTTTAAAATAATTAGTTTTACTATTTCATTTACAGCTGTTTAAATAAAAGAAAATATTGTTTTAAAAAAGAGTTTTACCTGTATATGGATTGACTACTATAGTTGCTTTAGGTTCAACCAATGGAACACTACCTTTCAATTCAATTTCAACAACCAGATTGCCATCTTTATCAATTCCTTTTCCAGCATGAGTGACTACCAACTCCTGTCCTATGCATGAAAATTATATTTGCATTTACTAAAATTTTAAACTAAACATATAAATCTAAACTGAACTGTGTTACACTATATCAAGTGTTTTTAAAAATAAGTTGCTGTATTCTACTGAATTTAGCAATTATTTTAATATTTATTTTTGTTAATTTAGCATCAAATATTCAATATTTTTTTTTAACACTGACCCTATTTCCACAAACACTTGAGCAGGTAAACTAATACTTATATTTTTTTTCATCACAACTCATTAGTGGAATAGAGCTTAAAAATGCTAGTTTCTCATTATGATTAGCTATATTGTAAGCAGTTATTATTAAGTTTCAATTTTTTTATGTGGTATGTACAAGACTAGATTGTGCTGTGGGATATCTATCACCTCTTAAATCTTGTATCATAGACATCAAATGTTTTACACATGATAAACCCATCATCAGATTTTATCTGAAGTTGATTTTATTACTCAGATTTAATAGTTTGTAATCAGTGTCAGTAAGTGGCTGATGTTTGTTGTGTGTTGTACTGTGTGAACTAAGAAAATCTGAATTGTTCATGGAATTTAGTGAAATTTAAAAACTCATTAGTATGAATATTTGTTTAATTAGTGTGTTTTTGTGAATAGCCAAAGTGAACAATAATAGTAGGACCCTAGAAGCTTTAATTCCAAAACTTCAAACCGAAAGTAGCTTTTAATTTGTTTTTACTATTTATGACTCCAAATACTAATCAATTAGTAAATAATAAACTAACTAACGTACAAAATAATAAATAAATGAAATTTTAGAAGGCACCCATATAAAATATATAGTATTTAGTCCTTTATAAATGAGAATAATTTTCTACCAAAATACTGCTCAATTGATGTGAAGAATTAGTTTGTGCCAATTAATTAGATCACTTGAGTCATGAGTCATATGATTTGAAATTAGTTAAATAAAACTAAAAATAATTTTAAAAGTTGGAAAATCCATAACTAGATGGGATTTACTTACCTGTTGCAAACTGAAACCTGGAATCTTCTGTGAAAGATCCATTAGTCAATGAGTATCCATTATTTGCATCTTCCTGTTCATGAGCAGAACTCCATGATATTGGGGGCATGAGAAATGTTAAATATGGAAACCAACCAGCCTATAAAATTATTAATGAAAAAAGCATAATGTTAAATATTGATAAATTGTTTATCAAATATTCATCAAAGTATATATATATATATATATATATATATATATATATCGTATAATCTTTCATTTTATAAAATAAGTTATATTTTTCATCTCCGAAAAAATTGTTTGCCATGTATTCTATAAAGAGTATATAAAACAATGTGATTTGGTTGTATGTCGATCAATAGTTTTTATTAAGTACAGAATTACCTTTTAATTTAGCATCTCAACTTATTTGTCAGATAGCACACCCGCCAGACCAACAGCCATAACTTCAGGAATCTTCATTTACTTTTTATACCTTCACACCATGGCAATTCACAGCCAACCAAAGTTTGCTGTGTGATAACTAGACACACATTAAAATACTTTGTTTTATTTGGTATCATTATGGCATTAAGAGTTCTGGCATTTATAATTTGAACACATTTCTTTTACTACATTTTTCATCATGGAGTCCCCACTGCTCAGTCAAACTGATTGAGGAACGGATATGTAGTTTCCAATTGAAATGTGACAGCATTTCTGTGTTCATTATTAACAACTATGTAACTCCATAAGTGTGTTGTTGAGAGTAGTTTTAAACAATATAAACTATTTAGAATAACTCTAATTGAACATTTTTTATTATTTATCTTTAACTAACTCTCTTATAACATTTTATGACTATTAAAACCCACTTGTGTTCATAGACTTTAATGGTTACAAATGACGCTATTAATGTTTTGTACCAGTTTCTTCAGAGCATATTCTCAGGATACATCTTCTTGTTGCCATGACTGCCAATAATATGACACATATACATGTTGTTTTATAACAATTTAACTAGTTAATGGATATATATATAAAGAACATAAGTCAAAATACAAATACAAGAATTATAATATATATAAAGAACATAAGTCAAAATACAAATACAAGAATTATAATTGAATTTTAATTCTTGTATTTGTATTTTGACTTATGTTCTTTAATTATACACAAGAATACATATTGTGATATTTATATATATATATATATATATATATATATATATATATATATATATATATATATATATACAGTAAATTGTAGTATTAATAAAAACCAATAGAACAAAATTGTCTAAATAACGAATTTTCTTCATGTTTTGTTTGGCTCACCATATGAATATGTGTGTAAAACAATTCCAATTTAACACAACATTAAAATGTAAATTTAAGTATAATGAAACATTTTTACACTTCAAAAATATATTATGGTTTTTCAAGGGTCTTCTTTATCGCCATATTTGAAAAGAAACAAATTACTAACAATCTGAATCATTGTAAAGAATGCGGCAAACATCCTTTATATTATCTCCATGTAGTACAGTACACTACAGTATAGGGTACGTGTTACAGTAGTTTTAGAGCTGTAGTTTACTGTCATTTAATGAATCAGTTCATAATGGAGAAACAAAAGGTTAAAAGACATCAGTATACGATCAAAAATTAACTTTAATTAATAAAAGGGGTTGATTCAGGTGTGAAAAAAATAGATGTAGGTAAGCATTTTGGAATTGCGCCTTTACTTTAACTATAATTTTAAAAAGCCATAACAAATCCAAAATGCATCATCTGACTATGCATCTATTTGCAAAAAAATTGCAGTGATTACACTCTGATTTAGGCAAAATAGTTCAATTGTTGTTTGTTGATTTCAGGTCTAACAGTATGCCAATTAGTGGACAATTAATTCGAAAAAAGGATTTTGGACATAACAAAATAACTTGGCTATGAAGAGTTTCTCATACAACTGCATAATACAAGAACCAACAGTCTTCAAAAATTAGAGAACGTAATTAATAGTACTCAAAAGTCAACTCACAAATATACCAAGTAAGATTCTTGCTCAAGTAAGCTAAAGTGTAAGTGATATATATATATATATATATATATATATATATATATATATATATATATATATATATATATATATATATATATATATATATATATATAATATATTAATGATGTGTTTAAAATGTTACCTGTTGTTTTAAGATATCTTTGACAGATGCCGTAACAATTGGTTTTGGTCCATCATTTCTAATATCTGCTTCAACATAAGTGTCTTGCAATTCCTCTCCATTCAGCATTCCATTGATCTTGAGAGCAGCTGATCTAAGAGTAGGAATGCTTCTCTTGAGACAGCCATGCATGTGACATTCTTCTATCTATTAGAAATTTTATGTAAAAATTAATTTTTAAAATTTATAAGAATAAATTTTATTAAATATCTAAAGAAAAGATAAAATTTAGATCCTTAAATTTCACTGTGTGTTTTTTTTTATTTAAATATCATTCTATAAATATATGAAACCTAAATGTACTTTTCTTTTAAATTTGGATTATTACTATTTATTTGCATATTAAAATTTATAATTTATATTTACATTTTATTATGGAACTTTAATGTACTTTTCAGTTTAATTTTCATATTTTACTAAAATGTGTTTTGTAAATATGTTTAGAAAAATATTTAAAATTATGGTTCTACTGTATAATTTTCATTATTTTTACTGAGTTTTCCTGAACCAACTATAAAAAATATCACATTTAAATATGTATTGTGGGCAATAGGACTCTCATATTGTGGCTCTTATTTGGACTTTCACATTGTGGCTAAAAACAATTTATCTCTTTTTGTCTTTAGGATAGTTTTTTTTAATATTTACCTTTTATTATTAGTAACATACTCCACAAAATACTCTAATGAAGTTATTTATTTCAAATTGGAGAGAGAACTCATAAGTTTAATTCGGCTCAAAAACCAGTTATTTTTATCACTTAAAAATTTAAAATTTGTTATCGTTTATATGTGTGGATCACATTATAGTTAAGTACTATATAAATATATTGGATATAATTCTAAAAGTTAATATTGTAAAATTTTAGGCTATTAAATGACATTTTCAAAATTAACTTGAATGTTTAAACGAATAAGCAATGTGTACTACTTTTTTCATTACGAGAGAGTAAGCTTGCGGGATATTCTGCGCAATAAAGTAAATCAATGTCTATAAATAAAAAATATTGACTCATGATAGTACATAAAAATGATGTAAAATTGAATATAATATTTGGTGAAAAAAATATATTTACCTGGAAATATATAGGCAATATATAGGAAGTATTATAAAATGAAATGAATATTGATTGGCTTTGTAAAGCAATTGGTTCTAGTGTAATAGAAAATGTGCATTACAGTATTACAGTAATGTAAATGTCTTTTACAGTTTTTTTTTTTTTTTTTTTTTTTTTTTTTTTTTTTTTTTTTTTTTGTAAACAATTCACAAATTGTTTAGTTCTAAGCATCACTAACTTCCATGGTATCTTCCAGTATAAATGCAGTTCACATAACAAGTGGGTGTTACCAACATTTATGTTTAGTAAAAAAAGGCTTCTTTCCTATTGTCAAACTGCACTGAAACAACTTCCTGGCAGATTTTTAGTAGGATTCCCTATATAATGTCAAAATCTGACAAAATGTCAATAAATTGGTCATCTTTCTCATTTTTATTTTCGCTTAATATGTTTTCATTTTTAGTTTCATTATCTTATTCCTCAGGATTCTCATCTGGCAAAGACTTGTTTTCACAAGAATCATCAAAGACTTGTCTAATGAGATCTCTCGTAGGTCATATTTCTTAAATTTCTCTTTACGAAGTCTCTCCTCTTGAAAAGTATCCATTAAAATAGCAATAAAATGTAAAACTTAAACACTAAAAAATATATACCACAAATAAATATTGCACCAAGAAGTCTCCTGTAATGTGAAGAGGTGCCAGTGGAACATTAATCAGCACAAATAACTAAGATCAGAGTGTGCTTGTGGATAAAACCTTTGCAATCTGACCGCGTGTAACAAATACTAAATTCACACTAAGGATTTCAGGAAAAAATTTAAAAAATAGGTGGGAGCAATGCCTAGAATGCAGAATGTGAAATACTGAGCCAGAAAGATATTGCTGACAACTAGAAAAAGTTTTGTTCACGAATAATATTACATGTGGAAAAAACTATGCATGTTAAAGAAAAATACCATTTTGGTTAAAAGAATTTTTTTAAAAGAGTAACTAAATATTTGATTCAATTTATTCCATTATGCAGTCTTAAAATATGTTTGACAAATACTCAATTTAAAAACAAAGACACAATCCACTTTATATCCTTACATGATTGTTTAGTTAAAATGGCAGACAAAACATGTCGACATTAGTAACTAAAATACTTGTACATATGTTATTATGTTACACTTGCCTATAGTAGCACTTACGCTTTGGGTGGGGGTGAGATGTTAAAGTGGAGATATAAATGTATTTTTTAAGAGTATTGGGGTTTATCATGTCAATTAGTGGGAGAGAGAGAGAGAGATGAGATTATAAGCCCAATACGCTTTAAAAATACATCTATATCTCTACCCTATTATCCCAACCCCACCCGAACCTAAAACCACCAAGATGTCAGTTACGCTTTAAGTTGTCAATGCGACACATCTCCCAAAACTGCCATCCTTAATAATCAAAAAAATTAAGTCCTACTATAGAAAATGCAGCATAAAAACATATGTACAAGGGTTTTTAGTTAAAAACTAGTAGCTCACGTGAATATTGAATTATTATTAGTGTTTTTTTATGCTAGAGATGATTTAAAGCATATTAAAAATATAAACTTCATTGTTACTATTTAATTATGTACTATTAGACAGTTAACTGGGGAATTTTGTAGTCCGTTACGTTCGGTGAATCTTAATTAATCACTTTAACATTAGTTTATGATTATCCGAACTTTAAATTTTGTAAATTTGTAAACTTACTGAGACAGAACGATTTTTATCGCTATGTAGCGATCTTCACTGAGACACTGATGAAGAACGCCACATACCAATTAAAAACTTTCTGTCTCAGTAAGTTTTTACAAATTTACAAAATTAAAAATTTGGATAGTCTTAAACTAATGTTAAAGTGATTAGTTAACTGGGAATACAGTTCAGCTAAGACTGAGTCCTATTACTGGATGTCTTTATAACAAATTTCCCAAAAACACCCAACAATATAGGACCACAATAAATAACTAAAGCTCTATCTTTCAAATACTAGAAAGCTTTTTGGACTACTAGTTTTATCTATACATTAATTTGTTAATATGTACAAATAAATTCTCTCTACATTTATTACAAAAACATCATGTCATCAATTAAATGAAATCATCAGCATATATTTCTGTAGTTTCATTTCAATCTTTAGAGAAATAATCTAAATTTTCAACGTCAGAAATATACCTCTAATTGGGTAAATTACCATAAAATACTATATTAAAAGTTGATGTTTTTACAAAAAGTTGTTGAATTATACATTACTGAGTAGTAAAACTTAAATTACACAATTTTTTTCTAAAAATTATTTAAAATAACCAGTCAATAGTTGGTTCATCATCCAGGCTGAGTTAAAATCCTACTAATTTCTGTTACCACAACAAGCACTCTTTTAATTTAATATAGTTGTATAAATGTAATACACGAAATATAGTAACAGAGAGTATAGCTTATCTTAAAGATTCACAGAACATTGGATAAGTAAAAATATCGGAGAGAAAAGAAAAAACCTGTTAACCCATTTAGTACAGCTTTAGGTCAGCTTTAGTAATACCTCTATCATCTATCTCTATAACAAAATCAGTATGAACACACAAACTTACGACAACAGATGTATTCATCTGCCAGCAGTGTAAGTGCCCAATGTTAAATTACAAATGTACTCATCTGAATGTTTAATTTCAATCTATATATGTTAAATATAATTTGACATACTATAAGCCTAATGCTAATTACATTAAAACAAAAAAGCAGAAAAATTAGCTGAAAAAATTAACTTACAGTTGCGTAATTGTATGAAGTTGAATATTTATGTACATACCTCACTGAAGCATAGTATGTTCCATAACATGTACCTTTACTTTTTTCCCACATCTCACTTTTGAAAGTCTGGCGTAGGTTACTGAATCATTATTATACCTATTACTATAGCTTTTTCCTTCTTATTTGTCTCATTTAACAATATAGTTTTTACAAACTCTCAATACTATGAGAAATACTTAGAAGCTTAATAGTTTTTGTTTAATCTTGAACTTTAGTTCTGATTTGAACATAATATTAACAATAGCAACAATTTCCATACCTGTTACTACATATCTTTCTTATCTCTTAAATAGATGCATTCTTATATCCAGGGATATGTTGTACTAAGGATGCACTATGATTACTTCAGTCCCATGCTATCTATCATTTCTAATAACAAAATTTAATCACTATCTAACAGTATTTCCTCCATGATTCAGCTAATGTTACACTCCTCAAATTAACTCAGATCCTTGCCACAAATAAGTGATATCCTTTATAATAAAATGATGTATTTTTATCAAACATGGTACATATTTTATTAATTTCT
Organism: Prosapia bicincta; assembly: GCA_036971475.1. Classification (NCBI taxonomy): domain Eukaryota; kingdom Metazoa; phylum Arthropoda; class Insecta; order Hemiptera; family Cercopidae; genus Prosapia; species Prosapia bicincta. The sequence goes on along the minus strand of JBAIZL010000004.1, from coordinate 237,519,957 downwards.
TCCAACACTGTCTTAGTAGCTGCCTTTGGTAGATCCTTTTTGTTGTTTCCAAAATGCCCCGATTTTTACATTGGCAAGTAGCAGTAGACATATAAGGGGAGGATAAAAACTAAGCATTAAAGTTACTATTACGTGGCAATTACCTTTTGTATCAGAATTTTTCTGAGTGAATTATTTTGTTTTAAACTTCTGTATTAAAGGAATGAATTTGAGCTTATATTTATAAAAATTCCACTGTCCATTCAACTATTTTAAAATTCCTATAATTTTTACACAGAAGAATCATTAGAAGATCCTCTTTTAAACTTGTTATAGAACTGCACCATGATAAAATTATCAACCGTTCTTTAACATGATTGTTTCTAAGAGCTGCCACTTTAAGAATAGTTGTAATACAAGTAATGAAAAGTTATGTTCAGTTTGGATATTAAGCAAAACAATTAGATCATAAAACAAATGACTGAGGGTTGACTACTGACAGTGTATATAAATAGTATGATATGCAGACTTGAGATGAAGTGAACATTTATAGACTAGTGAAAGTGAATAACACTTAATAACTTGGAAAAACTTCTATATTAACACTTAATTACTCCTGTAAAAACTTAGAACAACTGTGGTGTAATTTTTAATTATAAGTAAATAAAACCTCTTAAACCATAAAAACTTTTCATTTATGTTAACCTTATAGTAATTTCCTCTGAAGATGATTGCTTTGCAATCAAAATGTACATCAGGAAATCAAAAACAAGTTTTGTGGGATTAAGAGGTTTTATTTATTTATAAATAAACTCCTACAACTTCCTAACACACTATATTCTTGAATGACATCTAAAAGATTACCACTTGTATAAACACACCAAAAGTTTAAATGAACTAAATGCCATTACCTATGTGTAATGACATAGATTAATTGACTACTTCTTGGATTTTAAACATTTTATTACTGTTACCTGAATATTGTCTCCAAAACAACCATTTCCACCAAAGTTAGACTTTGAACATATTCGTTGTCTCTGCCTGTTTCCTCGACCACAAGTAACAGAACATTCGCTCCACTCTCCCCAGTTACTCCACTTTCCATTCTCTAACATGATAAATCAAGTAAATATTAGCTATACAATTTCACACATAAAGTCAAAAAATCACACTGAATCTAATATGTAACCAAGCCACAGTCACACATGCTTTAACTATAATCTAGATCTCATTTCAACAAGAAATTTCTATATCCAAACACAATATAGCAAAAAAATTATGAACATATTAAATAACCAAATCCAGTTAAAATCATAAATATTTTTTGACTACATTATTGAACACCTACTTTAAAATGAGTTATATAGTTCGATAATACATTATTGCTGCTAATCTGGACACACATGACGACTATTTAGTGCAATTTAAAGTTTTTTGTTACAGTAGGTTTAACATGTTGAGTGCGGCAATGTTTTATAGTTGCGGATCAAAATGTCTGAAAGAATATAATTGATTACTTGCATTGAAAATGATGTTGATGGCCCCAATATGTCATTTGAGGTTGGCTAAGCATTCATTTTCGTCAGTTTTGGTGACGTCATTTCCAATACGTTCATGTACGTACTTGCCCGGTGGTGCCGATTCTCGTACCTGGTAAAGCATTGAAGGGGCTCCATCTGTGCAAACGCCAATCTGTTTTTGCCACGAGAGTTAATATTTGTCAAAAATGTCTGATACGGCTTACATCACGTCAACAGCTTTTGTAGTGATCACCAATTCTGTTGAAAACAGCAGCTCGTTGCCTATTCTTTCGTTTTCAATAAATCGAACATATACAATTAACTGAGAACATTGTGCTACATCTGTACTCTCATCAATCTAAATAGAAAAAAACTGTGATTGTTTTATTGCATCTACTACTTGGATTTTTATACTTTCGGCCATATCATCAATGCGACGTTATATAATGTTGTCTGAAAGTGGTATTTAAGATAGTTTTTGCCTACTGTCGGATCCAAGAATAATATCAGCTGCCTTTAACAGGCACGGTTTGACAAGCGCCTCTCCAATAATATGGCTTTTCTTTTCCTTAACAATGGTAAGTGATAGTTCATATGAAGCTCCAAGCACTTTTTCAGACGATTGAACAAAAGACCAAGTTCTATCCAATTTCATTCTTTTCAAACTTTCAGAATTTGAAACAAAAAATTCCTTGGATTTTTCCTTTAAAGAGGGATGTTTAGTTGACAAATGTCTTTCATGAAAAGAAGGCCTCATGGGATCATTACCTAATAATTCGTAGCAAATAACACAATGTTCCACATTGTCTTTAAGCATATAAACAAACCATATTTAATATAATCATTATTATACTTGCGTTTCTTTGATGAGCTCATCTTGACCAATATCTTCTTGCACTTAAATCAATATGTTGTTTAATAGGATAAATTAATAATAATAATAATAATTAAATTAGTAAAATAAAAAAAGTAATCTTAAAAATTTATCAAAAAGTAATGTTTCACTGTTTAACAGTTTTTAAAAGGTAATATCAAACAATTCAAATTTCACAAAGTGTAACAACTCATATAACGCAACAACTTACACAGACTGACTGATATATCATACAAACGCCACTAAGGCTGGAAACACACATGGCGTTTTTTGTCCGATCGTGTTTTTGCACCGTTGCCGCCATATCAGTAGTGGCGCGTACGTAAGCAGAAAAATAAGACGATCAAACAAAAACGCTAAGTGTGTTTCCAGCCTAAGGAATGAACTCAATGATGACCTTGGGTATGCAAGACTTCTATGCCCTGTCTTAGCGGGCGATAGTAAATGTGCTGTTGTCGAATTGTCGTATTGTACAGCAAACATTTGTTTAACAACACTCTTGTACAAAGTGTTTATTCCTTTCAAGCTGTCATGTTTGTTTAATTTCAAGTTTACAAAATTTGCACAACCTTTACTTATATTTTTTTATAAATGCATACATTTCATTTCAATTTTTGTAATAGTCTCGCCCCCCCCCCCATTTGGGAACCATCTAGGCAATCATAAAATTTTACAAACCAAACATCTCAGATCTTAAACTACCAGGATGGCCTAGCACATAAACTAGAGACATGGGCCAAATAATCAGATAACTAATTTATTCAACTCATTCATAAAAAAAACAAATGTTATAAAAAAGTTTAAAAATAAATATATTTCACAAATAATATTTCTTTCATTTGACAACCAATACATACCAATATTCTTATAACTTAAACCCTTGGAATCGTAAAATCCCAACTAAGGCAGAACAATCTATCATGAACCCATATTACTGAAATCACGAGCACCCTTCAAGCTATTACAGATCAAAATTATTTCAGCTTAAGGCTGGGATTCCCCTTGCTGTAGTCAATCACGCCGTAAGTTTTGTTAGACAGCTTTTTGATTATTCTGATGAAAACAAGTCTCTGCTAGATAATGAACCTGACGAAGAAGCAAATGAAATTGAAAGTGAAACATATAAAGACATAATAGGTGAATCAGAAAATGAAGAAAGTGACCATTTGTTGAAAATCTGTCGGGTTTTGAGATTATAGAGAAAATTCAGATAAAATTTCGGTAGGAAGTGGTTGCAGAGAAGTTTGACTACAGGGAAAAAGCATTTTTTAGTAAAAACCTAAAAATGTTATGATATACTGAACAAGTAAGGCAATGAAGGACAGCAAGAAGAAATATAATTCTTATAAAAGTGGGTCATGTTCACCCTACACTACTGGTGACTAGTGAGCTTACAAATGAACTATTATGAGTTGTTTTTCAACAAGGACTATAAGTTTCTGTAGTTTTATTCTACTCTAGAATCTTTTGCGTTATAAAGGCGATAACTTTTTCATCCACTAATTTGTAGAGTTATATATTCAAAGTAAAATGTTCCTTATTTTCACTAAATATTATAATTAAATTCATACTATATATATTAAATTCATATATATATTTATATATACTACCACGATTAAATATTTTTGTTTAGACGTTTAACACCTTCGCTGCAGCGGAACTTGGGGCATACCTTGTACAGGTCCTGAAATTTTTGTTTACAATTTTTTTATTTAATTTAATGAAAAAAGACAGTTTTCAGAAAAAAATATAATTTCAATGCTTTTCAGGTGATAATATGAAGTCATAATTTCAGAAGCCAATAGGCTTCCGCAGCGCTGCTAAAAGGTCACATTGTAAGAAAAATTTTACTTAAGACTATTTATTGTTATATATCGTAAATAATAATGACATAAATAATTTATCAGAAGAAAAAAAAAACCTTTTGAATGCTTTTCAACTAATATTATGTCACATTTATCGGAAGCCGAAAGGCTATCACAGTACCACTAGAAGATACTATTGTAAAAAAATTATACTTTTGCCTATTTATTGTGATATATATATATATATATATATATATATATATATATATATATATATATTCTGTCGAGTAAATGGTATGTCTCTCATACCAATAGTGTTATAATGACACCAAATAGGGTTGTAATTGTCTGAATCATCATCATCTGACTCACTTTTATTGTCTGTAGATATAGGTTCACCATCTAGATCGGCGGCATCAATGTCACTGGACTCATCACCGGAACTAGTCTCGGAGTAGTCACCAACATCGTTCAAAGCACTATTTACTTTTAAAACCATGTCCCTAGATATACCAGCCATTATTTTACAGAGATAAAATACTAAAACTAACACTATTTATTTACAAAAACAAATGAATAATATACCATCCTTTGGTAAGCCAAATGGGAAACCATTGCTACACAAGAAACACACTTACACACCCACCATGCTGCGAAAGAAACAACAAACTAAAGCAATAACGGCAGTCGTAAATCCCAACATGTAACGAATATAGAAGAGAGAAGCCTATAGGCTTCCGCCGCACCCGAGAAGCCCCCACTTGCAAGCCGATAGGCTTCTGCCGCAGTCAACGTGTTAAATACTTCATTACAGAAAAATAACCTGCAAACAACTGTCTCGTAATGAAAACAATGGTCTAATATACATTGCTTACGCATTTTAACAATTCAAAATATTTTTAGAAATATGACGTTTAGAAATTCAAAGTTGAACAATAATGACTTCTGAAATTGTTTACAATGTGTTCATATGGTATTTAATTGTAAAGTCACGCAAATATAAAAATGAAAACCGTTTAAATTTAAAGAGTTTTTTGTGTAGAATAAACCTCCCCAAGCACCCGCTCCCGATTGGAACTGTATGCGCCCCCTCAAAGGTTAATACTTTATGCAAGATAGTGTTTGAACTACAATTCTCATTTATATCACATCCAAGTAGGGTACCTAATAAGGACAAACCTTTTATTTTACAATTTTTTAACTGTTTTTTTTAAATTTTAAACTATTTTATTTTTATTCACCTAAACCAATCTTATTTTATAATTTTAAAAAATAATAAATTTATTAAAACGCTATGAAACAGTTATTTAATTATTAATACTATTTCTAATTAATTGTAATATCACAATTAAAGAAGACAATAATTGTGAGTCTTAGAAACTAGTCTATCTGATTTTTAATGTAGGTGAAAATCTCTTTACAGTTGTAGTTGTCAAAAAAAGAAATTACAATTTTGAAAACAATATTTTACATACAAAATATTAATAAAAGGATTACATAGAAATTAAAAAGAGGTGTCAAAACACCACGTATGGATCCTGTAAAGGGTTGGAAATTTAATTAAGTGAAGCATTGTATTAGTTAAATTATAATAAAACCTTTGTACACCAAACTGAAAACTCTTTGCAATTTGAAATAGTTTGGGTGCTGAAATATAAATTCATTTTGGTAATTCCTATCATTTAGTTTACAGACATAGTAGATTCCCTCTCATTCCTTCCTACATGTTTGCATGTACATACCGTGTTTCTTTAAAGAATTAAAACCATACAAAATCTTATTAACTGCCTCTACCAGTGAATCGAAGTAATAAAAGAATTCTTTTTTGCCATAGCCATTACCATTACATTCCTAACATGATTAAAAGATGTTTATTCTCAGCTAACAGGATTAACTCTTAGCACTCGACTGTCGGGGGAGCCCCGCCAAGCGTATATTGCAGTTTACTCGTATGTCGGGGGTCACCCGACAAGATTTTCAAATGCCTATAACTCGTCTGCGGCAAAGCCCACGATATTCAATCTTTTCCCCGTTTGGTACTACACTCTATTGACAATAATGTGAACTAAGTTGAAAATGCCTAGGAATATGTGAGTCATCACAAAATCTAGTTTGCCGCTACGTTATAAGCTGCAAGAAGGTAACAGTTTTGCCGGTTATTTATTTACTCGTAGTTTGCCGTGGCTTCACGTACAATTAGTGATTCTGAAATTCCTGATCTTTTACTTGATACTGATTTATTAGAATGTAGTTCAGTTTCATAAACAAAATAGCTAAACCAACAGGTATTTGTAAATATAACCAGTTTATGGGTGGTGTAGATTTAGCTGTTCAATATAATGAACCGTGCAGTTTTACGAGATGAAGAAATAAATGGTGGAGGAAAATGTTTTTCTGGCTATTAGATGTAGCTGTAGTAAATAGTTTTATTATCTATAATAACCAAAAAAGGAAATGAGAGGAAATCCTGTTAAACAAAAATAGTTTCGCCAAAACTTTGTGAGGGAACGCATTGGTGATATCAGAAATAACCCGTACAGTGAGAGGGGTCGGCCATCAACTACTGGCAAAGAAGAAAGACTTACATTTAATCTTTTCCAGTGATAAAAATAGTTCTAAGGATTGTGTAGTTTGCAGTAAAAGGAAGATAAAAGGAGGTAGAAGGGAAACAGTTTTTCACTACAAAACATGCGGCAGAAAACCAGGACTTCATCCGGAAGACTGTTTTCAAAAATATCATACTCTGCAAAACTACAAATGAGATGATAAAATCATGTACATACAGTATTAGTACATAAAAATAGCTTAGTTTACTAAAATCATGTAAGAGAAAACAAAGTTTTCCATAAACAATAATGCAACCTGCAGGTGAGGAATTTATCTCAATTTAATTACAAGTGGGGAAGCAAAGCATGTTACAAAAATCCGAGCGCTAAGGGTTAAAAGACGTTTACTCTCAGATCAGTTGTACACGGTTATCATATTTACTGTGCGAAGGTGGGCTTAAAAAAAATATTAATTTTGACCCACCCTTAATTTGTTTATGTCACAATCAATGTTGAATGACATACTGTAAAATTTCCCCTCTAGGAATCGACCACCACAGTTTCATTCTTCATAGATTAATATTTTTCCAATAACATTTTTTGGTGATGGATTTGCCTTCAGTATTGATGGTATTTTACTACTGTGTGAATGTGTATTATTTACATTGTTGTGTGAAGCTTTTACCATTCAATACTGTCCTACAGTATTGTAAATATTTTTGGTTATGAGAGTACAGATACAAATTCGGTATAATCTAGTGTATCGTATAGTTTTTTTATGGTGGGTGTTGAATGGAAATTTTGTGTCTATGGAATGAAGGTTAAATGCACTAGAATGGTTAGACAAAGACGAATCTATGGGTAGTTTTGCTAACAATATAAGTAATAATAATAATAATTGCTAATATAAGTAATAATAATTAAAATGTTGCTCAAAAAGACCTTAGCCACAGCCCAAGAAACTTCTGTTCCAGTCTTTAAAGAGAGTGTTAATGTCAAGGACTTATAATATAGCACTTTTAGGGATTGGAAAATTGTCAAAGCCAAGGGTATTCAAGGATATCAACATGGATAATCTTCCTATGTATTACCTACCTATCATATAAATCAGCTTTCGGTTTTATAGTATTGTTCATTTGTGAGTTTATTCTGAATATGAAAAAAGCACTTGTCTGGGATGAATTTCTGTACCAAAGCTACTCTTATTGACAATGGAATAATCCACCAGACAGATATTCAATTTCAAGATGGGAATGTCGTAAAACTGTTGTTTTTGCTACCCACTAGTCTTAGGCCACCAATGGGTCAGGATGTGACAGAATGCTTTAAGAGAAAATACCACCAAACTCTGTTTTCATCAGTGCTTTTTAAACTGGAAGATGACAACACTGATTTAGTAGAAGCCCTACAATCAGTGACCATGAAGAACATGTTGTGTACATGCATCCCAAATATAATGTGATCCCTCCAACAACAATTCAGAAATCCTGAAAGAAAGTGTGACCGAATATTATATACATTCTATCCAGGAAAAAATACCCTCTACAAATCCTATTCTTCCTGACACCAACCCTGATGATAACATGACATTGCTACAAATACCTTCTTATGAAAACCTCATTAAAAAGTATATTGTTGAATGGAAAAAGCTGAGGAGGAGCTGGAAAATTAAATTCTGAATGACAAAGAAATTGCTCAATGTGTCCTTTGACAAGAAAATGAAAAACAAAATGATGATGACTATAACACCAAGGAAAGGATAGAGGACAAAATGAGTCACACAAAAGGAAACGCAGCTCTTCCCTGGCGGCAACCTACATTGAACAACAAAAAAAAGCTTCACCCGCCGATGTCATATTTGTAAAGAAATGGTAGGTCTTTGCATATACAAAATCTATTTAACAAAATTAGCACAAAAATATTTCCGACTTCTTTTAAGTGTTTCTTTATTCTAGGTTTTAATCATTTGGATGTTTATTATTTTCAGTAAACATATGTATGGTAATAACAAAAATTAGGCAGCATATTACCAATTTCTCTACAAAAACTAAAACTAATAATATTTTCAGTGCGTATCACATAGTTTTACCGGTTGCTGGTACTACATGGTAGACCGCGGACCATGTAATTTTACAGGTTTGTAACTCATTGTTAAATTATATTACATATCCTGTATTTTTGTGGGTTTAGCGAACTCTGTGATGCTTTTTCTGGTATATTAGTTAACAAATTTCACCACTAGATAACAAGCAATGCATTATCACTGACTTATTGCCAGCTGTTTACTAATGCGATGTAATCGGGTGATAGTCATGATAGAATTGTTGATCATGAGTAACTTTTACATAAATGACAATCGGCTCTATACAGAGAAGAGAGAACAGGGATATGATCCCATTCATAAAGAACGCCCTTTATTAGAAACCTTCCATATGAGTTTTAAAAAAACATTCCTGCTTAGGCATACATCCCAACCAAGGTCAAGTGACCTATCACTCAGCTTGCTACTGGCAAGCATTTTTTAGAAAAAATACAAGTACCACTGGGAAAGAATAAAATATAAAAAATATGTTTTGCAAAGGGGTAGAAAGGGAGAGGGGAATCCAAGAGGAAAGACACATCTTTCTGGTGTTATGAGTGTCTTGTCCCATTATGTCAAGAACCATGTTTCGAAATTTATCACACACACAAAAATTTCAATATATAAGTAGCTTTTGTATATGTATATAAACAGTTGTTTTCTGTAAATAAAGACATTTTAAATGTATTTGATGTATTTAGTTTTGGAAAAAAGGTTTAGTGCACTTTCGTTTGATTTTTGTTTTTTGTTTTTTTAAAGAGAGTTATAAAACGTTATTTTAAATATATAAATTTAAATATAAAGTAATAGTGTTATATATTAAAATAAAGAAGAAAACAGGACAATTCGGCCATGTAAGTTTCATTTTTATATCTTTTATAGGTTAAAAGTTATGTTTTTTTACAAACACCCAAAAACCTCCAGCATTCTACCATGAAACCTGTGCCAGTGCTCAAAGTGTTAAACATATTTAGACATTATTTCATCTACTTCTGGTGGTTCAGACAGGGGTACACTCCAAAGGTGTTCATACAAGAGGGATTCTACTATACTATACTTCTTTATTTTTAAAAATATGTTTCTTAATATTAAAGCAATATTTCTGAACTTACCAGGACATTTGCGCAAGTTACACAATGAGGTCTCACGTTCTCTGCCTTCACATCCCACAGTTTCTTCATGATTATCCTGACGAGAGCATCGTCGGCTTCTAAATATCATCCCCTGACCACAAGTTGTACTACATCTACTCCAACCACTCCATTCACTCCTACAAAATATTTTTTTTAAAGCATTGGTTAGTGTTTCTTATAACGGTTATTAATAAAGTTACAACAGTTAGTTTATAATAAATTATTAGTTTTATGATTTTATATTGAACTTGTGAAATCACATTAATAAATATTTACAGCAGCTACAGAGCCTGATATTTATTAGGTCCTTTATAAATTCTGCAATCCAATTAGATCATTAATAAAAACTTGAAAGGGCTGGATCTTGACCAGATCATCAATTGTCTGGCTTAAATAGAATCAACTTTTCATTGTGTCTAGAGTTAGTTTCAGATTGATAAAAGAATTAAAATTGACTCTTTGATAATAAAAATGATTTTTTAAAGTGTAGTTCAACTTTTTAATAATAAACCTAAAAAATAATTAGAATAGACAAAAATATAAAAAAAAGTAATTGATTAAACTTCAACATTTATCCATTATTTAAATAAGAAAACATTTGTATATACATATGTAAAACAAAACAATCCTATATATATGTTATGTACATTGAATATTTAAAAAGTTTATTTACATACAAATAATTATAAGGGATAAAAAACATGAATAATTTATACCAAAAATCTGTAATATTCTTTTATTTCCTTTCTTTTCATCTTTTTTTATTCACATATTATTTTTATTGTTTTTAAAAATACGTCCTGATTAACCAGATCTCTGAAATAGAGGGGCCAAGATTAGTGAAACAATTGAATTGCTATATAAGGAAGCAAAACTATTGTATATTTTGTATAATATTAGTCACGTTTCTAAAGTAAGTACCATTTTGTATTTCCACTCGACAATCGAAGCATGCCCGCTGGGTACTGGTATCTGATGGCAAGCCACAGCCACCATTATTTATCTCTTCGTCCACTCTTAACGGTGGTTATCGTCTATTTAAAATGTCTCTTTTGATAGAGAATGCAGCCAACTGTGAAATACACATTTTTTCTTAGTGTTAGAAAACGTATCAGCAGCTGTATAGAAAATGTATGCTGAGGCATGAAAGCAGCTGACATTCATAATGAGATCTTTGAAGTGGGTGGAGAAAAAGTGTTGGGATGGTAAGGAAATGGTGTTCACACCTCTAACATTAAGATATCGTATCACACTGTGTATTTCACAATTAGCAAAATAATTTTAATAATTGAAGTTAAAATTTTAAAGTTAAAAGATATGCCTACACGATCCTGCAGGTATATAAGGAATTTAATTTTCAAATATCTGTTATATCTTGAGCAGTAACTTTTCAAATATCTAAAAAGCCCAATAAAGTGAGTTTTTAAATAAAATTCATTACAAAACTTTTTATCGTTATATTGTTATTTCAGATATTAAAACATTGTGAGAAAATTTTATTTAACCATTTCTTTTATAACAAACAAACATATTTTAGAAGAACCTGAATTTTGGTAGTAATTAATAGGGAAAAAAAGAAATTTTGTATGTCCTGAAAATATAAAGCTATTTATTATTTAAGAAAACAACAGTAATCAGGAAATGAATTGCTGATAGCCATAAAATAGTTTAATTGACACCTTTAAATACTAACACACCTTTAACCTTGATTCTACCATTTGGGGGAAACTAGATGGATCACTACTGTAGGGCTACTCATTACTCACACAACATGCTTCCGATACCTAACCAATAAAATTAGAACAACAAAAATTTGTTTTTAATAATTGCCAGAAAATGGCAAGGTAAGTCACTAAAACAAAAAAACAGATCACAACATATACCTTAACAATGCTTTGAAATAGATGTGCAACAATGACATTGTTACTGTAGTTGGCTTCTAGTTTGGCAACAACAGTTGTGTCATTTTACCTGTTCAGAGGGTTAAGAATAAACTGAAAGTAATAAATAAAATTGTATAAGAACCTGCGCACAAACTTACTGATGTAGTTACCTCACAGCTCTAAATTTGTTAAAAATTACTATAATGTTTTGCATGGACTAGTTCACAAGTATAGTTCATAAATTAAATTTTACACCCTATAATTCGGCAGTACAAAATTTATTGTGTTCAGTCACTTAATATTCATCAGCAATTTGTTATCACATCAACTTTATAAAGTCTGTAATATTGCGTTTCATATGAACTGCAAGAGCCTGTTAGACATTTGATATGCCTAAGCATGCTGTGACTTTGTTTTTGCATTCTGAGTCTTCTGTTGTTTAGATATTTGTTAGAATGTTTGTCCCACTGTAAAATTTGTGCATATAACTCCAAAACAAATGTTTTCAAATTTATCATTTTGGATTATTTAGGCTATAAAAATAAAATAAAGTACTGATGGAAAATTTGTTTAATTTTTTCTTTCCCAAAAGAAATTCTAACATACGTGTAAGAATATAAGTGTAAATACAGTTCTTGAATTTTGTAGTCCATTACGTTCGGTGAATCTTAACTAATCATTTTAACATTAGTTTATGATTATCTGAACTTCAAATTTTGTAAATTTAAGTTTCAGTCTTCATCAGAAGGCACTGATGAAAATCGCCACATAGCGATCGAAAATGTTCTGTCTCTGTGAGTTTTTACAAATTTACAAAATTTAAAGTTTGCATAGTCATAAACTGTTGTAAAAGTTATTAAGTAAATAGAAGTTTAAGCAAATCGAAATTTACACTAGTTTCATATGCAGTGCACTAAAGGATAAAGTAATTAGAATATTAAACCCTAAGTTTACTAGTAATTTAACCAATAAGTCATATTCAGAGTTTTTACTGATTGCTGTTACCTTTGTATAAATGCTCTAATGGCCTATAACTTTTCTTACCATTGAGCCGCTGCAGGACAAAGCCCTAAAAAGCAATATTCTTGCTCTGCATCAGAGCCTGAACAAGGTGCTCCTCCTAACGCAGGAGATGGAGAGTCACATTTGCGGTAACGCCTTCTAGTTGCTCGCCCACAGGTCTCTGAACATGATGTCCAACTTGACCAACCACTCCATTGTCCATGAACCTAATTAATATTAACAAATATTACAGTTTGGACATGGTTTTCTTTTTTAATTTGATGAGCTTATATAATTCAAGTTGATTTATGAAAATTTTATTGAGGTGTAGTGTTTTTGATCAGACTAAATAATTTTCCTTGATGTCTAGGTTGGTCATTGGCAACAATTGTTAAGCTAGGTATTAGCAATATTAAAGGAAGTTTCTCTTTAATGTGGTCAAAATGTCATAAATTGTATTGGGTATTTTTATTTTATTTTGGGTTTTATGTTTGTAAATTTTTAATTGTTCTACAGTTTATTTTTGAGATGTGGTCCTTTTTTGTTGATTTAGATAACAATAACACGTTATTATTGATGTCTGTGTAAGTGGGGCCTGTTTTGATTATGAAGTTAGCAAAAGATTAGCATTTGTCATACTTAATAAAGTGTATATGTTCCTTGTTAAAACTGTGGCAGGTTTACAGAGTGTAGGATTTATTACTGTCATTATAGGTTAGTTTATGTATATCCTATACTGAAAGGTTTTTTTTGTATGTTGTGTCGTGTTATGCTGTAGTTTGTTATGTTACTTTAATTTCTATCTCCACACTCTGTTCTTTTGGATTTTTGACCAATTTTATTAGGGATTTTGGTTATGTATATAAGTGTGGTAAATTTACCTTGTTTTTTTTGTTTGTTATGTATTTTATGCCATAGGTTATCAATAAGTATGTTATAGTATATTTGTAGGCCCTAAATTATTATAGATCAGCAAGTCATTACTTTGAAATTATAATTGTTTGAATGAGAGACATTTGACAATTAAAAAGTAATATTCCTACAACTTTTGAAAATGGAAAGAAAAACATTTAGATTTAGGCTGAGCAGTCTGGCAAGACAGTTGAATCAGGCAGAACCTTGAGAGGGGCATAATCCTAGACCTGTTACAATTTCTTAGCTGGTAGATCTAGAATACACATCATGAGTAAAGTAAATAGAAAAGTGGTAATGTATTATTAAATACAATTAAAATACTAGTAGTTTATACTTGTTATTTATATGTGTGATATCTCAAGGTCTTAGTGGAATTGTAATATTAGGAGAATAACTGTTATATTCATAAATTGTACTAGCAGTACTCTAGTATAGTGGGTATAGTTTAAACCTAATAATCAAATAAGTAATTTAGATATCGAAATCTTGTTGCTGATCATGACGAGCTGGTTGTAAATTACAAATTACACTTTTGCTATTACTTGCGACCAGACATTTGTTAATTAAAAGTTGTTAATTGTTAACTTACACTTGGAGGAAACGTTTTCGTCTTACGACTTCTTCAGCCTCTGAAGAAGTTGTAAGACAAAAACGTTTCCTAGCAAAAGTGTAATTTGTAAGTAATTTAGTATTGTGGAATTTTTTTCCTTTATTAGCTTTTCCCTTTATATTATTTTTCTCTCAATATACTAACATATCCACAACTTTCAGTTTTACCCAGGATTTAGGTAAGTATTTCAAATTGCCTAAGTTACAATTTTAGACAAATTTTATTAACAAACAAATGTATAATAAATTAGGAGATGAACCTTGGAGATTTGCATGAAAATGTACAACACAGTGCTGTTTTGATTTATATATTATTATGTGTATGGTAATTTGTACACAATTTTCTTTGAAGAAAAAAATAAAATTTCAATCCTTACTTGTGTATCCAAGAATGTATATAGTGAGCAAACATTTTGTATTTTGTTGTAAATATGAAAGTTTTTTATATAATTTTTTTTTAACTTAGAATTTTATATACAACCACTTATTGATATTTTTAAGCTTACATTGCATTTAGTGTGCGTTTGAATGCATTGGAAAGTGATTTGTATTCAATATAATTTTATATTTAGATACATATACAACAATCTTAGGCATTGCATATAATTTATTACCATGAATACATCTTCCAAGAACTATCAGCAAGACAGCAATTTTATTAAAGTGTTTGCATTATTTATTTTCATCTTTAACTTCAGCTATTATTTTACACTTATACAATTACACACATATTAATATGTATATACTTGTAATGAGGATAGCTGTTTTGGGAGGTATCCTAGTATCAACGCGGATTATACAGTATTAATATATGAAATAACATTAATTTTCTCTCATAAAGTTCTACTAAGAAATAAAACATGAAATTATTATCATCTGAATGTTTCTAATTAAAGGTTTCTTACAAATCTTCTTAAAATTAATTGTCTTTCTGGTTTTGAGTCAAAAGTTTTGTAAGGAAAGCATAGAAATTAGCTCTTTTGAAAGTTATGCTAATTTTACATCCCCCAAATATATACAAGCTATCATAAACACAAGGATTGATATAATAAATACCCAAATTTGTACAATACGCACACTTTGACAAAGTCGACTGTATCAGGAATTAATGGATACCTCACTCCAACTTCTATTGTAAAGGCTAGTATAAAGTTAGGACAAGACAGGCTACTGGTGTACATTTTTTTCTTATTCATAACAAAGGGCTAGAAAACCGTCATGCATAGATTCAATTTTCATTATGTTTTTCTGCAAAACAATACAGAACCACTTTGTGTCCAAATATACTGACATATTCAACAACAAGTAGGTGTTACAGACTAAATTAATTCTACCATGGTAGGGTAATATTCCTAACCAGAACTTGAGTACAATGAATAAGTATGAATAATTGGTGCTTGTTTTAGAGTATGCAGAGCATCCATGCAAATTTGTTTCAAAATGAAAAAAAGTGTAAGAGGAATGCTGAGGAAGTCTGTTTAAATAGTTCAGGATTCCCAAAAAATATCAACATTTGCTTTTTTGTTATCTAACTGCATAAGGGACACCAATGGGAAAGATGTGAAAGAAACATTAAGGCCTCATAAGTCTATCATAAATCTTACTGACTCTGCAAGCCTGAGTCCCTAGTTAAGGACATGTTATATACATTGAGAAAAATAAAAAATCTTGATTGTCTCTTATTTAACCATAATAACCCAATATATGAAGATAAAAAATAAATGTTTAACACTCTAAGACATCCCCAATTGTTTTTTTCTCAAATTCCCCACTATAAAACAAGCATCAAGCATATCAAAATAGTGGAATGAGTGAGGTCTGAGTATTTGAATATTTATTTTATCTATGATAGAACACATATAATATTTTACTAAGCATTTTGGGATAATTATTGAGTTCTTGTAGTTGGAATGAATTATGTTTTACACTCTAACTTTCATAAAGTCTAAATTTGACAGTAAATGAATGGTCAAAATCAATTATTTCATTATCAAACTTAAATGGATACTCTTAGGTAAAGTAGAAAAGGATTAATAAATAGTTTATATAGCTTATTATATTATATGAATATATTATCTTTACCGGGCAAGGCAGAGGACTACATAAACGACGTTGATAACTCTCTCCTTTGCAATTACTGGTATCAAATTCTATTCCAGGTCTAATAAGATCACTCATATCACCACACCTGCGACTTCTTTCTTCCAATCCTCCACCACAGCTAACACTGCATAGTGTCCATTCAGACCACTCTGTCCATTCAAGTGGTACTATAACATATTTGTAATATTTTGAAAACATTTGTCCTTATATCACTAATACTACAGCAAAAATATTAAAATTTGTTATAAAATAATTAAACAAATAAGTCTGAAATGCACCTTAAACCAATGTAGTTACCATATGTCAGCTAGTTACGACAATTTATTAGTAGTGGTATAAAGACTAGCCCAGCTGGTATTGAATGTCATCATTATTTGATTGATTTGTTTGCTTCAAGAAAGTTTATTTTTGGATTTGTCATGCACACAACTAGACGTCTGTACTTTATAAGGGATATTTATCGACTCTCCATACTCAAAGCATAAATAAAGAAAGATATTTATGGGCCACTGAGCTTCTGTTTGACGACTAAACATAGTAGAATGCTTCAACAATTTTTATGTCATAAGGAGGGAGAAGCGTAGTATAGATTTTACTCGGTGTTGGCCAGTAATGTAAATATTTTATAATTAGTGTATTCTTGTATATATATATATATATATATATATATATATATATATATATATATATATATATATATATATATATATATTGTTTATATTGTTTAAGTGCTTTTATGTGTTTCTATTTCAAGACTACAGTGTGGACTCTTACCAAGGTAAGTCTGTCAGTCTACTAGTCCAAAAAATCTATATATGTATATATATATATATATATATATATATATATATATATATATATATATATATATATATATATATATATATATATATATATATACAAAATGAACAATAGTAGTGGGAGTCTAGAATTTAAACAAACTTCAAGCTGTAAGTAAATTGTAATTTGTTTTTACTAAATTATGATTACAAATAATAATCAGTTAACAAATAGTAAACTAAGTAAGGTAAAAAATAACAAATAAAAAAAATGCACCCTTATAAAAATAATAAATATTTATTGCTTTATGGAATATTTTTATATTGAAATACAACTAAATCGATGCAAGGAAATAATTTGTACCAGCTAGTGTCAGCAACAAACATGTAATTAAATCAGCAATGGGTTAAGGTTTATTAAACTTTCAACATATTCTCCCAGCATTTATGTTTTATTGAGAATTTTAATTTCTTTAGTTTTTAAACATACATACTCTTTCCCCCCCCCCCCCCCCCCCCGTTGATAAAATTGTATACCACTAAAAAATTATATAAAATTGTAACACTTAGTATATTAGAGGATATCTTGACTTGTCAGATCTTCACCAAATGAGTATAACAAAATATCTTGTGTTTTCAAGTTTGATCTGTATCCCACTGAAGGTAAAATAAAATCAAAATACAGTGGTGGAAAATGCTAGGATGACATAAACTGACATGTACACTGGATTTAACATATTCAACTACTTGCTATCCATCAGCAATTTGTTATCATAGCAATAGGCAGCCTTAGATTCCTTAAAACATTTTTGAGATTCTCAGAACCCATTAGACACTCACTATCCTCCAAACATGCTGTGCTTTATTTTTACATTCTGTGTTAAGAATGTGTCATTTTTTAAACTGTTGTTAAAATTGTAGAACTTCTGTATCCAACTCTACATTATACCCAGACAATGCTTCTAAATTTATCATACCCAAAACACATTTTAATTAAAGATGTAAAAAATAAATGAGCTCCTAAAAGATATTGTATTTTTTAATCTTTAAAAACATCTAATAATGTAAATTTAAAGAGCTTTATATAATCAGAAATTATGTTTACATACTAATTCTCCACTAGCATTATATAGATCATTTCATGTGCAGCTATGTTCATATGAGATTGATCAGAAATAGAAAAAATGAGCATTAAATCAAAGGTGCAATAAATCGAATAAATACAATACCAACATACAAATATAGTCAGTTTTTTAGTTTTCTTAAATGACTACTTTTAAACGCTTATCAAATATTTCATAATTGATGTTATTAGTAAACTTGTATTACAATCAATTAATCCTACTGAATAATTAGATAAACTCATTATTTACCAACAACTGTAAGATAGAAAAGAAGTTCCTTTACACCAGCTTGATTTTCTGCTACACAGGTATAGTTTCCAGCATCTCTTGATAATGAGCTCATTATGTGTAGTTCCCTTCCATCTATGCTAATCTGAGGCCCTTCAACTTTTTTGCCTTCCTAAAACAGCCAATTTGTGAGAATTAAAATTCACAATATGGTTAATAAATAGTTTGTGACAAAAATATTAATTCTTAGTAAAATTTATCCAATTAACTGTTAACTTCATAGTAACAATTTACCATTTAATAACTTGATTGGTTTGTCGCAATAAAAAATATTTTTTTATTTAATGAAAAATTTCTATAATTATTTCTACAATAATAACCACTTACAGTGCATATAACAATTCTAAAGCTTACTGGTCTCCAGTCAGGAAATCATCATCTAAAACTTTATTAGGCAAGCTGTTCACATTTGAACTAGATTCTGTAAAATTTGGAAATCTTTACACATGTGACAAGTATCAGTTGTTTCTTATAACTGAAACACATTCTTCTTTGACACAGTGTGTTCAAAATATGTCAAATTTGTTCATGTGTTTCATTTCATCTATATCATGGAAACAAACGAGATTATTACTAAGATATATTTGTCAGACTTCTATCTAATCTAGAAAATATCAATCTCTGAACTACATAAGAAATAGCCTAAATCTAGCATATTACTTTACCATAACAGAAAACAAAGTTAAAACAGAAGACAGGTTTGGATTTGAAAATAAAACTGTTTTTTGTACAAATATAAAAGCACTTACTTTGTACCATGTGATTAAAGGATCTGGAGCACCTGATAAGGGACATTCCAAGACAACCTTTCTATGTAATACTGCCTTTATTTCAGATACAGTGTTATTTCTAACCATTCCTTCATCCATAGATGGTGGCTCTGAAAAACTTGTTCAATTAATATTCTAAATATCGGCTGTATAAATGTTTATTATATTACAAAATAAAAATTTAACAAATTTAAAAACCAACAAGAATTACAGTAACAACTAAATAGGTATATTAAATAGCCACTTTATACTTTTGTATCCAGGCATATTAAGGGATATTGTCACTTTGTAGTGGTGGAGTGAGTAAAGCTAGATACATAAACCTTCTTAAGTAATCCAACATGTACAAGATGGAACCAAGAACCAGCCTCACCAGCCCACATCTTGTCATGCATTGGACTTACCCCGGAATTCATCTACAAGGAACCGGCAGAAGTAATAAGACTTCTAAAAGAATATGATCTCATGAAGTTGGTCTAAGGACCTAGGGATAAGAAAAAAGAAGAAGACCTTCTTAAGTTAAATAAATGAACCTTGCCCTTTATCAAAATAATTGAGAAATGTCTGCACAAACAGCCTTATATAAAAAATAAAAATTTTAGAAAAATAATTAAAATAAAGTATATTTTTGAAGTTTTCTAAATCCAAAACAAGCTATATAATTTTTTTATTTTTACGTTATGACATTTTATGCTTGTTTATAACAGATTTAAAAGCACTAAGACTAGAAAGCATCATTAGTCCTAGAGTGTTTAGACTAAGATTAAACATAAAAAGTGTATTTATTTTATGAGGTTAAATTCACAGTAAAACTATATAAATAAGAGAATACATTTTGTTCAGTACAGGATTATAACCTCACTTTCCATAACCCACGTTTGTTGACATCTGTCATTTGGTTTCGATATAACCTTAGGATCAGCTGATGTTCCTACCCACAGTTCAGTTTCACCACCTACTAGATATTCGATACAGGCTAAAAGCTAGGTTCTATTTGATGCAAAGAGATTGTTTCTTCTGTGATATCGCTCAGATCAAATAGGTTTTCAATCTAGTTACTCTCTGTTGATAATTTCTGTCTTTGTCAAAGTTACACTCTGCTGTTCCTTTGATGCCTTGTGTTAGTGCGGCAATGCAAATTTCTAGCCAAGTTCTTTAGCCGGTTGAATCGGTTTATAACCGCGCTTAAATGTTGAACCACGAGTTGAATACATTCAGTTAATGTCGCAAACGCTTTCTAACTATAAACTAAGGACTTAAACCGTATTAAACTATTTTAAACCGCTTTCTTTGTTTAAGTTCAATTTCTTAGGTTAACCTCGTAGTAACTCATTTTTCTCCCGAACATTAATTCTTTAACCGCGTGAGTGAACAATTCTTTTATTAATTAAAGACTTTGTATTGTGATGATTGAAGTGAATTTACTGTAAATCAAATTAAATGAGTTTTAGTTAATGCCACTCTTTGAAATCAACATCGTTCAGCTCTGCAACTTCACACAGGCCTGTGACGACCAACGACTCATCGCTTCACCAGCACCACATACCCTTGGATTGGTAAGTGGCATAGACTTAACTTTGACTCATAAACGTGTGTTATTCCCTTTAACTAATGTTTTAGTGTTAAACTTAAATTCAGTGTTGTTTTTTATTAGTAAAGCAGACCTCATACTGCTATATAAATTAGTGGGGTGGTTCCTCCGGACTTTATTCTGTAACCTCTTACGATTTTCAGCTCTATTAAGAATCATCTTTTCTTTCTTTAGTTTTTGCTACCGAAACTATACACATTTTAAACGCTGAGAGTCATATTGTTTAGTACACATCAAATGGAGATGGGCCAGTTGTAGATAGAAAGGAAAACCCCTACAGCTATGAATCAAATATAATCAAATATTTGCTCCCCATAAAGTGGCAAATCAACTATCAGGAAAGCACTATTGGCAGTAAGTGAAAGTAAGCAATCTAAGGCACATTTTATACTATTTAGTAATGGTTTTCCAAGTTTTGTCCTAAAAGTTTTCATAACAAGAAAATTAGTGATATCATGATATTCTTATAGGAGGTGAGGTTTACTGCAAATTTTAACTTTTACAGAAGATTCTTCAAAATGATGTGTGGTTATGAAATATCAACATGCGCTATTTGATTTCACAATCAGGTGTATGATAACAAACAATGAAAGCAGAAGGTCTAGAAGAATTGCTGGACAAATACTTAAGTGAAAACTGAAAGAGACTGAGATTTTTAAAGTATTACAAGAATATTGGTGAAGAAAACCAAATTAATTTCAGTGCTGAAGTTGAAATTGCGAATCACTTGTCTTCACAAATCTTTCCATTTATAGCCCTAACAAAACCTTCTGTTATTGAAGATGGAACATGGCTCAATATGGACATATTCCCATCTGTCTTTGAAATATCTTCACATATGCACTTTCCTGTTACTTATTGTATTGGAGCCACTGACTTATCTTAAGATGAATTTCCACTGCTGAAGTTTTTTTTTGTTGGCATGAACTAGTTCAATGAAATGTATTTTGCTTTCAGCAGGCTAATTGTTTTAAATATTTTCAACTGATATTGTTAGTATCAAACTGCAACAATATGATTGTATAATTATATACATACAAGGCATGGGATATACAGTTGGAACAATTAAGATAACCTACCGCCACTGTATTAAAACATTAAGGAATCTCTAGCAAACACATTTCATTGTATTACTCTTTTCACATGATTCAATAAGCTAGGGATTTGGACTCTACTTTCTAAACACCAACTCGCAAAGAAAAAATTAATCTTACCTATTACTTCAAGATGAAATGTCTTCTCCATGGCCCCTGCTAGGTTTGATGCTAGACAGGAATATCGCCCAGAATCATCTAAATCCACAGCTAATAAGTCCTATAATCATTTATATTAATATTGATTACTGATTTAATTTATAAGGTACACTAAAATCCTCTTTGTTACTAATTGCGTTTAGTAGGTTGTAGACTAAAAATATTATTCACATTAAATTGGTACTAGAGTCAAGCCCATAGCCAGAGGGGTTTACAGAGTCAAAACGCTCCTGACTTTTAATAATAGTATACACTTTTACTAGTAGTAATTTTTTTTTAATTGAAAGTTAAACTATAAATAGATAACAGAAGAGTGAACAGTGAGAGTTGATCCAGCAACATATTTTACATCATACTATTAGATTAGATTTTCCTTTCCCACTTTAATAAAAATTCATTCATAATGTTACATACATACAAGTAAAGATCACTTCCTTCTTATTATTTTTTGCAAAAGATATTATTATTTAATGCCATTCTTAACTGTTCTTACCAAATAAATAAGTACATTATTTAAATTCCACTGCTTTCGGAGGATTTAATAAAGCGGGAAGTCATCTATATTAACTCTAGAATTCCGTTTAGTACAATTAACGGTCATTAAATCCTTCACGGGCAGTGGATAGTGCGTTCAAATAAATATATGAATTATTAACAAATAAAAAGAGGAACATTAAATAAATCATTTACCTGTTGTGCGTCGTTACTAGGGCTTATGTGTTACCTCTTACTGGTTCCCTTGGGAAGCTAGCATTCGGCCGGATGCAGTCCGTTTGTTGCCAGGAATACGTCTTCTCTCTCGACTCGCTAGTCTGAGTCTTTCTCAACTACTTGTCTTATTTCAATCTTAAAACTATACCGGAAATATTAAACTTTGTCCGAGCAGCTGTTTTACAATCGGTCAACAGTCGGTCTCTCACGACGACAATTAGGACCGTTTGCTCTCAGAACTATTTGGCAGTAGAATACTAGTTTGGCGGTGTTGGTTTTGACACCTAATTAGTTGAGGACAAATTGATTGAAAGCTTACCAAGCCTTTACCCCGGAGGACCACCCGTTAGTACAATGAGAAAGGTGTTAAATTATAACAATAATCCTGAGAAACAACATCAATGTTTAGAATGAGATTAGCACTAAGTCTTATCCATATAATGCTTACCCAGATCTGCATACACTAGTATTTCAAGCACTTCCAAGGGCTGTTCACAATACTCTGTAACACTTAATGGGTATTAAATATATTAAAGCACATGAGTTCTTAATGATGAGTGTACTCATGAAATTAGATAAAGTTTACATAAACAAGAAAGTTTATATGATTACACACGCGGTTGACTCAATGTTCAAGTTATAACGAATATCGCCTCGAAACAACACACTGTAATACGATAGTCTAATGTGGCCCACAACAAAGCTTTGTTACAATGACACAACATGAGGCAACGATTACACCATAGTTTGTCAAATACATAAATTGTGGTTATTACTCCAATACACGTTTAACACATGCGGAAACAATGTCACAAACCATAAACTAGAACTGGGATTTTTGATTTAAGGACAAAATGTAATTAACTTATATAAAATTGCAACTATTTAACATGAGGGGCAGTCTAGCAAGAAGGAAATGGCGGTTTAGCAAACCAAACAATGGAGAAAAGATGGAGTATTAAGGTTAGCACTTATAAGGCGATTTTCACTGAGTTTAGAACTGTCATACACTTCCACTATTATGTGACCTGACGTTGTTGAGGTTTGAAGTCCTTCTTGCAAGTAGTTTCATGATGAGATCCTTTCTGGTGAGGCGGTTCTGGCATTAAACTTAAGGGTGAACAAGAAGCAGTGTAAAGCGGCCGGCCATCTTAGCTGCACACACGGATTTGTGGGAATGCTATGACGGACAAGAAACGGAACAAATTGAGTGCTATTAAGGTCATAAACTGTGAAACTGACAACAGCTGTTTTATATAGCGGCAAACAAGAATCAGAATCTAAAGCTGAAATAGATTAAGTCCTGTTCTTAACAGGCAGTAATATATAAAAAAAAACATTACACTATGAACCTTCTAACTAAAGTACTGTACTTCATTATTATTCCCAAAATACGATGGTTATTCCACATTGACTATGGCTAAGTCAGTGTTCCCTTTACACTAATTCATAATAACTTCAACTTGCATAACATTCTAAATCTATTTATCTTATTTGTCAGATTTTTCAAGAAAACATCATTATTTTAACTCTGATTCAAGTTTAGGACTGTAATGAATTGATAGGGACAAACTTTTCTTCACACCAAGAGACTTATATTAATTAAATACATCACCTATCAACATATGTGGAAGAATGGTTTTTAAATGAAAAGGCAGAAGTAATCTATTGTAAGGCAAATGTATATTGGTAGCTATAACTTTTAAAATAAGCTTGGAAATTTTTGTTTTAAAGGGTTTATAATAAAAACCCTTTTTTATAATTTAATACCAGGGTACTAACCTGACCCCACCTCGAAATTTCTTTCTGGCTACGACCTTGACTAGAGTTTAGGTTATTGAAATAGCAACAAAATGAATCAAATATTTAAGCTTATAAGTAATACTCTTAACTTATGAAATAAATTGAAAATATTTTTCAGATTACAATGAATAAAAAAGTAACATAACACTAAAAAATAAAAATGTTAATGGACAGAAAGGACTATATGGTGAAGGATCTGTGTCTCTACTTTCAACAATGTATATTGTATAGGAAGAATTGCAGAGATATGCAGATGGCTTTTGCCAAACAATTATTTTAGTACAGTAATTGAATCAATGTAAAGTTTCTTGATATTTCATTTTGTTCATTTATATAAGTTTCTAAACCCATACATCTAATATGTGTTATTATTTATAAGATCCATATTGAGCAGTTTTCAATCTAAGGTGTACAATAGGTAAAAAATAAGAAATGTTACTTTTCACACAAAATAATCAAATTTGACAAATTAAATAAACAATTCAGTGAACAGAAAGTCTGACAGTCAATGATCTGTTAGTTTTAAGAAAATCTTATATCTTTAACAAATGGTATAAACATCTTATAATTTGATGCATTAGGTAAGTTGTTATTTTTATAGTTTCCTCAATATAATACTTGTTACTGAAATCAGTTATTGAATTTTTGTTTATCTCCAGATGAGAAATTGTTTTTAGCTGTGGGAAAAGAAGTATTTGACATGTAAATGGAGTGGTTTAACCAATTTAATGGTCTAGCACAGTATCAAAGTGCTCTATCTTTCGGACAATTGTTTTGTCAATCCTGATAACAAATCCAATGTTACAACACTACAGAGTCCAGATTAATATAACTATAAAAAGCTATTGATACACCTGAAACGTTTAAAGATGCATATAAAACTTGGTATAATTATTTACAAGATAAAAAAGTATTAAAGTGCTTACACTCCTTTAATAGATATTAAAATTACCTGTTATAACAGACTATAAATTTAGCTAGAAAATAATTACAATTTTGGTTACTAAAAAACCTGAGTGTGAAAGCAATCATTAAATTTGAAAGTAACCATCACAACCTAATGTAAAGAACAAGAAGTCTGATGATAGTAAAATTTTCATTAAATGTTTACTTACTACTTGTTATTTATTTGCAGAATGTCCTTGATTGGTGAGAATATCATACTGACAAGCATCAAACACACAACATTAAAGTTGAACAAAGAATTGGAAACAAAATATGAGAAACAGAGCAAGCAAAAATAAGGGATTGCAATATATCATGTGTTCCCATAAACAGCTAAAAAAGGAGAGTAATGGATATTTTCAGAAAATTAGTGTTACTTAATTCTTGAACTTGAAATTATGTTTTATTTTATTTGATTACAATTTGTGCTTTTTTTTACTTCATTTATTAAGAAAACGACAAACTGCATTTAACCTTCTCTTACCCTTAAAAGTCACATGAGGAAAAAACCCACTGAATTCATATTTAAATAAATGATAAACTGCTTGAATATCAAGTCAAAGATAGTCACTTTAATAGTGCAATGTATAGGCAACTAGTTCTTTGCCCTTATAGAGCCTGTGCAATAAGAAACAAAATTCTTATATTTAACGTTCAAGTGTGTAATGTGAGCAGGCAATGGACTAGCTGCCGAAATGTTGAATTATAAAAATAAATACCTTTGACTCGATATTCAACCAGTTTATCATTTATTTCATTTTTATTTGGAGTGCTTATATAAATATAAATTCATATTTATTTTCATATAGAAGATTTTTTAACAAAACCTATAGTATTTTCTAAAAAATATATTATCCTAGCTTTAATTGTTTGGCAGAAAACAGTGGCAAGTATAAAATTAGGTAAACAAAAGTCTGAAACAATACACATTTTTGTACAAATAAATAGTTAGAGGAATAAATCAAAATATAATATTTATAAATGTAATAAATACAATAATATTATTATATGTTTATTATTTGTCTTCACTGCATGTTAAAAAAATTAGTTTATTTCTATCCATGTTGTTTGCAGATAAATCAAGAAGACTGGCCATATTTCAATCATATAAAATATTTCATATGAAAGAACTCACTGTCTGATGGATTCTTTTTTAGAGAATAAAGGCACCCCTTACAGATTCTGTGGGTGAAGGTTTTTGCTTCTTGTTCAGTTTATAATTTTTTGACTATAATTTTCAACTTCAATCTCGCTTTCATCTGATTGTTTTTTCAGCTCTATGATTTATTCTGTCATTGTTATGAATATCAAAATGTTATTATTTTCTTCATTAGTAAGTTCGTGGATAATACAGATTATTACTTAACCCTTAGCATGTGGGACATATAAAGGGCAACTAACAGATTACGTGCTATTAAGTAAAATAAACTTTTTTGCGAAATGTTCAAAATTCTATTTCATTCTGAGTTCCTAAAGATATATTTGAACAAAAAAATTATAAACTAGTTATTATTATAATTTTTTTATATTTTTACACATTAATCATTGAAAATTTACTTACAGATGTAAACATATTTAGCTAATTCAAAACATCAATAAATCCATTTAAAATAAAATTAAAGTAACTAAAATTATTATTCACGAAATCACAAACAAAAATTATTCCTACAGTACAAACAAAGGTTACAACTATAGCAATCACAATATGAACACAAAATATGTCACGGTTGACAGACGCTGCGTCCTGCCGAGAATTCCCGTTATACACGCATGCATGAGACCACGTAATGGCGCCTGGTGGCTAAAAAAACAGAATGTGGATCGGTAGCACGTGGCCGAGAACAATAAACGTAACAGAGGAGTTTATTTACACCATACAAACACTGTCACACATTGCAATGGACTTTAAACAAACAACTAGGACTTCCATATACAAAATATTGTAAATACGTGATTTACGTTTATTCTGTAAGACTCAAAATACTCTACAATTATGTTTAGAATGATAATAAATGATAAAATTGTGTTATATTCAAAAGCAAAATCACCCTACCAGTAGTCATGCCTTGAATAAAGTACAATAGTGTATAATATATATCATAGGGATGGTAATTGACAACTAAATACTAGGGAAGGGGAATGGGATTTATTGTTTGTGAAGGTGGTTGGGAAATAACTGGGTAAGGTTGTTTTGTGGAAAAAATATTTCACTAGTTTCCAAACAAAATGTTTTACATTGTACTTTCTACAACAGTGCAACTATTGGTTAAGGAAATAATTTTTGTGTGTCACATTTTCAACATTTTTCGTGTAATGTTTCTGTAAAGTATAATCTGTGTAAAGAGAATTTGTGCCAAAGTAAAGAACATTGACTAATTGACCAGCAAATATATACATATGATATTTATTCAATTGCTTTTAGAAAATAGACAAACCATGCTTGTGAAATAATCTGTCATTTTAAAATCTCAACTTTACATGTATGTTTACATTAAACTCTATAATGTCTTTATCCCAAACATGTCTCATAATTATGAATAATACACTAAATATATATTATTTACAATAACTTTTCTCAGTAACAATTTCAAAGATCCATATTCATTAGGTTTTCTTGCTAAATCATTCAATAAATATTATTAAAGAAGAATAAAATACTACTCTAGCTATATATCATGAGGTTTTTTAATATATATATATATATATATATATATATATATATATATATATATATATATATATATATATTTAGCTTTGCAACACTGTTTTCTTGTATTCACTTATCACTTTCACTATATGTACTTAAACAAGAATTTTACTTGCTATTTATGCGAGTTAACTTTCAAAGATTGGTAGTATCTCCATCATCAACCATCACTGACTGGGGGTTGTAGTAGACTGCCTTATTATTAAATATGAAATAATTTTAATATAGTCTTTAGGCATTTTGTAATTTAATTTGTGTATTTTGAGTTGGTTTTAAGATCAGTTAATTTGTTTTTTATTTTTTGGATGGTTTCGTTTATTGGTATATTAAAGTACATGTTTGTGAAATCAAATGATATAAATTTGGTGTTTTTTCTTATGTTTATTGTTTTTAGTATTTCGGTTAATTTAACTGAGTTTTTTATGGTGTATTTATTTTCCAATTTAAGTTCGTGTTTTAGGTTATTGGCGATTATTTGTGATATTTTATAGGCAGGTGCATTTTTAAAATTTATTTACATTTATTCACAATCTTATGAGATTGTTGATTTTATGTATTTTGATGAGGGTGTTCATTTTGGGGGGCTTTGGATTGTCTATTGTGTATTGGTAAAAGTTTTTTTGGCTGAATAAATTGTCATTATTTTTTGCTAATTGTATGTTTTCGTTTTGGTATTTTTTAGTGGAGTCTTTGTTTAATTCTATGCAATTGTTGGATTTTATGAATTCTTCTGTTTTTTGTTATATTCTGTTTTTGAGCAGTCTACTACAACCCCGGTCAGTTGATGCTTGATGATGGAGATACTATCGGTCTTTGAAAGTTAACTCGCATAAATACCAAGTAAGATTCTTGTTTAAGTACATATAGTGAAAGTGATATATATATATATATATATATATATATATATATATATATATATATATATATATATATATATATATATATATAAGCACTGAATAAGTGCAAAATATTAGGCAATATCATTAAGTAGTGTTTTTTAGTATAATAAGTTGAGTAAATAATAAAATATGTTCCTAGCATTTTATAAAAGTTTTTAAAATGTTTTAGAAAAGTGTAACATTATGATGAACAAAAGTTAAGAAAAGGAACAAGAAAATAACTCCAAAAACTTACAAGAGTTTGGTTTAAGTTATAGAGCCTTGTAGTATTTGAAAAATGCATTTCAATTGGTTCTGAACCTTTAAGCCACATAATTGTAGGGTGAGGATGTCCTCTGACTGAACAGTTAAACTTAACACTGGAGTTGGAAAGTGCCTGGATATATTTGGCATGATCTTCATCTAGGAATGCAGGTGGTACTAAAAATATATAACAAAAACTATTTTAAAAAGTAATAAAACAAGACTTAGAATATGCGATTCTTAACCTTCGGGAGGGTGCATGCAGAATTTTTCTCAGCACATATCATTATTTATTAAGAACACGTCTTTCCAGTTATCAGGAGTTTATTTCCAACTCATTACTCCACAACCTGCATTCTAGGAAACGGCCCAACATATTTTTGTTAATTTTTTCCTCAAAGTGTCAGCATGAATTTATTCTTTGTCACTTATGGTCAGATTGCAGAAGTTTCAGGCCACCCTTTCTTGTAACTTAGTTGTGCGGAGTTCTTTTTGCGCGGCTATTTACATTAGAAAAGACGTTGTGGAGTTGAATCATTACTGTTTTGGTGTTATTATTATTTTAGTATCGTATGTCTTTTTAGTATCTAAGTTTCACATTTTACTGTTGTTTGAACAGAAAAGAATGGAGGGCAGCAAGAAGAAACACAATTCTCATGGGAGAAGGGTCGTGTTCACGCTACACTAGTGGTGACTAGTGAGCTTAGAAATGAACAATTATAAGTTGTTTTTTTTCAACAAAGACTATGTGTCTGCTAGTTTTATTTTACTGTAAAACCTATTGTGTTATAAAAGCAATATTTGTTTCATCCACTAGTTTGTGGAGTTATATATTTGAAGTAAAACATTCCTTATTTTTACTAAATATTATAATTAACTTCATATTTATATATGTGGAAGTACTATCACGATTAAATATTTTTATGCCTAGGCGTTTAGTTACATTATTACAGAAAAATAACCTGCAAACTCCTCTCCCGTAATGAAATCAATGGTCAAGTATAAATTGCTTACACGTTTCAGTATTTCACGATTTTTAGAAATATAAAGTTTAGAAATTCAGAATTGTACAAAAAAGATTTCTAAAATTGTTTACAATGCATTTATATACTATATAATTGTAAAGTCACCCAAATATAAAAACAAAAACCTTCAAATTTACACGGTTTTATGCGCACAATAAACCTGAGCAAGTGGCTGCTCCCATTTAAAACTCTATTGCGCCCCCTCGAAGGTTAAGAAATACAGCATTTTAAAACAGTAATCACAATAACTTTAATAATAATATTTAATATGATACAGATATTAAACTGCATTAAAAGGTTAAAATCAATAAAAACTGAAAACATGACTATAAATGGTGGAAAAGAGAGTTTGAAGAAATAATGTTAAACAATTAATTTCAATAGAAATTGGTTTAACACGTGATTGTATTGCCAACCTGTATTTCTACCTTGTGTTTAATTATATTAAATACTGAAAATATATACTATATACATAGTAAAATACACACCAAAAGTGGAGATTGAATATTTTGACTCATCAGGTTGACACAAAAAGTTTATAATAATATTTGTATTGGTAAAGTAATGTTGCAATCACCTAAATTGAGCCCAACATATTATTGAGTTGTTTATTTTCATCATAAGGAGTGAAACAATAAAAAGTTTTTTCCTAGATCATCTACATTAAAATTAGAATTTTTCGATGCAACTGGGCAGAAATATAGGGTATAAAAGAGATCTGATCAAGTGATAAATTTTCAAACTGATAGGTCTTACTACTGTAGAAAACTATCTCCCAACTTTAAAGCTGTTAAATAATTCCAAAATATAAAAAAGCTGAGAATAAATCATAACTTCACCAAAATGTTAGCAAATCAGTTTAAATTATAGGCTAGAGGATATTTTTTGAAAATCCAGCCTACTACCCAGTGCGACACTGAACATTTTTAAGTCATATTATTTGACATTTACATATTTTCTACGAAAATCCATAATAATCACTTAAACAATGGGTTATGACTATTTGAACTTTTTATTTAGTAAATTTGTTAAAACTTACTGAGACAGAACGTTTTCGATCGCTATGTGCCGATCTTCATCAGTGTCTTCTGCTTGGAGATGTTGGGTAGCGATCGAAAACGTTCTGTCTCAGGAAGTTTTAACAAATTTACTAAATAAAAAGTTCAGATAGTCATAAACTATTGTTTAAGTGATTAATAAGATTCGCCAGACTACAAAATTCAAGAAAAATAAGAAAAATCCATAGTTACTATAGAGTACAACTCTTCACACTCTATTAGATATTATAGTAACAAACATTTATACCAGAGAATTTTGAAAAAATGTCTTTTCTATAATTATTATTAATTATAACAATTAATTTAAACACTTAGGCATATATCAATATCTTACTCTTGCCTATATAACATTTACTTTCTTGATAAACACTTTGATGGTCATGATGATACCATTATCTGAACTAATGTAGAACAACAAATGTATCCTATGCTGAAGTTTATAAACATTAAAGGAACTTGAAGGTATTCTCTTTCATTGTATATAGTTATCGTTTATTTCTTTAATGTATACATTAATTGTATACATAAAATTGGGGCTTTTTTTGCAAATACCTTTACATACATTTACCTATATAATCAAAATGTGAAAAAAGTAAAGTTTCACAACACTTGTTTAATATTTCATATTTATTTTCCAAAGAAATTCACACAACTGAAATATATATTATCTTAGAAAATAAGTTTAAAATGAAAAATTAATAAACATCTAAATATTTTAACCCTATTTAACACTCATCTTGATTCCATGATGAAAAATTACTTTTTCAGATTATTATAAATTACTCTTAATCATTATATGCAAGTTAATTATTTACTCATTAGCTTAATTTATCAAATCATAATTGAAATAATTTTACTAGATGGACAATATCTACAGCAGTTAATGTATATAAACTCTATTAATGAAAATCATAAGCACAATTCTTAAAATCACAATTAATAAATATTAAATGCGAAATTCAATTAATTTTATTTAATGAAAACACTAAGGCATTTTTAAAAAATGTGCAAAAGGTTATTTGTGAGAGATATTTTAATCAACAATTACTTACCCAGAACATCGACGAGAAATGTTTTGGAGAAATTGCCAGCATGATTAGTTGCAATGCATGTATAGTTCCCAGAATGCTCTTTCTTAGCAGTATCTATGTGCAATAGCTCTTTCTCTGTATCCAGTGGTATGTCATTTTTAACCCACTTAATATCTGGTACAGGAGTTCCAATAACTGGGCATTTTATTGTTAATGGTAAACCCTCAACTGAAGCAATTGTATCACTTGAGCTGAGCCACCTTTGCTTTGACAGTTTAGGAGGTACTACAACAAAAGTCAAAATAAATCATTTCAGAATATATATTTAGTTGGTGTTACAACCTACAGTTATTACATGTTACCACACATAAATTAATAGCAATTACATAGCAAATAAATGATTATAATGTATAATTTAGATTATAGTCGCATAATGTAATTAGACTGAAATTTTGACTTATTTTAAAATTGTAATATTTTAAAATTCCAACAGTTTTTTTAATGGAAAAATTATTTAATAATGCTTTCTGCCAGTTCTACGGCCAAATTCACTTTAAGAATTCAGCATTGCTCATGTAGTCCGTGAAAGGGTTGAATGGAATTAGGCAAATAACTTTTGCTGTCCAGACTGCACTGCTGTTTACAGAGATATGAAAACAAAGTGTATAATGTTAGTGTAACTAGTTCTCATTTTTTGTCGTCATTTAGATCAATTTTTGCGACTAGTTTTGTAATTTTAAAAACTATAAATTAGTGTAGAATAAATAAAACAACAAAATGGATTCAAATGAAAAAGAGTCAAGGTTGGAAAACATAGAGTACGGAAAAACAAATAGTTATAATCAAATTGTTTACCAAGCATAATCAGATCTGTCATCAGCTGCAAATGACACAAGTAATCTTCGTAAAAATATAAAGTACAACTATAAAGGTAAAATTATTATATGCACAAATCAGTCCTGGATTGATGTTGGCCTTTCAGTAAGCAAATTGTGAACAGTGAAATATGTGAATGAAGAGTTTTTCAGAGGTTTTACAATGGGTCTAAAACTTCTTTCAAATCAAGGGCCACATTTTGTGTTATACCTGCTGATAGCAAAAACTCGCCTATTCCTGGTGCAAAACTTATAGTTTTATATAGTGGTTTTAAAGTCCCACAAGCATTCCTACTAAATTACATATACTTCCCAAGTTTTACCTGATAGTTTCTAGTTCTATCTAGTTCTTGTTGCTGAGTTCAAAGCTACGGATAGGGAATAAAACGATGCAATTTTTAATGAACGTAAATGAAATAAGTATTTAATTCTATTTCATAACATTCATTAACTAAGAGTTGAATAAATAATTAATACTAACCTAAAACTTTTACTTTAAACACTTTCTCAGCCACACCAGCTTTATTTGAAGCAACGCATGAGTATTTGCCTCCACTTCTTGAATGTACAGATTTTAGTTGCAGCAAATGTGAATTATTAACAAGGTTGGATGAGTTTGACAATACATGCCCATTGCGTAACCATGTTACTATGGGTTCAGGTATACCAGCTGCTTTACAAATTAACTCCAAGTCATCTCCTGCTGTTACTTTAACTTCTTCAATAAACTCTGATTTTGAAATTTGAGGCACTTCTGTAACAAATAATGTTTAACTTACATTTCAAATAAATTTAAAAATCATTTTAGTTACTTAATTGTAACAAACACATAAACAATGTTATTTACCATTTTGTCACTGGTATGAAATTATTTGGAATAAAGAGATGGTTGTTTTAACGAGTCAAGAATAATAAATTTATTAATAAAACATTTCCGTAACTCTTTTGTTCTCCTTTAATAATTTCAGCATACTATTAATTTTAGCCAATGGCTTTTTTCTAGGCCATAAATTAAAAAATTAAAAAGGACTACGAAATAGTAGTAAAAATGCTGTCCTAACAAACTGATTATTCTTGACTTGTTAAAATCCATCTCTTTATTTTAAAAAACATTAACCAATTGGCATACCAGTTTTTCAGAACCTGATGTAGCCAGCGAATTCCTATTAATTTGACACTTTTAAAGACTTTTAATAAAACAACTATAACTTGTTTGTTTATCATGCATACTTCATAAAACTACTATTATAATTTTGTATTTTAGATGCATATTTATAGTTGCAATGTAAAATTGTTTTCAGGCTTGATAAGGGAAAAACATTAGTTGACATAATGTTTCACTAAATAAATAAAATTTAGACTTGATATTCAACCTGTGCTCTTTAGTTATCTCGAGTGCTCAAATAAACATGAATATAAATGGATCTGTCTATTTTTTTCCATTGTAAACCCCGATGTGATATTGTTTACACCAAACACAATCTCAAAACTTCATGCGATGTTTATTTATTGTATTTGTATTTCCAGAAAAGTTAGCCCACATAAAATAAAAATATTTATAGAACAAATAATGCTGATTCACCTAGTAACAATAATCCTCCCTACAAATGCTGTGATATAGCAAAAAAAATGTGAAACTAACTAGGAACTACACTGGACGGAAGAGTTTCGTCCATGTAAGACAAGTCGCTGCAGTAGTACGACGGAAATGTTCTGTCAATGTATGCCAATTGGTCAAACGTTTAGAAGCATAATCTTGCAAACTATAAATTAATACTATAATAAAAATTAATAGATATATTTCTACCTTGATACATGCATGATGTAAGGTGGCAGATGTTTTGGTTACTTATGTTGTAAGCTAAGACTCGTATTACGTTAACTAAACTTATGTTATATTGTATAACTTATGCACAATAAATAAGTGTAAGTGCTATTGGAAAGTAGGTTTTTATATATTTCTTTAAAAGCATAAAACTCTTTATTTAAAAAACTTAAAGCTAGATATTGCATTAAGTTATTTGTTATACTATATAAAATATTTATTATCATATCAAGTTAATGAATTTTTCTAATTACTACTGTAATATAAATTTATTACTAATATAATTACTTACATAAATTTTGAAATATTTAGCATTATAATTGTAAAGGTTTTGATATTAAAAAAATTTTATTATTTTTGTATGTGACTAAAGTAAGATTTATATTAACTTATAATTACAGGAATCAATTCCTTTCTTGACCCTCTAAGAGTGTTGCACTTACTACCTTGCAAGAAATACATAAAATGCTGTGTCACTTCAGAGGGGAACTAATTTCAGCTGCTAAGCATAAAATGAACTGCAGTCTAACCGATATCTATTTTGAAATAAATAAATACTACTTTTATTTAATAAACAAGGGAGTTTTTATAGGATCAGAAATATCATTAACATTGAATTATTATTTGCAATTAAGTAAAGATTTGTAATCAAAATTAATTAAATTGATAGTTTATATTAAACATTCAACCTTCCAACACTCACACAAGTCTCAAGCATAGGACAGTTGCTATCCAAAAGTATTTCTTTTTTAATTTAAAATAAATTATTTCAATTATTTCAAAATTTTATTGCTGTAGATTGTTTAGAACCTCTTTAGGTAAAACAAAATCTTATACAATTATTTTAACTGAGAAATTACATTAAATTTTTTTTAAATAAAGGTTACAAAAAATAGTATAAAAATTTACATTTTTTTATAAAAATATGTTATGATAATGTAAGGAAAAAATATTTCTCTTTCATCAAGAGTAAAGAATAAATAACTAAATAACGTATGTCACAAGTAAAGACAATCTATATTCAAGTAAAAAAAATATGCCTGTTTTATGTTTAAAATAAGCGTAGATGATTTTTTTTATTTGTTATAGTTTACACAAACAATTCTCATTACAAATAAATCATCCCCATTATTTCAGTGTTACTTTGATGTTTTGTCTAGAGATCTTCTGCATAGGAAGCTACAAGCTCTCTCTACTGCCATCTACTCCATAAATTCTTGCTAAGGTCTTTCCTCAAGCTCAAACAGGTCTCTTCCTCTTTGCTCATCTTCTCAGGGAGACATGGATTTTGTAGACGACTTGCTATTTGAGGTTTGATCAACTCAGTACTAAGTTGTGTAGGAAGTCACATCTCGCAAATGACTATTTTAGGAAAATGTTTCACTTTTATAAGTGCTAACCGGTGAGCTTTTTACCAGTTCAAAAAACAAAACCATGGGCCACTTTCACACATTGTGAGCTAAATTGTATCTACCAGACATATGATGAAGAACATCTACACCAACTTCGGACTTGTTATAGATCATGAAAATTTCAGGTTTTGTGCATCACCATCACCTGTTACAACATCAATTTATCATTATGATATATAGTTGATTATACGATAGCCAACTTATTTTTTTGGGACAATATGATGCAAGAGTTTTTTTTCTTTTGAAAATCAAAGACAGGTGAGTTTACGTTTCATTCATCATTTTCTTCTGTTAGTCCAATGATATTTAGTTAGAAAGTCTAACTACTGTAAGTTTTTATTTCATCAACAGTTTTTCTGCTAATTGTATGGAGGTGAAATAGTTATCAATGGTTCCACTATATGAAGAGTTATATCTTGGCAGATGGGTTTGATGAGATTGACTCTGTATCTGAATAGTTCCTTTGGCATGTACATTTTGTAAATTTTCAATCAAAATTTGAAGCACTTATGTATTGGAACTAGCTGATCAATTCCCCTTCAATTATGATTTTTAATGTCATAAAACAAAAACATTTAAAGAGGAAATTAAATCTATTAAATTCAAGGCAAAATCACAAGTTTCAACTCCAATGCCTTTAGAAATATTCTACACGTTTTGCATTTTTTTCTATACTACCTAAAGTTAAGAAAGTAGAAATTCCTATGAAATCCCTTATTATTTGTATGACTAGTATCCCTTGTCCTGTGTAAAATGTGATTTTATGTGGCCTATACACATGTTTATAAATGCAACTATAGTTCCAATAATTGTATAGACTGAAAAAAGGTGAAATCTATCCAAATCGCTATGCATATTTTTAGTCTATCTTACAGTTCTTGGAGTTGCAAAACAAAGTTCTCAGCTCTAATCTATACATTTCCAGGTACAGATAAGTAACTTTTTCACTTTCATAATATGTCTATTTTCAACTCTTTCCATCCACAAATTTAGTGAATGATAGATAATCATTAAATTCTGCATCTGATTCTGGATCAGTTTCAGAATCCTCTGTTACATGATTCATCATTTCTGCCTAATCGGTGACAGAAAAATCAATTTGAACTCACTGAGACAGAACATTTTCAATTGCTCAATGGTGATCTTCATCAGTGTCTTAATTTTCCACTTGGAGTTGTGAAGTTAAGCAGTGACGGTTTTAAAGGCATGTTTTCGATAGTATCAAAGAGTACAAATCACACTTACTATTACATTAAATCGAAAACCTTCTATCTCAGTAAGTTTTTACAAATTTACAAAATGAATTCAAGTTCAGATAGTCATAAACTAATGAAAAAGCGATTAATTAAGTTTCACCGAACGTAATGGACTACAAAATTCAAGAGTCTAAGCAATAAGTTCAAAACAAAAAACTTATAAAAGTAAAACATGTTTTTACTATAAATATTAACCCTTAAAACTCGGATTTTTTTAACAGGCTTTGATTCCCCAATTGTAATTAAACTGAGACAAATTCCTCACCTGCAAGTTGCATTATTGTTTATGGGAAACTTTGTTTTATCTCACACTATTTTAGTAAACTAAGCTATTTTTATTTTCTAATATAGTATGTAAATGATTTTATAGGTAATAAAAATTTTTACTACAGCTATATCTAATAGCCAGAAAAACATTTTCCTGCACCATTTATTTATAGTGATCAACTGAATCCACACCATTCATAAACTGGTTATATTTACAAATAACTGTTGGTTTAGTTATTTTGTTTATGAAACTG
This sequence comes from Prosapia bicincta, assembly GCA_036971475.1. Taxonomy (NCBI): domain Eukaryota; kingdom Metazoa; phylum Arthropoda; class Insecta; order Hemiptera; family Cercopidae; genus Prosapia; species Prosapia bicincta. Next base: position 237,481,392 of record JBAIZL010000004.1, on the reverse strand, counting down.
AACTACATTCTGATAAATCAAGATCAAGTAAAAAGATCAGGAATTTCAGAATCACTAATTGCACGTGAAGCCATGGCAAACTACAAGTAAACAAATAACCTGCAAACTGTAACCTACTTGCAGTTTACAGCATAGCGGCAAACTAGATTTTGTGATGACTCAAATATTCGTAAACATTTTCAACTTGGTTCAAATTATTGTTAATAGTGTGTACCACCAAACTGTATAAGATTGAATGTCAGGGGCTTCGCCGCAGACGAGTTATAGGCATTTGAAAATCGTGTCGGGCTCTCCCGACAGTTGAGTGTTAAGGGTTATTGTTGCACAGTTCAAAGTTATTTCACAGTGGCAGGAAGTAGCCAGTGCAAACAGAAAACAATATAATCGCTAAAACAATATTGTCATGTGGGCTATGACTAGCAAACATCTGGTACTGACTACATCAGCCCATGGATGCCACAGCAGCAACATTTAGCTAGCTGATGCAAGCCATTTCTTGTTGACATTATACTCACCACTTCACAAATCGGTCAGTCTGATTGACAGTGTTTTACTTTACCATTTCTTTGAGCGATGTGTACTTACTTGTTTGAGTAACTGATTTTCTAGTAAATTGTGGGTTTGTAAGTGTTAAGTTATAAACAGGTAAATTCAAAGTAAGCCCTAAAATATATAATGGCTCTAATATATAAATAACAATGTGACTTATATTTCAAACCAAACGTGACTTATGAAAACCAAACCTTCATCTGAGCTGATCACATACATAACAGCATAACCTTTGAGTTTTACTGAAGCTAAACTGTATAGTTTAGAGGTTAACTAGAGGGAACAACCAGATTTAACAAAATATGCGTGAAATTCAGTCTTAACCAAGTAACTCAACTTCACCTGATTTGTGTCCCCCTGTTATATTAAATAATGAGTCAAATTTTCAAAAGTATGAAATTGGGTTGTTTAGGAAAAAACAGCTATAATTTTTTTAAAAATACACAGGCACCAGATATAAATTTCAAGTTTCCTATCAGGCAAAAAAACTTGAAATTACAGAACAAATAGCTGTCACAGTTCAATTGGGTGGCTTACTCTGATGCAAAACAGGAAGCCTTTTTTAAAATTTAAAACATTTCTGCATCTGCCTTTGAGGATGGATTCTCATGTTAAATTGGATGTATTTGTGAGATCTCCATTTACAAACTGGATAAATGCCAAACAGGCTTTTAGGGTCCATGAAAAGAAAGTGTACCATAGAAATGCTTGCTTTTTATATCAATATTTCATTTCTGTGTTTGAAAAATAAGGAGCAGGATGTCCACATTCAAGCAAATTGGCATTTACAAAAATATAATTGAAAAAAAATGAAGGCCTATTATTAAAACTATCCTCTTTTGTATATATGAGAAGGTATTCCTTTGAGGGAGCATCGAGATCATTGGTACTAAGTCTTTCAATGAGATTTCTTTGAGTGGGTAGTTTGTAGCATTACTGTTATAGAATGGATGCAGGTGACAATACACTTACAGAGCACATAAATATACTAGTACAAATGGAACTTATTTAAGCAAACCTATTTAACTATTCAAAATGAGATAATAGATACTGCTGGTAATATCATAACAAATACATTGATCGAAAGAGTAAGAGATGTTCAGTATTTAGCATTCTGGCAGATGAAACTTTCGATAAATCTGGCATAGAACAAATAAATGCAAAGAATAAATCTGGCATAACAGCACAATAACAAATTGTGTTCTTCATACTTGGACAAGATTAATGAATCTTATCTTGCCATTGAAGACTTATTGAAATTATTCCCAGTGTATGATCTTTGTGGTTTTTCTCTAACAAAAACAATTGGTGTACTTTTTGATGAACTAAAAATGTAGAGAAAAAACTTTATTGAATGGTGTAATGAGAAATAAGGACCGATGGCAGAAGATTTTATTTCTGCTCCTAATTCATGTGACAGAATTTTTTTCCCATGTATACACAATATGTTAAAAATTAGAGGTGTAGTTCCCGTAACCACAGCTTCTGCAGAAAGATCTTTCTCCATTTGCGGTATTTAAAATATACTATGGATGCAGAGAGACTTAACAGGCTATCCTTGCTTTTTATTCAAAAAAACATTTATTTCAAGGCTGAAAGTTTAAGTAACAAAATAGCTAAATAGTCTCACTGTTTACATTCACTATATAATTAACTGGTTTTTTTTTTGTACAGTTTGAGTTAATCAGTCACAAATGTACTAATTTAGACATAAAATGGTTAACCATTTACTGTTTTTTTTACGTACCAATGTAATAATAATATATTAAAATATCTATACTTTTTGCCCCCCCCTCTATTTTTCTAGGACTACCACTGCTCTCAGTATAGATACACTGTAAGATATTTACTATTACTATTTCAACCCTAAAAAACTAAAGCAAATTCCATGCCCTATTAACTGATTATTTCTTCCTCTAATTTAACCCTAAAGTGAACGGGCTGGGTCTGTGAGACCCAAGCGTTTGTATATTAGGTTATTTATAAAGTCAGTTGTATTGTAGATAGCTGGTTTCCTCTGTACCTTCCCAAAATAGTCCACAGATAGTGATAGTGTCATTGTTTTTGAGAACTTGACTCTTAGTCATCATTTGTCACGCGATAAAGTATAGTGTGGGTCAGTTGGACCCGGCCGGTTCACTAGAGTAACTTTTTTCAACACTCACCAATTATTGTTTTATGTTACTTTTTTGTTATTTACTTAACGTCTGTTAGTGTATTAACGTGTTTCAAGAAGTGTATAGTGTAGTGCATTTTTTATCATTATGAGTAGCAGAAGAGTGGAAACACCGAGTGAAATTTAGCTTATTTTATTAGAGGAATTATCTGAAAGTGAAGTAAGTGACTCAGACGCAGTCCCTGACTTTCAATTGTACAGTGATCATGACACAAATAGTGATATTGAACTAGTAGACAATGATGAACTTGAGAATAATTCAGTTGGTTATGTGAGAGAACTCAGTGAGGAATGTGATGACCTACACATACCTGAAGGTTCTGGTGACTCAAGTTCAACACCAGCAGGTATACCTAGATCCCAAAATTATTTCTTTGGTAAAGATAAAAAGACAAAATGGCAAAAAAACTTACCGTAAGCGTGGTAGATGTTCCTTGTGTAAAGACAACAAAACAAAGTACTTTTGTAAAGAGTGTAAAGTTTGGTTATGTCTAGGTCACGCTGAAATGTTGTGTAGCCAATGCTGGAAAATTAAAACTTTGGAACTCTATAGAAACTTGTTTTTTTCAATTTTAAGTAATTGTTATTGTTTTAATGTTAGAACTACTCTTAAATAGTGCGTGTAAAACAACCACAGTATTTTTGTTCAACTTTTAGCTTCTTAGTGTAACTTTGATAAAATTATTGCAATTCTTTTGAGTAAAATGTTTAAAAAAGTAAATAAATAGTTATGAATTTTTTTTAGCAATATAATTTTGTGAATTTAGTGTTGAAATACGGAAAACATTCCTAGAATTAGTATAAAATTATGTTTGACTCAATTACAATTGTTAGAAAGTTTTTACTGATTTTTTACGTTTTGGGTCTGTGAGACCCAGCCCGTCTACTTATGTAACTTTTATTTGCCCGTTCACTCTAGGGTTAAAAAAATATTGTATTGACAAATTTTTAAAATGGTTTATTTAATAATACAAATACCGTGATAAAGATTTTAAAAAATAAAACTCAATTCTACTTTTCTTATATACCTGAGAGTAAAAAATGTATATTTCAGATGTGATTAGTATCTATAATTAATTTCAGATCCATCTAAATACTTTAATAATTTGAATAATAAATACTTGAATGATTTGACATTTACTAAGTAAAGTGTTGAATGAAATTATGAAGTTCATGTACTTTATAAGAATTGTCAATAGTCCCTAATTTAACTATAAAAAATATCAATAAATGTATGCATCTGCCACCTTTAAATATTAAATTATAAAATATTAGCTTTAATAAATATTTATTTTTCTAAAAGTAAGAATAAGCCCATTTACTTTGAAAAATTTATAAGCCTTTCAATATTTATAAAATTAGATAACGGTAACTCTTTCGAAATTCTTTGCATCTTTAAAACAATGTTATACTTAATTTCTTAATGATTTTTTACATTAAAAACTAATTAAATTCGGTTTTGCAAAATATATAAGTAAATACAAACCTAAGATAGTAAGGTTAAACAATTTAAAGACACTGCCTGCTGTATTGTCTCCTGTACATATGTAAATACCTCCTTGAGAACTTGTTACATTTTTCAGTTCAAGCTGCTTCGGTTCACCATCTTTGTTTTCAACCGTTTGTATTTCACTGAGAAAACAATAAGTGAAATATGATAAATGCGTTCCATTTATGACTAAAGAGTTCATAACATATTCTATCATTTAAATGAAAAACTTGAAATAAATTAAAAAATACAAATTTTAATAAACAATAATTAATTAAATGGCATCTAAACAATCATTTGCTAAACATATAGTATATAATTTTTTTCAATTTACTTTACAGTGTGTCTATCAGTTTTTAATAAAGTTTGTTATACCTTATTTTTAGCAGAATGATATAATTTTAAGAAAGTAAAGTCTTTACAGAATAACCTACATTTTCAAAGTGAAAATGTAAAAGTACATTCTGAAATGTCAACTTTATAAATAATTTTTTGGTACTGGTTACCACTCATTAGAAACAAACTGCAGAATATTAATAGTAAATGACATACAATAACCATTAACTTTTTGTTCGATCTGAGAATGGTTGATTCACAACTATAATGTGTACAAGGTTTACAAAACATTATTCTGTGTTTAAAAAAAATGCTTTTTTTATTACATGGTGTTGTGTGCTTTTTACTGTTATTATTTTACTTTTTGTTTCAAAATTTTAATAATACAATGGTTTATGTGATGTTTATGCGACAATGCACTGAATTGCAAAAACACATCAACATAGCAGTAAGCTTAATTTTATTCAACTCAGGCACAGAAGCGGAAAATAGATTACTATCAAAGATTGAAAAACTTACAGTAATAGTATATTTTATCTATTAATCTCTGATTGTATCTAAAGGCCTGGAAGGCCAAATGTGACCAAAATTTTCCCTTGCTCCCAAAATTATTTGTCAAGTGTTTCAACCTTAATATCAGGAAACTGATATATGATCGGGTGATACTCTGATTTGAGTCTGAAATTTTAAACAAATATGTTTCCCATATGATGTGAATTATCATATGTAAATGAGATACGTAAGATCGTGGGCAGTCACAAACCTAACACAGCATTATATCATGGGCATGCATAAGGTAATAGTCAAAGTTAAAATGGGATATCATTTTATAATGTTTCAATTTAAAGTGTTTCAAGAGTTATGTAGTTGAAAATCTAAAAATGTTACATGAATGTTTTCAGATTGTTTCTTTTTCAATCTATTAGATATCCATATGAAATACATGTTCCTTACTCTGCATATGCTATGATAAGTTATCTAATGCTAATGGAAAAATATTATATAAATATGGTAATAAATGAGTGTACTTATTATTGTAATTCATTTCCAAGAAGCATAACTTGAACCAACTACTAACTTTTATTCAAAGGACACTCAGTACATTCATTTATTAACTGCCTTTAGTATTTTAAATACACTATACACTCAACATTAACTGTAACATGCACTGCACAACTTAAAATCAGAGCAAAAACATTAAATGAAACACAAATTTTAAAAAAACCTTATCATTCATTTCTAGTGTTTGAAGTTTTACTTGAAAAAGAGAGGAATTTTTTTATGCAAGTAGTGAATGTTTCAGTAATTTTTTTTATTCAGTGAATGTTTCACATTTATTCAGACAATCAAAAACATGATGATTTTGAAAGCTTGTAAAATTTCATTATCTGTAATGTTATTCGCTTCATGTTCATCATCACAATCAATGTCACAGACACCATCATTTTCTTTCAAAAGTTCATTTTGGGTTGTCATTAGGATGTTTTGGAGTATTTTTGTTGTTACAGTACAGTACAATCATTTACAAAATTCTTTACAAAAACTTTTTAATAAACTAAAATACCAAGTTATGTTCAATTATATGTCATGATTAACCTTCAATCACACGCGCCAACTACTCGGACATAAACACACGCGCGGGGTATTTTCCACCCCATTTCTTATCTTAAAAAAAAGTTAATTATCACTAAATTTTCATCTTTATAAAATTGTGTGTGTGAATGTTGTTGTTTATAAAACGTTTTATAGTATTTTTATGGGTTTATCACTTGTAGATTTTTTTTGAAATAATAGAGTCTAAATGCACTTAAATTGACTTTATAAATTGTAACTTTTTTTTCAAATTAAAATTAAACATTTATTCATACATTTTAGTAAGTTGTAATGGCTAGATTCTTTAGAGGACTTTTCAAAAAGTTAAACAACATAAATACAACAATATGTTTATTTGAAAAAAAATTATGTAAATTCAGCTTGAAAATCGTCAAAATTTGCCACACTCAAAATTTAAAATTATTCGTCATAATGAAAAATAATTCTTATTACTATGCAATTTACTTTATATTTAGACAAGTAAACATTAGTAAATAACTTTTTACATTGGAATAAAATATTTCAAAAAATATACACATTTTATTAGGTGAAAAAAATTAGCTAAATTCATAACTGTGTACAGAAGTATTGGTTTAGAAGAAAACATTAGTTCAGTCCAAATTAAAAAGTCAAAAAAATTTAAAAAGTAAAGATTTTTTTAAATTCATATTTTCAAAATGTATTTTTTATTCAGGTGCACATTCTTCACAGTATATAAAGGAATGTCCCTACAAAGTAATTTGTTGCAGTTGCAGCATAAAGTGGTCGTCTTCCGGTCTTTTTGCAGCGGGCAAACTCCGCATCGTCCAGAACTTCTTTTATTTTTATTTCTCGAGTTTCCTCAACACCACTTATGTGCTTCACACCTGCAAAGGTGTGCTTTATATGCAAAGGTAGTCCTGGCAGTAAGGCTTATGATGCAATATGGGGTTTTGAAAGCTCTTGACCCAGAATTTTAATTTTTTTTTATGACAAAAAGACAAAATTACAACAAAAAAGATAAATAAATATGTTAAACACCAATAAAAGACTCACACTAAATAATTATTCTAATTAAAAAACAATAACTTAAAAATGTACCAACACAAATTTTTGGACAAGAACACACGCGCGGGGTCAAATTCACCCCGCACTTAAAACAACGATGTAAACACAATGACTGGTACGCCACAACGGGTTGACCTTGAGTGACAGTGTGGAGGAAGAAGTGATAAACAACTACCTAGGAGGGGAGCGAGAACAAAAATTTTTTTGAGTCGCCTCAGAGAGAAATGAATGGTGTGGGGTGCTTTACACCCCGGCGCGTGTGTTTGAAGGTTAACTATAAGATGAATTATTGAATCTTTGAGCGGGCACATAGAATTTCAAATGGGAGCGGGCACTTGCAGACAATAGTTTATTCCGAACAAACTTGTTTAAAATTAATTTAAAAAGTTTTCGTTTTTATATTTGGGAGACTTTACAACTAAATACTATATAAATACATTCTAAACAATTTCAAAAATCATTATTGTACAATTTTAAATTTCTAAATGGCATATTTATAAAAATATTTTGGATTGTTAAAATGTATACTAGACCACTGTTTTCATTACGGGAGAGGTGTTTGCAGGTTATTTTTATGTAATAAAGTAATTCATAGACTAAACAGTAAAAAATATTTAATCGTGATAGTTGATATAAAACTATGAAAATAATTATAATATTCAGTAAAAGGTGGGAATGTTTTATTTCAAATATATATATATATATATATATATATATATATATATATATATATATATATATATATATATATATTACGTTGTCCATTATTTTTCCGTTGCACTGACTTTATGAAGTTGATATATTACTATTGTAAATACTTTTATCCACCACTAAGTGCAATAATTTTACCTTGTTGTGATGAGGCACCTTTCGGTCACTTGACCATGAAAGGTGCCTCATCTCAACAAGTTAAAATTATTGCACTTAGTGGTGGACAAAAGCATTTACAATAGTAATATATCAACTTCATATATATATATATATATATATATATATATATATATATATATATATATATATATATATATATTTATATATTTATAAATATATATATATATATATATATATTTAGGTTAGTTTTGGTTGGTATATATATATATATATATATATATATATATATATATATATTGGTTAGTTTTGGTTGGTATATATATATATATAACCCTACAAATTATCTTTATAACACAATAGGTTCTAGTAAAATAAAAGTAGCAGAAACTTACAGTCTATGTTGAAAAAAAACTCGTAATTGTTCATTTCAAAACTCACTAGTCACCACTGAGTTCTTCTACTAATTCTTCAGTTTGAATACACTTCATACAACAAGTAGATGTTGCATCCTCTTAGCAGATGAAAAACTTACAATTACCACATCGAGTCTGAGATGAATGATTCTACTTTCAATCATAAATGTAACATTGGCCTTTGATTATATCTTCCTCAGAAGATATTTGCTGATGGTCCTCTATCATTCCCATGATTTGCTGAATTCTCCTTTTCGTGTTTTGAGGCAGACTCTTTACAGTTAGATGAGATACCATATAGTCCCAACACAATTGTTTTGAGAATCTTGAATAATTCTCCTATTCATTCTAGGCTGATTATTGTTCTGCTTTAGTATTATAAAAGTATTCAACACTCCAACATTTTGGATTGAATAAAAAATTGTCATTGACCAGTGGTTGGTTATTCTTGAGACCAAATAAGTTGTCTTGTACTTGTCTACAGTAACTACACCTCTCTTTGTGGCATTATAAAATAAAATAATGTCCAGCTTTCCAAAAGTGGCCGAATTTTCATTGTTATCCACCAAACCATTATCGTGCACTGATTATAACAACACTACAGTTTTGTTTCGTTAGCTTTGAAAGAAACCATGGTGCACCGATGTTTGAAACCAAAAGTACTAGTTTCAACTTCTCTCTCCCTGGTGTGACAAAAAGGTGCTGGGATTTTTTTTATTTTGTCTTCGGGTACCGAAAAATTTTAGCCTATACTTATTCTGAAAATTGAGGTACAAAGGAATTAAACAAAACCAGTTACCTACTGTTACATTGTGCCCGTTCCTGCGATTGTTTGCATTAGTTTTTCCACAATGCTTTTACCTGAATTATCCACTCTGTAAGGGCCCTCTGGTTGCTTACTGGAGTAAATTTCCATACTTGATGAATAGAATGATTTTGCACAAACCATAGAAAATATCTTCACCCCATACTTGGCAGGCTTATTCTTCATATATTGTCTAAAGCTACAGCGCCCTCTAAATGATTCCAACATTTCGTCTGCCATAGCAAATTTACTAATCACATAGTATTTTTTGGAGTTATTAACAAAACTTTGAAACTCATCCCTTGTATGTGTGCATTTACATGTGTGAGTACGTGTGCCTGTGCGTGTGTAGGCTGTATATATATTCGCAATTCAACTGTTGTTGGGTTCACCTTGCCAATGCTAGATGAGATTTTAGCGAAACATTGAAACTGCGATTTTTGCATGCAAAATGAAAGGATGTGCTCCGGATAATAACTATTTATCATATATGATTTATTATTTATATTTATATATATTTATATTCATATATATATATATATATATATATATATATATATATATATACTTTTATATTAGACTGTTGAATCAGTTGTTTTTAACTTACTAAAACATAAACAAACTTTAAAAAATCAATATAGCTAATGTCATGCAATTATTATGCTTTTATATTTATACTGTAAAATGGTGTGGCAATTTTAACACCATGCAACTAAATGTATTGAATTATTTTTGCTAACCTTTTAGATTAAAAAATATCCAAATAATAATAAGTAATCTACAGACAAATTTAAGTGACAAAATCTTGCTGACATTGTTATGGTCATGTTTACCAGTTTTCCAAAAACTGTCTATAATTTCCACCTTAACACTTTAGTTGCCGACCACAATATCTGCTTTTTCCCGGAGAATTGCCAAAATTTTATAAGCTTATTTTTAAACAATGTGTACTTATGTTTTGTTCCCCTATTATATCTAAGAACAAAAATACATTTCTTATCATAATAATTATAAAAACACGTGTAGGGCAAATTGACCCCGAGATAGTTTTTTTATAACGTAAATAATATCTAAATAAACTCTGTTGGGCCAGTTGGCCCGACATTCTTTTTGAAGTATTTAAATTTTCTTATCTGTGCAACACTGTGTTAATATTTTTTGTTTTGTATGTAAACAATAGACAACAAAACCACAATTTTAAGCTCAGGTTGGCTCAAGCTGACTGGTGAGGAAAGTATTTTGGCGCTTATCAAGAAGACATGTTTACGTGTCGCATGTGATTGATTTGTGAGTTTATAATTATGTTGTATATAGAACGGAAGTGTAAACATATTCTCTGTCTGATAAGTAATACTTCAGATCCGATAAATACTACACAAGATTCATAATAAGTAAAAGTTTTGAAACTTAATGATTTTTTTTTAAGACATTTACGTTATAATATACTTTATAGTAAAGATGAGTTTATCTAAGTGTGTCATTGTTTCTACTTACCTTCAACCATGACCGTTTTAGTAAGAATTATTATGTAACTAAATATTTAGTCAATATTTCTGACTTATTTTTTAGGTTTTGTGAAATCTTAAAAATAATAGTGAAAATCAATATAATAAGTCATTAAAAAATATTTATTTTATTATCAAAATATATGAAGACAAACTTCTTTCAATGAACTGACTTGTTTAATGGGAATAATCAACTCAACTTCTCACAAATTTTTAAGAAATACATTTACCGGGCTGTAACTTTCGACAAAAAGCTTCTAAAATTACATCATATTTTAAGTGCTGTCGACATTAATCTACCAAACAAAAACCATTGTAATTATATCTGTAAATTGTGTGAAGCTTGTTGTTTATTACTGTGTATTAGATTTTCCAAAAGTTGCAACACCGATTGAGTAATACGAAAAAACATAAAACGTTACTAGACAACAATGTCGGGCCTATTGGCCCGACAGAATTCGGTTCAGCTTACTGACCTACAGAGTCAAGCCAATTGGCAAGACATGGCAGCTAAAGTGTTAATTATTACAGGAAAATGTAGAGGCCCCAACATTTAAGAACTTACCATTATAGTTGCCTTACAAAATCATTATACTATTAACATTTAATTTAAGACTAATATAATAATGTTGGCTCATTTGCTTACCCATCACCATTATTAAATGTCCACTTAATGGTTGGATTGGGAGAACCAGATATACGACAATGTAAAGTTATGTTTTCTCCTCTTACAACTTCTAGAGTTTCTTCTGCTGGACCTTCCAATTCAGGCTGAGCTGGTAGAAATTTTAAAAATTATTAAATTGCTTACATCTTTTAAATAGCTGGTTTTGTTTAAATAAGAAACTTTAAAATGAAATTTTCAAATCTTTACATTTTATAGTTTTTAGATGTGATATTGTTAGTGATTATTCTGATTTTTGTCAGCAGACTCGTTTACACTTGGCAGTGCATTGTTTAATGCTGTCAGTTATAGATAACACTGTTTTTGCCAAAAACATAGCATTGAACAATAGCAATGACCAAGTGCATAACAAATCTGCTAAGAAACATTAGTAAATAATGTTTTATTGTCAAATGAATAAGTAAGTATAAATAATATTCAGTAACCCTAAGGTACAGAACCAAGAATTTCAATGTTTAAATAATGTATATTTTCTCAGATTGATTAAGCTAATGAATCCAAAATAAAAAGCAAATAAAAACTATTTGACCGAGTTAGCCCTAGAACAAATCAGTATATCTGTCATAAATTTCGTTTTAATTGGTATATTCCAAACAATGGGACTATCAATAAGTCAACATTACACATATGTATATCAACTTTCTATTTTCTGTTTGTGTAACTAAGCACATAAAACTTATTTGTGGAGAATTTTCCTTCTTTTATTGGTGGAATTATTGATTTAAAAATGTATTACAGTTAGCTGAAACAGGAAATCAACTGTTAAAAGTCTTGTCCATTGGGTGTCAAAGTTGGTATTTCTATATTACTTGATGGATAGGATGACTGCTAGTTGGAAATTGGAAAGAATTGTGCGTTTTCTTGTTTTTTATTTGTATTATGAAAATGAATTTAGCAAAAACAAGATCAAGTGGAAAGCTTTATTTATACCACATTATAAATTTCCTTGTGCTTATCAGGCTGTTAAGAATAATGCCTGTCTCCTTGATAACCCATTTTGCTATACAATATTCTCGACGGTCCCCATATTTACGAATATACGCTGTTTTTTAAGCACTGCATCTCATCAACTTTGAATATCAATTTAGTTATCAGTGTCTATTGTAGTTTAGCAATTCTAGCTCTTTTTTTATTCATCCATGTCAGAACCAAAATGTCTTTTTCATGCCTGACTATATATCACCTTTCTTCAGTTTATTTTCTACTTTAGAGTCAAATTTCTTTATTTAAGTAATTCACAAGCATGTATCTGATGTTTGTGAAGTTCAAGGAGTATTGTACCAGTTATCTAAAAACTGTATGACTTTTGCCAAAATAATTTTTTAGTTATGTTGAAATTACTGTACCAGACATGCCAACACCATAATAAGTTCTTTAGCATAGCACATCTAGACATAATAACATTTAAAGTATAATCTAGTTTTTCATCACAAAAGACAAAGAGTTTGGCTCCAAAGCATCTTTGCTTCAATAGATTGCACTGATTTACATATCAATTTTGACACCATTTGTGAATATGTAGGTTTTGAAAGCAAATAGTATGTTGACCTATTGACAAGTAACCAATTATTTTAGTTTTTTTAGTACTTTTCAATAGCATTGACAAAGCAAAAAATACCTACTTTTAGTTTGTAGTTATATTTCCCTATTGTCTGGGCCTTGAACTAGGACTAAATGTTATTTCAAATATAATTTTATAGCAATAAATGTTTACTTTGTTTGTACTAAATTTTACTAAAATATTTTCGTTCAAGCTTCTGTGAAATCATCTTAAATATGTCATTTTAAACTCAATTCTGAATTACAAAAATCAAAAACAACTGGAATAAAATTATCAAAATTCAATGTACACTTATTTGAATTAAAAACCACCTTACTTCTCTCAAGTTTTCAAGATTGTGCTATAGAAATTATATCACTGTACTCAATTTAATATCACTACCATCTATTTTACTATCAGGAGACATAAGAAAGTTATAAAATTAAAATTTCACTAAACTGTTTATTACAACTAGGATGACTTTGATCTATTTGTCCATGCTTTTTATTCATCACAGAACTGTGATCACGAGGTTATGGCAGTGGCTGCCGATAAATTGACATCTGTTTACAATTTACTTTATTTCATCTTCTTAATGGATGTTTTGAACCATTTAACTACAAAATAGGGTGGCAACCCTTTGTGGTGTATATTTAAAAGAATTCTAGTTAACACAAGAACAACACAGGACACTAGTATTTGAAAATAATTTTACTCATTTGGCCTTCATCATATAACAATAACACAATTTTTTATTTCGAAATTGTAATAGTTGAAAAGTTGTGAATTATATAGAAAGTGTTGTGTTATATAGAAAGTGTATTATATAGTGTTGACAAAACGAAAGAAAGATTATCAAAATCAGCTGATGTCTTCCAGTTGCTCATAGGCCCTAAAATTTGACAAAATATAAAAAAATCTAATTGTTGTGATTATTTTTAAAAAATTTTGAGTTAGATATTTTTGTAATGTAATAGATCCTAGCATCTTCAAATAGAGCCTAAAAACAATGGGGTTTATCTTGGCTTATATAATTTGATATCTTTCAGTTGCTCATGGGGCCTAAAACTTGCCAAAATACTAAAAATTGATCATTTTTACAAGTTCAATTTTTTATCTTTATTGTATATTTGTAACGTAATATTTACAGTATTTTTATTTTTTAATATAAGTTTTTTATTATCTTATGAACAACTTCCAGTCGTTCAAAGACCCAAATGCTATAGAAAACAGTACCTGTGGAAAAAATAGCTAGGCTTATTATATGATATGTGATAACAGTAACAACGGACATGGTACTGTTCAACTTGCTCTATATTTAGCTTAAATATTTAAGTTACAGTATAGTTTTTAACAATAAACTTACTTTTATAAAAAAAGGAAAAACAGAGTTCTAAATAAATAGTCCATGTTAGTTGTAGATTAGACAGTTAGGTGCAAACCTGTCCATTAGTAATGTTCCCTACCTAGTAGTAGAAGGTACTTTAAAGACTGATTTGCTGATAAAGTTAGCCATGAATGATCTGGACAACAGAGTGGTTCTTATAAATCCATCTCAAGATTCAGCTCGCCAAACTTTTCCTGAGACTTCAGTGACCTGTTTTACACAGCGTTCAATAGCCTGCGTGTGAACAGAGAATTTCTTGAGAGTAATGTTCCAGTCTAGGACTGAGGCATTGTTAATGTGCAATTTGATCCTGCCGGCACTGATTTCTGTCAACAATAGGGGAGAAGAATATTCACAGTCCATGACACATTGAATATTTATGACGCATTGAAGTTGATTTTTGGTGGCGTGAATGTTTTTACTGTTGTCCTTCTTGCATCTATCTGCCTTGCCTTCAGAATTCCTTGAAGTCTTAGCTCTCTAATGCATTTCTTATCTTGAGTCATGGCTAACAGTAGGTGTTCTGGGTAAGCGAAAAAACCATTATTTTCGATCACAGAGTTAATAACATCAAGCAAAGGTTTTGGAAACTACCTGGTAGAATGTATTGGTTTGGTAAACAAGTTTCGGGTCATCTGTAAAGTGTTTATATTGTTTTGATAGTAAACTACATTGGCATGTATGATTTCAATAAAATCAAAACTAGTTCTTGAAGTTCAGGTGAGAGGTTTTCTTCATTAATGTACAATCTAAGACTTCTATTTGCTTTTGTCAATCACCTGGAATGTGTCAAGTGCCCAGGATCTTCTTTACAGGTTCCTGATTTTATTGTCTTTGAAATATTAAGTAGGTAAACTACATTGGCATGTATGATTTCAATAAAAACAAAACTAGTTCTTGAAGTTCAGGTGAGAGGTTTTCTTCATTAATGTACAATCGAAGACTTCTATTTGCTTTTATCAATCAGCTCGAATGTGTTAAGTGCCCAGGATCTTCTTTACAGGGTCCTGATTTTATTGTCTTTGAAATATTAAGTAGGTATTGGTGATCTTTGCTAAGCACGTTTCTGTCTGTCTGTGGGATCTGACAATCAATTCTCTGGAAGTTAACTAGCGGCAGTTTTTAGCAGCAAACTAACTTTTCACAGATTGGTCCTTTCGAAGTACTAGGTCATCATTGTCTTGCCATGCAGATACTCAAACATGTGACCAAATGCCAACTAATTGAAATGGAGGCAAAATGCCCATTGTACAGGTTTCCTTAAATAAAGTTTAACTCGGCGAACCAGACCAGTTTTCCAATGTGTATTATCAGTCGTACCATAACATGCATTACAATTAGAATTTCAAGAGACATATCACACTCAGACAGGTGAGAAATTACAGACTTGGCAATATCTTCAGAGCTCCCAGAATTCGGAGTAATGTGGCGAACGTAGAGTGAGTCAGGTCCTTGAATCAGCAAGTAATACTCTTCCTTAATAATTCTACAAAACCTTTTTGAATGAGCTTGTTCTATTACCAACATCTCGTCCTTTCTTCCATCTAAATAGAGACATTTGAAGTACGTCTGATTTACTACACAATTCAGCCTCAACATTTTCCTTTTGCTTTCTAATTTGTCCCTATCTATAACATGGGTGGAAACTGAATCAGTCACAGTGCCCAAGCTGTGCAAAACTCTTGATGCGATCGCTGCAGTGGTGCGATCGGACTACCATTACAGTTGTTTACTATTGCAGTAGATTTTATTCTACTTCATTATCAATTTGTGTGAAAAAAATACTATGGTTATTAGATTTAAATACTAATTATTTATCAAATACCAAAAATGCATAGAAATGTAAAATTTTTATATGTTTTGGCAAATTTTAATCCCTATGTGAGACCGGAAGATATCAACTGATCTAAACCAAATTAAAGCACAATGTTTGTAGGCTCTTATTTGGATGAGTTAAAAAGTATTACAGTAGGAGAAGATCTACAGTAATTCAAAAATTTAAAAAGTAATCACAAAAATTAAGTTTTTTCATATTTTGTCAAACATTAGAACCTATGCAGGACCGGAAGATCTCAACTGCTTTGATAATTTTTTTCTTTTGTTTTGTCTATATAATTTGCAACTTTTCTGTGCTATTATAACTTTGATATATATATAGATAAATAAATAGATAGATAGATATAGATATAGATAGGTTTATGTATAATAAAAAATTGTGTATAAAATGAAAAAATTAGAGAAATACAAATACCAGAATAATTTATTGGATCATACAATTCAAAGTTTTTTTGTTGGCAAACAGTACCAACATCATCAGGAATAATCAGATTCTTGTATTTGTATTTCTCTTATTTTTTCATATATATATTACGTTATACATTGTTTTTCCGTTGCACTGACTTTATGAAGTTAATATATTACTATTGTAAGTATATATATATATATATATATATATATATATATATATATATATATATATATATATATATATATATATATATATATATATATATAATAAATTTAAAACATTTCAAAAACAAGAATACTTTTAATGCATATATTATTCAAAGCTTTTCGCCGATAAAAGTATTCTTGTTTTTGAAATGTTTTAAATTTATTAAATATATTACAAGAAAACATATCACCATATTTAATATATTTAATATATATATATATATATATATATATATATATATATATATATATATATATATATATATATATATACAGGATAAGGCAGTTAAATGGTTATAATTCAAATATCTACAAAATTTGTTTAAAATAATGTTTACAATATTTTATAAATATTACCAACCAATGACATTAAGATAAAATTGACGGCTCTCCTTCCCCACTTTATTAACAACAGTACATTGGTATGTACCAGCATGATGTCTCTGTACATGCGGAATGATTAGTCTTCGACGCAAAGGAATTTGTACCATAACACCAGGTGCTGTATGCTCTGTTACTGGAAGACCAAGTTCCACTCTCTTCCAGCTCACCTACGCACTCACAAATAAAAATAACTGTACAATTATTATAGCAAGAATTAAAACAATACATTTTAAAACACTAGATAATAATTTGAACCTATTACAGTTTATGAAACTAATTTATGTTTTTTAATTTGCAAATTAACTCATA
The DNA here is from genome assembly GCA_036971475.1 of Prosapia bicincta. Lineage (NCBI taxonomy): Eukaryota > Metazoa > Arthropoda > Insecta > Hemiptera > Cercopidae > Prosapia > Prosapia bicincta. Next base: position 237,463,889 of record JBAIZL010000004.1, on the reverse strand, counting down.
AGAGAAATTCTGATTTATTTGAATAACTTCTTCACTTCTTTTAAATTCTCTAGATTTTCACCCTGAGTTGTTCTAATACAATAAATAATATTCTCTGTATAATTATTTATATACAAACTGTTATATTTAATTGTTATTGTTATTATAATGTATATGTACGATAATTTTATCAGTATCTACTTATATTTTTTTCTGTGCCTTGTGTTTTTATTCTAAAAATCTTAAGGGTTAGAAGTATACAAATTTATTCCTAACCTAATATATTTGACAATTGAAAGTTTAAAACTTAAAACTATTTGGCTATATTGTTTAACCAGAATTATCTTATCAACCCCTTGATTATTTAAGTAAGGAAACCAAATATTTCGACAAAAATCAAATGCACTAAGTCACTTATTTCATTCAAGAGTATAATAAACATAGCATGACATACAGGTCCTAAGTTGGAGGAAATAGACTTGGCATGACATTAACTATACATAGTAAATTTAATGTTACTGTATGTGAAAGTTCACATGCTAGCAATTTGTTATCATTTACTTAATAAACAATTAGATATAACACCTTAGTGTAAAACATCATTCCAAAAAATAATATTTTAAACAATACATTGAAGTTTTGACACTAGAAGTTTTTTAAAAAAGGATTATTTTCACCACTTTCCAGGCGAGAGAAAAACTGAATTTATTTTTTTTTAAAATTTGTCAGAGACTTACTTTTAAAGGGTTTATAACAAATTTTTGTCAGGTATGTATCAATCCAATGTCCTTTACAGGTGAGCTTACATTGTTCTAACATAATATTGCTAGCAGGTACAATGACAAGCCCAGCCTAACATGAATTTTTGTCGTTGCTGCAAGAGAGATTATTTAGTGATATGTTAGGTACAAGACTAGATGTATGTGCTGTCTCGGGGATATTCATTGGTTTTCGAAACTTACATCATAAATAAAGAACGATATTTTTAGCCCGAAATTTGACCTTCTGTCAAACATTATATACTGGAATTTCTAGCTCAGTATAATTTTTACTTGGTGTCAGTCAGTAGTTTATTTTTGTTTTGTGTTGTATTATTGTGTGAAAATGGAAAATATATGATCATCCAAGGTGGAGTGTTTATTGCAACAAAGTGAAATTAAATTTAGTAACATTGTAAAGTTGCAATACATGTCCACAAAAAGTGTTTCAAATTCTATCACAGTAAAAAAAGATTATAAATTTAAATGTACCTACATAAAAATATTTTTTGTAATTCGTGAATTTTTGTATACATCTGACATAATAATGTTAGTGGGAACCTATAACCTAATATGAACTTCAAACTGATGATTAAATTAAAGTTTAATTTTTAATGAATTTTTATGATTAAATAAAAGTTTATACATTTCCTTCACAATATTTGATAGATCAATTTTATTTGAGTTTCTGATTATCCAAGGTACACTCAGTCTATACCTCAGATAATAGAGGTACTATTGTAAGTATTATGAATTCTTTATTTATCTTATAGGAAATTAAACATTTTTGATTAAGGCTCATATATGAGTTTGCCATTCAAATAACCAACTACCTATAAATTGAATTTGAAAATTTTATATTCAAATTTTAAATAAATTATGTAAATGTATTTTTATACTCACTTTTGGAGTTGGATTTCCTTCAACACTACAATCAAGAACTAATTCCTCTCCTTCCACTCGTGTATATTCTGTGTCAGGATATTCGTCCATAAAGAGAGGATAAACCAAAACATTCACAGAAAATACTGCTTCACTTCTACCTAAAATAAACCACCTGAGTATTTATAAAAAAAAAAGGTATTTTACATTATTATTAGTATTATCATCATCATTAATATTATTATATTATTAAATAAAATCTTATTAATCACTTAAACAATAGTTTATGACTATCCAAACTTTAAATTTATTAAGTTACTGAGACAGAACATTTTTGATCGCTATGTGGCGATCTTCATCAGTGTCTTCTGCTTGGAGATATCGGGTCGAGCGGTGACGGATTTTAAGGTAGGTTTTCGATAGTATCAAAGGGTATGTGTGATTTGTATTATGTTTGTTCATTTAATATGTTTGTACTTCGTGTTTTTGTGTGTCTGTAAATTGCATATTGTTCTAGCGTGTTGAGATGTGGTCCTTTTTTGTTGATGTGTACGATTTCTAAGTTATGGTAAATGTCTGTGTACTTGTGTCCTGTTTTTTTATGTGATTGTAGAATGTTGAGTTGGTGTTCTTTTTGTGTTCCTCGACTCTTTGTTTAAAGCTGTGACCTGTTTGTCCAATGTAGAATTTGTTACATTCATCGCAGTTGAGTTTGTATACGCCTGGTGCTTAAAGTTTGTTGTTGGTGTCGTGTTGAATTTTGTATTGTAACTTATTAGTTTTGTATGCTATTTTGTATCCTGTTTTTTGAAACTTGCTGGCTATTTAATTTGTTTATGTATGGTAATGTGATGTATTTGTTTTCCCTGTCTAACAAGTACATCATATTTTCATAAACAAAACAACAAACAAAATAATCCGCAAATTTCAAAAAATAGGATACAAAATAGCATACAAAACTAATAACAAGTTACAATACAAAATACAACACGACACCAACAACAAAGATAAGCTACAAGCACCATAAGCTACAGACATTTACCATAACCTAGAAACCCTACACATCAACAAAAAAGGACTACATCTCAACACACTAGAACAATATGAAATTTACAGACACACAAAAACACAAAGTACAAACATATTAAACGAACAAACACAATACAAATCAGACATACTCTTTGATACTATCAAAAACCTACCTTTAAAACAGTCACAGCTTGACCCGACATCTCCAAGCAGAAGACACTGATGAAGATCACCACAAAGCGATCGAAAACGTTCTGTCTCAGTAAGTTTTACCAAATTTACTAAATTCAAAGTTCGGATAGTCATAAACTATTGTTTAAGTGATTAATAAGATTCACCTAACATAATGGACTACAAAATTCATAAATAAAATGAATTCTGCCTGGGTAGCTGCTTTGAACAAGACGGAAAATCTCTCTCACAGGCAATTCTGTTTCCAGGATTGGAAGTCTATAAGTACCAAAACAAGTTAGATGATTGAAGTGGTAAGGAACTCAAAGTAAGACAAACATTTTTATACCCTCTATGTATCCTGCAATATTGGAAGAGAAAAATACTTCTAATACTCCAGATTATGAGTATTGAAACAAATTTCCTATGCCTGGTTAACTAGTTTGTTTTGTCCATAACAGATCATCGTTGAGGAAAAAATAAGATACCAATTAGCAAGGAAGTAACTTCCATAATAGCTTGGAATCCATTCTGTATCCAGAATAGTATACAGAACAGTATATTTAGGTCTACTTATTGGTTACATGTACTAACATTGTGGTACCAATTATTGTGGAAAGAACAAGGAGCTGGAAATTCAGACTCAACCAAACCAAATTTTATATAGTGTAATTAATTGCTGATTATGGTTTTCAGTTGGCTACTCACAAGAGAGAGATTCTGTTAATTACAAAATATAATACACTAACTAGAAATCGGTTTTCTGTGCTGTATAATAATTCAGAAGTTTAAGGGGTCTATTAAGTCTTTCAGTGTCTTACTGATTATCAAAATAGCCATCTGAGAATTATAGTAACCATTTATACTGATGAAGTATCCATGTTTCTCGTGAAGCTAATGAAAATAACAGTGCATGGTAGAACGCTTTCTTGTGATTTGTAGAAAAATTTCAATTAATTATTATAATTCATTTTCCTGAGCAGCAGGTAACTTTAACTTACATATAACTCAACAATAAGTTCCTGAAAAGACAAGTTAACCCATTGAGGATTAAAAAATTAACAATACATGTGAGCTAGTGGCACAATTTAATTCATTGTGTCAAATGCTCATGGTAACTGAATTGTATTGCTCTAAAAGAACAATTGCTTAGACATGAGAAAAATGTTACACATGTTTAACTGAAGCATGAAGACAATATCTCATTACCAAGGGTCAAGCAGACTAAACATCAATGTGGGACAGCCGGATCGGGATAGTGGAATTAATGGAATAGTGATCCGGGGAATAAAGACCAGTCCTGCTAATCATAAGTGTTGTCATTGTTTGAATGATTTGTTTGCCTGAATAGAGTTTATTTTCTGATATAGACTAGACATTTGTGCTGGAATATTTGTTGACTGTCAAAACTTAGAGCTTATTAAATATTTATGGGCCATTGGCCTTCTGTCATCTAAACATAACTGATACAGACATTCAAACCCAACATAACAGAGAGCATGAATGCCCAACTCATTTTTTTTTTTTTTGCTATAAACATTTTTTGGATGCCTGACTCCTTTCCTTTCAAATAACTAAAATAGGCTCAAAAAGAAAAAAGCTCGAATTATATGGAAGCTCGAAATATCAGGACTCAAATTTTCAAGACTCTATTGTATTACAAAATTTGTTCAATCCCAATTAAGTATTAACTGAATCTGAGGGAAAGGATTATTAACTAATTCTAAAACATCACTGTTGAAAAGTATAAATAAAAGAGAAATAAAACCACTAGGCCACTATTATTGATCTAGTACTATCAAAGTAATAGTAAAAGAAGACTTTTAAGTATTAACCTAAATAGTTCAAATTTTAATTCTGTATCTATTAAAGATTACACAGTATTACAGGGAAAAATATTCAACTAAACATACCTGCAACATTTGTTGCTACACAGGTGTATATACCAGTATCATCTGGTCGAACTCCATCGATCTTGAGCACAGCCCCTCTATCTTTTATATTGAAATGGGCATCATCAGATCTCTCCCTTGCCATAAGTTTTCCTAGTGGCTGAGCATCCTAATGATTGAAACAGTAAGGAAACATAATTACATCTGTTATTTTTTGATATTATTGTATTGTTATGAACATAAATAAATGCATTGCAAGTTAACAAAAGCCTATTATTATATACTTTACCTTATGAAAGATAAAATTATTCCAAAAAAAAATTCTAGAAAATATGACTGTTTAAGCCCAACCAAAGAGTTGAATAACTGGTGGCTAATGGAGGATCATCTGTAAGTTGTATAGAACCCTTCAGCTTAATGCATGCCACTAATAAATATGCTTACCTCAATGTATTTTTAAGTCCACCCATAGATAAAATGTTTGAAGAGGGAAAACTGTGAACAAGTAACTCCAAATTTAACCCTGGATGTTTCAATTAACATGCCCTATAAGAATTACTTGAGGTTAAATACACCGAATGATTAGCATCTAGAGATTTTCTTTTTAAACCCTAGGGGAAAGTTAAAGCACTGTTTTTGTAAATGAGAAACTGGGTCCTAATTAACTGCATGGAACAAGATATCATCTCAAATACTTCAACAAATGTTTGCATCTCAAATCTTTTAGAAGCCTATATGACTGATCATAACAGATGACATTAGTTCTGAAGCTGGCAGTGATTGAAAAAGTAATTCTTCATGTAACAATATAATATCATAATCTTAATATTACATCATCAGTTGAGATTATGCAATTAGGTGATTGACTTTTCTGTAGCTGTTAGTATCCATCTAAGCAATTTCTTAGTTCCTTAATTCTAAATAGGTACTACACTAAATATAAAGAGTTATCAAATAAGAGTATATATTAATTTTTTTTAAGCAGCATATCCATAGTAAATGCCTTTATTTGACATTGGAAGAAGTTGTAAAACAGATAACCTTAGAATTTTTGTTTTAATCACAGAGCATTGTTCTGTATTATACTCATAGATAATATAAATTACTATCTACCATCCATTAATTTTTCTTCAAATTTTTGGTCCAAAAATGATGATTTTTTATCTTATATTTTATATCTTATAATAGAAGCAATGTATAAATCAAGGGAGATAGGAAAGTAAAGTAAATCCTTTAAATGAAAGTGAACTTACATTTAGCACTTATGTTTAAAGATAATCCGCAAAATGATATAAAGAAGATAGTATTCTTAAAATATATTTAGATATTCTGATCATATAAAGGTGAATAAATGCAAAACTTAATCCAAAATACAAAAATTGAGTAAGCAATCAATTTGTAGACACAAGTAGACTACTTCAAAGTCTAAGAACCAAGTAGGCCAACCTCTATAATTTTATATCTAACACTAATTCACGAGAGCTACAAGTTTTTAACTAAAACCACTTGCACATATGTTACACTTGCCTATAGTAGCACTTACTTATATGATTATTGAGGACAGCCATTTTGGGAGATGTGTACCAATGTCAACTCAGACCATAACTGACCTCTTGATTGTTATAAGTTAGGATGGGGGTAGGATATTAGGGTAGGGATGTAAACGTATTTTAGAGAGTATTGGAGTAATGATGTCAAAACATGTATGTGAGTTATGATGTAATTGGGTGTTGAGTATATTTGTAGGGGGTAGTTTGAAATCTTTGTGTATCTCCTATTATTTGGTTCATTATTTTTGTTTTGTTTGGCAAGAATTTTTAAGTTATATTTCTAGTTATAGAAATTATGTTTGTTGAAAATTATGTTTTTTTTATATAAGATGTTTGGCAAAGTTTTATTGGGTGTTTTTGTTTGTGAGTGTTTTTATTTGTTCTTGGAAGCGTACCGAAATGTAAAATGACCTTCTAGTTTGACCTCTGTAAAAACTGGATCACAAACTGTAAGTTAGTTTGTAAATACCAGTGGAGTTATGTGTCTTCTTTTATGATGTTGGGTTCAAATTGTTTTTTGAGGAAGTTGTGTATAGAATGGACTATTCTTTAATTGTATTTATGAAGTGTGTTGGTTAGTTTATGGGTTTTAGGTGATCACTGGCACTGTCAAGTATTTTATGGGTTTGTCGTGTTGCGTATTTGGAGTTTGGTTATTGAGTTTATTTGTTGGATGGTTGTGTAGTATCCATTGTTTAATAGTGTTTAATACTTAGTTATGTTCTACTTTGTCTAATGGTGTTTTTAATAGGTGATATATCATGGTGTTGTAATCAGTTAGTTTATGTTGGTGTGGGTGGTTTGATGAGTTGTGAATGGTAATATTGGTGTTTGTGGGTTTTCCATACATGTTGAATTAAGTTTTTGTTTGTCTGTGCGTTTAATTATCCAAGAAATTAAGAGAGTTGTTTTGTTCTGTTTTGATGGGCATGACGGACAAGTCATGTCCATGACTCACAGCACTAAACAATGCACAGAACAACTGCCAAACAATCTGCTGAAAAATATCAGTAAGTAGTGTTTTTTACTGATACCAGTAGTAGTACATTAAAAAACCTCAAGAAGTACAACACAAGAACTTCAAGGTGTACATATGTTAGTTTTGGGTATATGAAATTGAAATGTTTTAAAAACATGTGTGCTCAACTTTTATTCCCTTTGTATAGTAGGACAAAATTGGCTCAAAGTCCAAATTTGTATGTAGTAGATTTGTCTTTTAGGTTTTCAATAAAAAATAAAGTTTTGCCTGAGGAAATAAAAAACTATTTTTCAAACCTAACGTATATTGCAAATAAAATTTCATACTCAATTTTTAGTTCTTACAAATATATTTTGAAGAAATTTCATATAATTATGAAAACCTTTCAATGCCCCTAAATGGCTGGCGTCCTCAGGTAATGCCTGAGCTTGCTTCCCCCTTCAAAGCCTGTACTGAGTATATATGTGTGTTAATAAATAGAATAACATAAATAACTTCAGTGAATCATGAAAATTATATAGGCTTATGAAAATCTACAATGCAAATACTTACTTTTAGCCATTCAACTTGAGGCTCAGGGATAGCTTCTTGAAGGGGGCAGGTTAATAAGCTAGTATCACCTTCTACAAGTTCTACGTTAGTTACAGACGGATCCACATTTACAGGAGGTACTATACAAAAAAAAAAAAAGATATTAAACAAAAAGTTAACCATTTGTTAGGTATTTCGATAATTTTATTATATCTTTAAAAATCAACAAATTTATGAAAATAATTGTTTTAATGAAAATACTATCTACATATAATATACCTATATAATATAAGACTTGAGTCTATTATACTTAACTAATAAAATATTTATAAAAATAATTTCTAAATATTTTAATCTATAGGTACTAAAGTGTGTGTATGGACTAGTTTCTCCATCTCTATACTGTAAACACTGTGTACTATAAATTTCCTTGCTCTTAATCTACAATTTAAGTTGAACACGCCTTTGATTATTGAAAGTGTATCAAATATATAAGTTAAGTAACTCATAAATTTTGTTTCAAGTACAATCCAAGGGGCAAAGTGTGTTACATGCAAAAGAAAGTTATAATTTTTATTTTTAAAGTATTAAAGTTGTGGTGTTTTACTATAAACTAACCATGGAATTGTTAGTATATTTTTTTAAATATATGAACCCAAACTTGTTTTATGCCTCAGTGTACAAATACAAGTGAAAATGTGAGCAATATTTTACAATATTTTCTTCAAAAACAAAATTTGTGTTCTTATTTTAAATGGGAAAGAATTATACCATTTAGAAAATCTCATGCTTCAAAATCTGTCCAAGTAAGTTCAAAATATTCACTCAGTTACACAATAATTACTTACAGTTACATTTCAGTTACTAGGTTTAGAATCCTATCCAATCTGCAGGCTATATCATTAATATAATAAAGAAGCAATATTTGGTCTATAAGATTTGCTTAGACAAATTATTTTGTAAAAAAACAAAACCTTCTGCTTACAGCTGATATGCTAATATATTTAAGAAAAATAGCTTGAAATTAATTTTAGTTTGTACCTGAAATAACTTCTATTTCATTGTATTTATGTTGTTTCTAGAAATATTCTCACTGATATTACAATGACATGTAATGTTATTACATAGTAAAATATGTCTTATAATCTACATTAAAAAGCTTTAGTCATAGTAAAATAGACTTACCAAGAACTTCAATTGTGTAGTTTCTTGTTGCCATTCCAGCAGGATTTTCAGCCACACAAGAATACACACCTCCTGTCTCTGAAGTAAGTGAAGTCAAGACTAAAGTGTTATCTTGCATTACAAGTAAGTCATCTAAGAAATCAATAACTTATTGTAATATAAATTTAGATTATGTTATCTAATTTAACTACATTAGGCGTATTATTTTATACTGAAAAAATCATATAAACTTTTGTTGTGAAACTAGGTGATCAAATTATACATCTCATGAAATGGGAATCCTCATTAACACTTTCAACACGGAGGCGATATTGGTGATCTCATCCAACTACTGTCTGTTTTTCCTCAACTTCCAGCTCTGATGGCAGTGAAACGCCATGTGGGTTGCATAGCCTGTCATAGCATCTAATTATCGAGCCCATTGTTTTTATCTCAATAATTTTATTTCTAACATATACATTTTTATTGGTGACATCAGAACAGTGTATTAGACTCTAAAATATTGTTTTATTTATCGGGTCACAATTTAAAACAAAGAAATACAAATGATAAATTACTGTATGACAAATAAAAAAACACAATAAAAAAGACAGAGAAAAACAGAAAATTTATATACAAAACTAAAGACCCTACTACTAAAATATATTACATACTAAAATAAGCACTCAACGTTTAACTCAGAATGTTTGTTTCGTTTTGTGCTAAGTGTTTTGGAGATCGATACTGTAAACGGAGACATAGATAATACATATATCTCACGTCCACGACTATTTATAGCCGAGATAAGCTGACATTTGTTTACTACCATCTTATGTTGACACATTAGGTTTTCGGGCGTCCAAGCATTTTGACAATGACACATAATTACAACAGTCTGTTCCCACCTCCAGTTGGTTCATTCACTCTAATAGGACAGTTAGCGTTTATTCTTAAGCGTTAGTTCAGAAAGCTTAGTTAATTTTTACGATCGTTGTTTTTACCGGATATTTTGCCGCGTTAAATGGTTCAAACTAATAAAAAAGATTAAAATATAAAAGTTAAACCAAATTAAACCTGTTCATAAAACTCCCTGAAACATTGTTACAGTTGAAGCATCAAAAGTTAAATTTTGATTGTCGGATAAAAAAATGACTTAGGTACAATATTCTCCAAACTCTTCTGAACCATTGACGTAAAAATCAAACCTTTATACAAACGAGTATCGTAGAAAGGTTTCACTTACTCTGGGAGTGAGCGTACCGGTAAGCTCGCCGTATCTAAGAATGTAGGATAAGAGCGCATCGGCACCCTCTCGGTACCTCGTAAGGGAACCCAGAGCGTGCCGGAACCCTTGCCGTGCTGAAAGTGTTGAAATCTAAAGTAAAGCTACTTTACAAAAGTTTTATAAATAATTGTATGACTAATTCTCCTTTCTTCTTAGTAACCATCAAAACAAGTAACACAGAACCTATGGCACTACCAATTGTCTTATCACATGCCAACAAAAATGTCATTCAATTCAACATAAAATAGTGTTTGTGGGAAATAACCTCTTAGTCACTTAACAACTGTAAACTAATTTTAAAAATTACGTATTCACTTAGTTAAGTATTAAATAAATTAGTTTAATTAGTGAATTCAAGATGATCACATCAAGCAACTTCAACTGTAAACTATTAGTAACAACTACATATGTATTCTACCATACCCTATTTCACTACTGTCCTGGGTATTACCTAAAAGAGATAAGATGGCCCTGAAGACCTTAAGTAATCATATTATTCAAGAATTCTTGCAGGACTGAGAGAAGTGGAGAAAAATATGGACAGTGACACTGACGGTTGGAATTACTTACACAATAGTGAGTATAATGAGTCTACAATTGAAAATCAACTTAATGAAGACAGTTTATCTGAAACTCTATGTTACAAATTTCAAATTATTTGCAAAACTAATGACAATCACAAACAAAAATTGGAGCAAAAACAAAAAAGTCATAATCAGGTATATATGATAAAAAAATTTTTTACATTGCTCTGTTTTCAGAACCCTAACTATTTTATTAGATATCAAGTTTGAGAATCATCCAAGCTAAGAACTCATTAAATCTCCCTCAATAAACAACCAAGGAGTAGAGGAGATATCTGGCAAAAATTTATTCAAGTGAGAAACAACAACTTCTGAGCAAAAATTATTATACTCAGACTATGACTAGGATCAACAACAAATTGTAGTATGATCCAATGAGATATTTATCATGAACAGAAACTTAGACCTAGAAAACAACAAAACTAAAAAAACAACAAATGAAAATAAACTACATCAGGGAACTCTAAAAGTATCCTGTGTAGAAGAAATAAATGGACTGAAAATGCACTAGTTTTGTCAGAAGCTTCAAAAGAAAACTCCTTGAATTCTGATGTTCCCTTTAATATGTTTTCTGTGAATGGCCTCTACCACTGTGAAGGTCATTAAGGTGTTGAAATATTTTTTAATTTAATTTGATCATTTTGCTTTAGTAATAAAAGAATATGACCATAAAAATTAATTCTGAGTTTTGGAAACTGAAAAATGGAAAATACGATGAAAGATGGAAGCAATTTACGAGCGTCTCATGATTATCAGTATTTTATTTTTCATGTGATGCATGTAATTCACATTTGTAGCTATAATAAATAAACAATATTTCATGAAATAAATATTACAAACTAGGTTTCAAAATATTTAATTACAATTATATTGAAATTTTTGCAATACAATATGAATCAGTAGGGCCATATGAATGTTTTCAGTTCATGCCCTGTCAACTCTTTCCAGTTATTTATCCTTGACAATAGTGTTAGACTCGGTTTACCATAAACATCCCATACATAACTATTAGCAGCTTTCACAATATTCTCCAAAAAAACTGTCATCAGGAAGTAGTAGAAACATGACCAAAAATATGGTCGATTTTCTCCCAGGAATGTGACGATAAATTTATTTTCCTTTGTAAATGTAAAGTTGGGAATGTCTAATGTGTCTAGCATTAGGCACACAAGGTCCCCATTAAGAATTAAAATCTATTTCGTCTTCCAAATCAGAATCAGACAGATTCTTGCAACTGTAATGGGCATCCTCTTCAGCTGGATCCAGGTTACTGCCTTGGCCGTCCCTTTCCTCTGACTCCGCAGCCTCATTTGTAGAGACTCTAGTATACTCTACTGCATCATTGGTATTAAATAAATTGTAATTCTCAAGCACAACTTCCATCTCAGGAACAATATCACACAGCCACTATCATGCTCAAAACTCTCAATAACACTACTGGTACAAAAATTGAAGGTAATCTTAACCAAACTAAAACAAACATCCAACATACGCCACCTTGATCCTGCAACACTCAACTTAGTCTCTTGTACATAGCTGGTGTAAATACTAACATCTCCATATCCAATGGTAACTGTCTCTGATCGGAGACGGCCACACCCAACTGATGCTCAACCTGCCTCTGATTGGAGATGGCAGCAGTGAACGTGTTAATGAAAAACATTCTGGTAGTCAATATCAGACATCCATTTTCAATGCTTGTTGCAATTTCTATCTGCTTGAATAAGTTTTAATGATAAATTTACTTGAGGGATATTACAAGAATCTTTATTAATGGCTCCAATAAAATAAAATTTTGGGAAGATATGTTAGAAGTTTTTTTACAAAATTATAAGTCACGCTTGTACCTTACAGTAGATAAGCAACTAGCAACTTGTCTCTTTTTATAGGTGTTGCTGCCTTTAAAATGTACATAATTTGCAAATCTAGCAAGTATAACTTTAAAGTCATGATCTGAGATAAAAGCATATTTTACAAGAATGACTTTAGGGAAAAGATGTGCAGGGAGAGATTCTATGCCTAAAAATATTCCAGCAGCAGAGTTTTCTCATTAAATTAACCTAAACTATTATGGAAATTATTCTTTACCAAACATGATAATCTAAAGACTTATAATTGTTTCAGCAATAAAATCTCATAAACCTTGGGAACCATACCAATTTGGTAACATAATATTAAGGACGATAATCTGAAATATTTTTTCTCCTTATGAAAAATATCATTGTTGTTCCATATAACCCAAACAAATGAAGCTTTTTACATTAGTTTTATTCTATGCATTCAGATGGAACCATTACTCAACTATAAAATCTGAACTAACCATGTTTATAATGCAATTAAGAAGGGAGTTGATTCTGCAGATCAGATATCTATATTATCAGTTGGTCCATGGAAAAAAGGAGATGGACTCAGATCTTTTTTATAATATGGTTTTAGTCTTACTCTATTAAATTCATATGTATATACATGCCAAATTTTACATACAGGTTTCAGTTTTCTATGAAACCATTTTCCAGATTTAAATTTACTACTTACCTCCACACCCAACTATTAAAACAATTGCAAAGACTGAGTATATGCAATTTCATGGCAAATTTATAACTATGTAACCAAGATCTTTTAGGAACAAAAAAATAAATAAATAAAAACTGTTATTTAAAACCCCGAAAAGACTTTATGAAAATTTTGTTAATTTTACTATTTCTCAAAAAAAGGATGATTAACAAACTTTGTGATGAATGTAATTTGTCAACATGCAACTAAAATTTGTTCAAATTGTTAATTGTAAACTTTTTTTGTATAACTTTTTTGCTGCTGTAATACAGTTTGCATATTTGTAATGCAGTTTGGTTATGAAGTTCTGTTTATTATATTTTTGTTTTACTAGCAACACTTGGAAAAACCACTTTTGTATTTCTTTTTATAGTATCTATGTTTCTTTGTATAATAAATGTTCGTTAAAGAACTATTCTCTAAGCTTAGCTTGTGAGGTTATGTTGATACATATAAAAGACGTACACAAAACTCATAAATTAATCATTTATCAACTCAGTCGAGTTTCAATAACAAAGTAATCATCATCATTGAGTGTTGACACTACAAACTCTAACTTACAACATTTGTTGATTCCATCTTCGCGTGAGCTACTAGTAATCACTTACACTTTTTAAAAAATGTTTTAACTTGCCTATAGTAGCACTTACTTTGCTTGTTGAGGACGGCCGTTTCGGGAAATGTGTCCCTTTGTCAACTCAGACCGTAACTGATCTCAAGGTTTACGTAGGTTAGGGTGGGGGTGGGATATTTTGGTGGTGTGGGTGTATTTTGTGTGTATTAGGAGTTATGATGTCAAAACGTGCGTGTGAGTTGTAATGTAATTGTGTATTGAGTATGTGTGTAGGGTGTAGTTTGAAGTGCCTATATATTTCATATTGTTCGGTTGTGTAGCGTTGGTTATTTCTGTGTTGTTTATGAAGAATTTGTAGGTTAGATGTTATGTCTATGTAGTCGTGTTTTGTGGAGTTGAGATGATCTGCGAAGTTTGATTGGTAGTTATTATTTTTTAGTGCTTTTATATGTTCTTGGTAACGTGTGTAGAATGACCTCCCTGTCTGGCCTATGTAAAAACTAGGGCATGAACTGCAAGTTAGTTTGTAAACTCCAGTGGTGTTGTAAATGTCGTTGATTTTATTGTTGGGTTTAAATTGTTTGTTGAGACTGTTGTGTGTGGAGTAAGCTATTTTGTAGTTGTATTTTCGTAATGTGTTGGTTAGATTGTGGGATTTGGATGATCTGTATAGTATTGATAAGTATTTTATGGGATTGTCATCTTGTGTGTTTGTATTTGGGTTATTATGTTTATTTTTTAGGCGGTTGTATAATTTGTCAATCATTGTTGGGTTGTATCTGTTTGTTTGTGCTATATATTTTATGGTGTTTAACTCCTGGTAGTGTTCATCTTTGTCTAGTGGTGTTTTAAGGAGGCGATATCATGGTGTTGTAAGCAGCTAGTTTATGTTGTTGTGGGTGGTTTGAGGAACTGTGTATGGTCGTATTAGTGCTGGTGGGTTTTCGGTATATGTTGAATTTATGTGTTTGTTTGCCTGTCCGTTTAATTGTGAGGTCTAAGAAGTTAAGGGAGTTTTGTTGTTCTGTTTCGATGGTGTATGTTAGTTTAGGGTGTATGGAATTTAGGTGTTTTAGAAATATGTGTGCTCTGCGTGTGTTGCTTTTATATAATGTTATGATGTCGTCGACGTATCTGTACCAGTAGATTATGTTATCTGAGTATTTGTTGTTGTGTAAAATGTGGTTTTGTTCGATATGGTGTATGAACATTTCTGCTAAGATGCTAAGATGGGTCCCCCATAGCTACACAACCGAACAATACGAAATATATAGGCACTTCAAACTACACCCTACACACATACTCAATACACAATTACATTACAACTCACACGCACCTTTTGACATTATAACTCCTAATACACACAAAATACACCCACACCACCAAAATATCCCACACCACCAAAATATCCCACCCCCACCCTAACCTACGTAAACCTTGAGATCAGTTACGGTCTGAGTTGACAAAGGGACACATCTCCCGAAACGGCCGTCCTCAATGAGCAAAGTAAGTGCTACTATAGGCAAGTTAAAACATTTTTTTAAAAGTGTAAGTCTAACTTACAACTAACAAAATTGTAAGTTAGAGTTCGTAGTAGCAACACTCACTGATGATGACAACTTTGTCATTAAAACCAGTCTGAGTTAATAAATGATTAATTTGTAAGTTTTGTGTGCATCTTTTATTTGTATTTAATGTTTGTTGCTAAACTTTTTTATCATTTATTGACACTTTCTTATCCTTATAAATATGCAAAGCCATTATCTAAATGCTTTTTGATAGCTTAAACGTTTGCTATTAGTAACTGGTGTTATAATTGAACATTAGCATCTAGAGCAATATCAACTTACCTTACAATATAAATAAATATTTTGTAACTAACTACCAAACTAATAGTATACCAAAAGTACAGTCATAGTATATTAAATGAAAGTGTGATTACATGTTATTTTTTAAAAAATATTTTAAAACTTACCATCATGGTGACCACTAACAAAAACAATGTTTCCCTTCATCCAACTCATATGAGGTTTGGGAACGCCAAAAGCTGTGCAAGGAATTGAATAGTCATCTCCTTCCTTTAACTGAACAGATGTAGAAAATGTATCCAAAATTTTTGGTTTTTCTGTAATGTAACAAAGATAATTTTAGTGTTTGACTCATTCAGGAAAATCATTACGTGTATTGTATTTTCACTTTCTTACAATAAATCTATTAGTTATTCTGAGAGAAGAGTGAGAAACTAAATATAGTTAAAAAAACGCTCCTAGCAAAAGTAATGTAACCTTGACTAATACACTATAGCTGCTTTTGAGAGTAGATAAAGATTGTTTACGAATTTATTGATCAATCTTCTGGCCGGCGACCTGCAGTACTCTATGTAAATAAAAATCGTTTACTGTATGCTTCAATTTTTTAATTTTTTTCTACAGTATTTTGGAAAATTGTAAGTATTTAAGCAAAGAATAGGCAGAATAATGTCAAATGAAAATCAAAAAAATTTTACCCTTTGTTTATGATCCTTTTCTATGTCACTCACTGTCCAACAACAATGTTGCTTGAAAAGATATAAAACAATTAGTTTTAGTATGACTAAACTACCTTGAACAAGAACATTTTAACGCAAGAAGTCACTATATAGTTAGGTAACTACTATACCTAACTCCATAAAAGCAAGTGAGAAATAAAGAGACTGATATAAATTTCTAGAATTATTTTTTTTAGATATAGAAAATGATAAACTGTTTATTTTAATTATTCCCCTAGACAAGATACAACAACACAATTGATGGTTTTTAATCATTCTAGTCTATGCTTTGAATTCAAAACAATAATGGTAAGATTTGATATAGAAATATTTAGTCTTATGAGGATATACTGCTTTTGGTCATCTGCTGAAAACTTATGATTTGATTAAATAAAAAATTAAAACATTGTATTTGAAATTTTGTTTATATTTATTTTTCTTCCTGTTTTGTAAAGTTTTTTTTTAATTGCAATATATTAACAATAGATTATATTTATGGGAAGATTCATGAGTAGTTTAATTAAATTTTTCCATCAAAATTGATAATTTGAAGCCTATACCCCTAATAGGTGCCCGTCTCTTTTTACCTGGAGGTATTTAAGTAAAATATAAAGAATCCTAACATAATAAATACCATATTTACAACAAATTATACATTTTTGTAAAGGGAATGAAACAAGCATTCAGGAAATATATACATATGAATTGATTACTTATATATTAGGAGCCTTTAAAAATAGCCAAAAAAATATATATATCAACACTGCACATCATTGTACGTACCTAAACATATTTCACATTAGAATGAAAATAAATATTATATGTTATGTATCATTTTAAAGCTAAAAGAAAATGTAATTTAGAAATGTTTCCTTTAATTTTAAAAAAAACTCCCTAAAATTGGGTAATATACATTTTTATTCAGTTTATTAATAAAATGTATGCCGATTGTACCTCACCTTAGATCACTTTCACTGTCACTGTCCAAAAGCAACATATCTCATATTGAATCACTTCCAAAAACCTTTAGCCATAAAATCTACAACGTAATATCACTAACAATAAAAATTAAATAATCTAAATAACTGAAAGATAAATTTAAAGCGAAAAACAGCAAACTCCAAACCTAAACAAAAATTTCACTAAAGATGAATTAAATAAACAAAGTAACTGATAGACCATATTTAGAGCAATCAACAACAAACTCGAAATGTAAACAACTTGCACTGACAAAACACTCACTATCTGACCAAATCAACATCTTTTAAACCAATGTCTGAAGCTCTAGGTCGCCACACATGACCAAATAATTTTTTCTTCGTAAAAGCAACTCAGATTGAGCTAAAGGTAAAGACATGTAAAAACCAATATAAAGAACGATATCAACGAAACTGAGAATTACATGGGAATTACATTGCTATGGCAATAAATACCTATGTGATACACGGGAATAGACAACTAGCGATAACTAAATGGCCCAATCTATACTCGGCCATAGGCTTGAAAGTGTTAAAAACAAAATTAATTATTTGTTATGTGTCCACCTTGCTGTTAGATGAGCTTTCCATGCTAGTAGTGACATGTTAATGTTCTTTATTTTTAAAAAATTATGTAATTTTATTCAAACTAGATATTTAAGTAGTGGTTATTTTTATCATTTATTAATAAATTACTTTTACAATAGTTTATGACTATTCAAACTAAATTTTGTAAATTTTTAAACACTTACTGAGACAGAACGTTTTTGATCAAACTGTGGCAATCTTTATCAGTGTTTTCTGGTTGGAGTTGTTATGTTAAGCAGTGATGGTTTCAAAAATAGGTTTTCGAAAGTATCAAAGAGTACAGGGCCCATTCAATAAGTATCGAAACTGGTTCGCTGTATCCTCAACGGAGCAGTGGAGGGGGTCCGACTGGCTGGCCTAGGTAAAGGGGTCACCCCCCACTCAGGCGCACATTAATTCAGTCATTTGAGGGCATGCGTTGAGATAGGAGGTGATTTTTCATGACGTGTTATTTTTTTTAGTGTCGTCACGCCAGAATGGAGAGGACTGTCGAGCATAGCAGACCGTTCATGCTATGCTGTGAAGTTCTGCTTTATACTTGGGAAACCTGTATCCGAGACCCTTGATTTCATTAAACAGGCTCATGGGGATGATGCCTTAAGCCGCACAAGAGTATTGAGTGGCACAAAATTTTGAAGGAAGGAAGGGAGCTCATTGAAGGCAAACACCACTTCGGATGCCCGACGACCGCTCGAACCGATGCTCAAGTGGCTAAAGTGAAAAGAATTTTAGACTCTAACAGGCGTTTAAACATCACCCTTATTTAGTGAGGAGACCGACCTATCAGTCAGAACAGTCCACACCGTTGTAACAGAGCATCTTGCTATGAGAAAAGTGTGTGTGTAGCTGGTGCCAAAAGTCTTGAGCGAAGAACAAAAACTGTCGCGGATAGAAATTTCGCTAAAAATTTTGGACCGTGTCCAGGAAGATGAAGATTTTCTCAACAATGTTATTACCTGCGATGAATTATGGGTGTTCCAGTAAAACTTGAAAACAAAACGTCAAAGTTTATAATGGCACACGCAGGGGTACCCTCGTCCAAAAAAAGCTCAGATGTCAAAATCAAAAATTAAAACCAGGCTGATTGTTTTTTTTCGACCGACGTGTCATTGTTCACAAGGAGTTCGTGCCTACTGGAATGACTGTAAATGCTGCATTTTACGTGCAAGTACTGACACGCCTGTGAAATCGCGTAACGCATGTGTGACCCCCCATTGCCAAGAATTGGAAACTACACCATGAGAAAGTGCTGTGACACGATGCGATTATTGTAGGGCAGGCGCCCCGAAATAAGTGTATCCGATGCAAGAGTAATGTATTTTGAAGACTATTAACTACTTGTAATGATAACTGCAATAAATTTTGATTTTTGGAACCAGTCCCAATACTTATTGAATAGAATGTGTATGTGTGATTTGTATTTGGTTTGTTCATTTAATATGTTTATATTTTGTGTTTTTGTGTGTTTGTAAATTTCATATTATTCTAGTGTGTTGAGATATGGTCCTGAAGAAGTCGTAAGACGAAAACATGTCCTCCAAGTGTAAGTTAACAATTGAACAACTTTAGTTAACAAAAATTCGGGTCGCAAGTAATAGCAAAAGTGTAATAAATAAATACTTAACATATTTGTTTAACTTTTATAGATATAAATACTAAGCTTAAGTTATTTAAGTTGTTTGATTTAATCATTTTAAATTCACCGATTAAAGTATGTTTAAAAAGTACTTAACTAAGTGAATATGTAATGGCTTACTTGCTGGCGAGTTTCAAAATATTCGTTCCATTTACCAAGTTAACCCTCTACTGACGGCATTGGTTAGGTTCAAAACCTGTAACGGGATGGATTTATGACTGTGGAATTGGATGGGTTATTTTGGTTGTGTGTCATTAATGGAAAAGGCTTCAAAGTGTGTGTGATCACACACTTAAATATGTTTACTTTATCTGTTGCGTAGTGTTTGTATATCTTGTATTTTTCTAAGGTTGTCAGTTTTTTACTTTGTTTTAATGTGTGTAGAACATTTAAATTAGTATGTATGTCCGTGTGTGTGTGTGTATGTTGAGTGTTTTTAGGTGTTTTGCGTAGCTGGATTTTGGGTTTGTTTTGTTCGGGTAATGTGTTCGTCAAAGTACGTATAGAATGACCTGTCAGTTTGGCCGATGTAATAGCTAGGACAATCGTTCCCTGTTGATTTTTAAATACCTGATAGTGTGTATTTGTCAGTTTGTTTTTCAAAAGGTTGTATGTGCTGTCTTAAGGTGTTTGTTTTTCTGTAGGATATTTGGTAATGGTGTTTTTTGAATGTGGAGGCTATTGGTCGTTTGATGTTGTTTATGTTTAATTTTCCTAAGTATGTTGTCTATGAGTGTTTGTTGGTAGCCGTTTTGTTGAGCGATGTATTTTATGGTATTGACCAAGGCAATGGTTCAAAGGTGAGGAATTATCCCTCCTCGTCAGTCAACCGGTTGGGTGTGGTAGAAATAACTGCTCTGACTGGGGACTGGGGTAGTTGGGAATTAAGTCCTCACATTGCTACTCTCACCTCCCAGGTGAACCAAGGGCAATGCGGCTGTGAAGTATGGGCGGGAAACTACCCTAACGACACAGTTGTAACAAAAGAGAGTAAAGCAGGCTGTTCGCTCCATGAGCAACAGTTAATAATGTCCTGAATTTGGGGTGTGCTTCAAGGTCAGTGACTGAATACCCAATCCAAGGTGGAAGGCATTGTGCCGATGGATGAATGGCTGCAGGGTATAAAATGCAGTAGCACACGATCCCCTTGAGGAACCAGGCAAAACTTCATTGTATGTTTGTCTTGCTAGGGCAGTGGGGGCTCTGCTCTGGTTGACCACTCTTTCCCCCATACTTGGGAAGCTAATGGACCATGTAAGTACACAAATTGATGATGAGTCTGCACAGACAGCGGGAGCCAATGAGACGGCAAACCGTGAGTCTGTAGCAGATCTGTCAATGGCAACCACCACTGGGAGTGCGGGGGCGGCTACCAAGCTGCCGACTGCAGAAACCAGTGACATGGTTGTAGAGTTGAGCACGCTTTTTCTACGGAGAAAGCGTATGAGTGGAGTGGCCAGAAGGCGGCTCCGAAGAGATCAGGCGAGAGCAGCGGGAGGGCCAATAATCCTGAGCACACAACGCAGGGGAGGCCAAAACCGAGCCTAGCATGTTAACGTTCAGGGCTTGGATGTTGTGAGGGGTGAGGTGCAACAGGTGGGAAGCAATCAACCATGAGCACCAAACCCCTGCATGGAGATTGCATACTCGAACAACTGGGCTAATCTCCCAGATGTTTCGGAATATATAAGTATCGAGTGCGTGGTCAAAGAACCTGTCTTGGAGATGGGCAGTGACCACCTTACTCGAACGTTTGCACCTGACCAGGCCCACCAAACTATGATGGAATTGTCAGGGTCAGTAACATCGGGAGCTCAGATTTGGTACACAGATGGCTCCAAGATGGACTTCGGCACTGAAGCGGGGGTGTATTGTAAAAACTCAAGGGTAAAACTAGTTTTTTCCTAGGGGAGGCATACCTCTGTCTTTCAGGCCAAAATATATGCTATAAACGCCTGTCTGGGAGGGACAGCGAGAAGGGGAATACACAGGTCCCGGACTGCTATTTCCTCTGACAGTCAGGAAGCAATTAAGGCACTAAACGGACATGTGGTCACCTCGGCCATAGTCAGGGAGTGCCTAAATAACCTAGAAGCCCTGGCAAGGCACAATCAAATCAAGATAGGTTGGGTGCCAGGGCATAGGGGAATATTTGGAAATGAAGCCGCAGATGCACTGGCCAGAGAGGGGTCTTCAACTCCCCTGATTGGACCGGAGCCGGCTGTAGGTATTTCCAAATCCATGGTCAAGAATGCAGTGCGAAGGTGGATGGCTGAAAGACACTGTGAGCACTGGGTCAGGGCTGAAGGAATGAGACAAAGTAAGCTAACCCTTAGGAAACCTTCCTTAGGGCTGCAGAAAAGTCTCATCTATCTGTCTAGGCAGGAATTGAGGGTAGCCACATGTCTACTCACGGGACACTGTGGACTAAGGAAACATCTGCATAATACAGGTATCTTCAAAGATGAACCAGTGTGCAGATTATGCGGGCAAGAACTGGAGACCGCCACACACATCATTTATAGATGTGAAGCACTTGCCGAGAGGCGCTTCAACCTCTTTGGTGATAGCACAGCTCTGGAAGAGGATGCTGTAGGTAAAACACTAGTCAGGAAACTTCTAAACCTGGTAAGAGGGAAGGGGCTCTTTGACTAGATCAGGGAGGTAAGTACAATATACCTAAGGTAGCGGTGCTTTGGGCAGTTTAAACCCGCTCCCAATAAAAAAAATGGTGTTGACTTCTTCGTTGTAGTATTTCTGTAGCATAGGTAAATTGATTAAGTGGTGTAACATATGATTAATTGCGTGTTTGTGTTGTGTAGGGTGTTTAGATGTATTGTTTATGACAATATCGGTAGTTGTTGGTTTTCTGTATATTTTGAAATTGTGTCTGGTGTTGTGTTTTGTAATGGTAAGGTCTAGAAAGTTTATTTTATTGTTTTCTTCTAATTTGAGGGTTAATATGAGGTTTGGGTGTAAGGTATTATAGTATTTGTGTAGTTATTTGATTTGCCGTTTGTTGCCGTTATGTGCCGTTTGTTGCCGATAAATTATTTTATGTGTGTGATTGTTGTTCTGTAGAATGTATTGTTTGATATGATGTAGGAATATTTTTGCTAGGATGCCTGAGATAGGGGAACCCATAGGGAGGCCGTCTTTCTGTGTGTAGAATTTGTGTTGGTATGTGAAGTAGTTTTGTGATGTGATGAGTTTGGTGAGTGTGATGATTTCATGTGTGAGTTTATTTGGAGTGTTTTTTGCTGTGAACATATTTTGGAGCATTTGGAGTGTTTGTTCTATTGGCACATTAGTGTATAGGTTTTAATGTCAAATGAGGCAATAGTGGAGTTGTGTGGTATGAAGATGTCTTTAATTCTGTGAATGAGGTCTATGTTATTGTGTATGGATATGTGATTGTGAAAGTTTATATTGTCTCTGATAAGTTTATCTATATATTTGGCTAGCTTATGTAATGGTGCATGTGTGTGATTGATTAGTGGACAGATGAGTGTTTTTTTTGTGGTTTTTAGGTAAAACGTTTAATAACGTTTACTAATGTTTTTAACAGTTTTAATTTAATTTAAATTAAATATGTAAAGAAATGTCTAAAAGTTTCCTTTATTATTTTTTTAAGATATGTTTCATCACTGATTATTCAACATCTGGCGAGCATCCTAGCCAACACATATCCAAAATGAATAATGGCAAGGTTTGATCAAGGAACCGCACTGTACAACATAAACTCCAGTTCCAGATAAGTTATTAACTTTATGTTAAGTGGTGTGAAAACAAATTTTTACTTTAAAAAATTCAACTGGGGAAGGCAAAATAATACAAGTTTTCATATTTTAATAATGCATGAAGTTATGATTAATCCGTGGGATGCAATAACAAATTTTCAACTGTTAGATAAATTATTTTTAATGTATTTTATTTTATATAGAAGCAATCTCTTTGTGGATATTATATATCAATGCCATAAAACCTAAAATAGTGAAAATAGTTGCGTAAATTCTTAACATGTTAAACAAATGTAAAAACCAGATCTAAAACAGTGTAATTTTGAAGTAATTGGTAAATTTATTGAATGCACCATTCTCAAGGTCAATTTAGCTTTGACTTTGCAGGTCACTTTATTATTTATGTAACAGATAACTGCAATATTCAACAAGTAAACTCCTTAAGAATATATCTAAATGTGTTATAGCACGCACACATGCATCCAAGCACGCAAGCACGCACTCCACTCAATTACTCACTCACTCACTCACTCACTCACTCACTCACGCACAAATGCACACACGCACACACGCACACACACATGCACGCCCACACACACACAAGCACTACACAACAGATAAAGAAAACATATTAAATGATCACACACACTTTGAAGCCAACAGCCTCTTCCATTACATGACATACAACCAAAATAACCCACCCCATTCCACAGTCATAAATCCATCCTGTTACAGGCTTTGAACCTAACATGTGCCACCAGTAGAGGGTTAGCTTCATAAAAGGAACTAATGTTTTGAAACTCGTCAGCAAGTAAGCCATTACGTATTTACTTAATTAAGTAATTTTTAAATATAGTTATGTTATTTGTCTTAATATAATTGTTTATATCTGTTTAACATTACACATCACATACTTTTATTTATCTACATTTTACCACATTAATGTCAATAATATATTTTATTTTACCACATTAATGTCAATTATATATTTTATTTTGGGGTATTATCAAATACATTTGTGTTAAATACATACCATAAACTTCAAACTGATATTTTTTTTGTGCAATTCCTGCCACATTCTCAGCATCACAAGTATAGACTCCAGCTAAGTCTGGGGTTATTTCCTTTACAATCAGATCATGGCCATCAAAACTGTGCAACAATTTCCAGACATTTTAAATCAAATTTGTATATTTTTCTATAAGTAGTATGATAAGGGGTACACGTATGAATAAAAAAACATGAAATAATCAATATTATAAAAGTTTAGTCATTATAAAAGATTATCTTGAAAGAAAATAGATAAACTTGTAATTAATGAATTTGTTTATTTACTATTATTGCTTAAAACTCAACTATAACCAATATTATCAATTATTAAGTGCATTTTCTAATATGGTATATAGTTAAGAATCAAGTATCCAATACTTCATAGTAATCAAGTTACGCCTAAGGTTGGAAACCCTAACAGGATTTATACTTTTTAATACAACATATTTTTGCCAATCGAAATTAATGTTTCTTTAGAGATATGTTTACAAAATGTATACATTTAAACAATGCATATGTTTAATAAAAGTTTTAGAATGGTGTAATACTTCAGAGGCTTGGGCAGTACGGAGAAAGCTCTGAAGCCTTTGTCACCTTTTGAATGAACCATTCCCAGAATCAATCTGATAAGAAATGTTTTCCCAATTCCTCCTAGCCCATACAAGATGGTACCTCCAACTTGGTTATTTATCATTTGTTTTATGTGACCATAAATTCCCTTATGTTGACAAGTTAATTTGGGAATGCACAATTTGACAAATATAACTGGAGATCACCAGTGTTCACGATGTATATCTGCAACATATGAAAATCTGAGCAGTCGCAGCTTAGATGGGTTTTGAAATTTCCAAATAACCTGTACTTACGATTTGGCAAACAGATCATAACATGATCACACAAAACTACTTTAATTAAGGTGAATATTCATTACATAAAATAAATCTTTGAAGAGGGCTGTATGTTGTGTCAAAGATGAATATAAAGATTTAGAGCGTCTTACACTTTGCCACAAGTAAAACATGTCACTCAAATTTGTATTCTTTATATCTAATGCACCATATTTAAATTAGAAATATTTACTATTAGAATGTTACCTAATTAATCATATTAGTTTTTTGAGAGTTCTTATTTAAGGGTTCAACTATGTAATGTGATTGTGAAAACTTTTCCTCCATTTTTGTTTTTGTTTGCCTTTTATATTTTGTGTTATAGTTCAACAATTATTATGCCTATCATGTCCTGTGTGCTATACATATGTGCTGTAAATGTTCTGTATGTTTTTCTAAAACTTACTAGAATTATAATTTCATCTAGTCGCTTTAATTTTTTTTAAATCAAATGTAAATATAATTAAGAAATTCCAAATCACTGTTTCCTAATCTAGCATAAAATGTTTACATTAAGTGTTCAGTAATAACAGATGAACACACAGTATTAGTCAACATTAATGCCTACACTGCTAATTTTCTAACCCATTTTCTTAGCAATCAATAGCTCATAATGTTTCAGCAAAATACTTCAATAATCTGCTGATGAATGTTAGATCTTTTACTTAAGTAGTGGATTCACTTTTCACACTTCACGCTCATATTGGTTTTCAATTGCCCCGAGGCATTTTTTAACACATACAAAGAAATTTCAACAAGAACGAATGCTTGTTACTTGTGCTAGCTCATAGATTCAGAGAGACACTGATTATTGATATACTGCAAAGGCTTTGTTTTAGAATGTTACTTAAAGAAACATACTTGTTTCTTATATTTTCTATACTAAATCTGAATCACTGTATGATAACAAATTTACTTTTCTGATCATAAAAAATAATTTGTTTTAGTATACTTCATTAAACACTGTTATACAACTGAAACAAGGTTAAACATTTCACAATACTTGCAGTTTTTGTGTTCTATATCTTGAGGTTTTTGTATAAATTACACTTTTTTGTATTAACTTGGCAAAAAACCACTACTTTTCAGTGACTCCCCATATTCCATAATGCGCTGACCTAGAGCAAAACGTGTCTGCTGAATGAATCAGTAAGTAGTGGTTTTTTGCCAAGTTAAACAAAAAAGCGTAATTTCAAAATATTTTTAAATAAAAATAATATATTTGTTAAATTAATTAAATTGATAAGTATTTTTATAAGCTTTAGATCATATATTTTTTAAATTATAATAAAATAAGTTATGGGCATACCTAAACTGCACATCCTTAGTAATATTTTTGGATTCCTTATGCCATGTTACCTTAGGTGGAGGAACACCATCTGCACCACAGGTAAACCTAATCTCTGATTCTCTTCCAGTGACTACTGAAATAGTTTCTTCTTTTGCAGGACTTATATAGGCTGGAACTAAATAAACACAAAATATAATGTTTTTATAAATAAGAAACTGAACTTATTGTTATTCAGCTTAAATACAAAAATGTACAAGTACCTAAAACTGAAACTGTTGCTTCTTGAGTGTCTACCCCAGCTTCATTTTCAGCACGACATAAATAAATTCCTGAGTCTTCTGCCTTTGCCGCAAACCTAAAAGTAATTTGTTATCCATATTATTTAATAATATTTATTTATCTTTTTATGTAAGTTATTCAGGCAAACGCTCAGGCACTACAGATTGTACTTTTATATCATGGTATTTAAGATACTTTCATACATTAAATTTTATATTGTAACTATATATTTATATTATAGAGTACATCTCAATTACCAGTGCCCCCTGTGTTTTTAATAAAACATGCTTCAAAACAATTATCATATACAAATTACAATTCATATACAAATCCAAATATTTTCTACTATTTACTAAAACTATTCCCAACTTCAGTATATGTTGCACTAGGTTCATAGAACCTTGGAGCAAAAAAATTCCGTTTGCTTCATAATCCAAACCCTGATAATATTAAAATTACATGAAGTTCTAATGAAGCCTAACACTATAACTAAAAATGCACAAAGTATGTTTATAGAACTGTATTGATTACAGTACTTAGATAAATTAATGCTGTTTTGGAATACATTGTTCACTATGATTGCTACATTTTTTGGAAAAAGTTGTAGGTGTCTTTTGTGTCTGCTTATAAGATTATTTTTGAGCTGTGGTATAGCTTAGATATCTTAGCAGAAGCATACCAGGTGTCTGTTATTCAATATAGAGCATTACAGTTTCTAAGGCGGCTGTTCCTTCACCATGACCAATTTTCCCTTCTTGTACTGTCTCAGTCAATAGTCGTAACATGTGTAATTGTTATTTTATGATAATCCTTACTTGTTCATTGATTTACATCCGTATCATTGGAATTTTCACAACCTGAAAATTTCTCCATAAGAAATATCAGATATATTTCTTCTTGTGGATCAATTACACAATTAACAGTTTTATTATGACTCAAGATTTTATTTCACAACTCAGTTGATGTTTCTTCTTTTATTTCAATCATGAATCGTCTATACAGTACACAACTTCATTAACTGAATCTTTTTATCAAAATGCCTACAATTCTTTTTTCTGTTTTAACCCCTTTCAAGAGATTGTTAAAGATAATGTCTGTTTTTTTCATACATTCCAGAACACCCTGGTCTATTGGCTGGATTAGGCTCGTAACATTTGTGGATAGAAATTAAGCACAGATATCATCAGAGGGCAGTTGATCTTCATTGGGATGCGACGTTGCATTGTCTAACAGTAAATAATTTAATTTTTTTTCAAATAGATAAAATAGTCTAAAATAGGAAACGGCTTGAATTTTTTTAAAAAATCGAAAATTTGGGACTTGGAATTTTGAGACTACTGTATTTTCAATAAAGTTTGGCCAACATTTTTTCATGTTCCTGCCATAAAGACAACTTATTTAGTAGACCAACTTAGATGTGAATCATTTTTCCCTATTGAGTTGCTAGTACTCATAAATTTTGACCTCTCATGTGTATTATACAAAAGTATAATGAGTAAATTAACCACTGTAGAAATGTATTGCTTCTAAATTTATGGCACCTAGAACATATATATGTTATTCCGTTCTAATATTGTGATACAAAACACAACAAATAAAGGATGTATATAAAATATTTTCAAAATATATCCATTTTCTGTCCGATTGAGAATGTTTTTATCTTCATTTGTTCCACTTTACAAACAATTTCACTATGACTCCTTCCAATAAATGTAAATTCAGAACCTAATTAAAATTTTCTAAGTGATACTAATTTTCTTTTAAGTGATACTAATTTGTCATAAATCTATTTAGATTTGGCTTTGTTTAGAAAATTTAATTTTTTTACTTCATCCTCTAGGACACCGCTAGGTGTTGTGCACTTTTGTAAAGTAAGAGAAAGAAATTTTAATGAGTGTGTAGGTGACTCATTAAATGGATACCATGACACAAGCTATGAAATGTACACACTTCACCCAGAAAAGTATATTTAATAAGAACATGTTAAACAATAATTTATAGATATAGGCTACTATAGAAGAGTTTAAGGATCAAAGAAAAAGCATGTGATGTGGTAACGCCTGTTAAGAACGAAAGCCTTAATAAACTTTTACTATTTATGTAATTTGTGAAATAAAAAATGTTTTTTCCTTAATTTTATTTACCCATGCTACATTTTCTACCATTCTTGGATAATCAAGGTTCTACTTTACATATTTTTTTATTAACCAT
>JBAIZL010000004.1:237247272-237432272 GCA_036971475.1 Prosapia bicincta | reverse complement strand
GTTTACAAAGAAAATCGCATGGAAAGTGTCGAAAAGTTTTTGGATCGTTTCAACAGGGAGGGGGAGGCGTTTTTGGACTCAATTGGGACTGGCGATGAAACGTGAACGTACCACCACACACCTGAGTCAAAACAGCAATCCATGACATGGTGTCACTCCACATCACCTCGTGTCAAAAATTTTCGCCAAACAATCTCTGCAAAAAAAATCATGGCAACCGTCTTTTGGGACCATCAAGGAGTTCTTCTTGTCGAATTTTTACCTAATAGCACCACAATCAACGCTGCTCGGTATTGTGAAACCTTAAAAAAGCTTCGAAGAGCGATCCAAAACAAGCGACGAGGGAGATTGAGCAAGGGAGACTGTTTGTTGCACAACAATCCTTGGCCCCACACTGTGGGGTCACCACCACTCTCCTGGATTCCTTTAAATGGGACATTCTTAGCCATCCTGCTTACAGCCCTGAACTGGCACCGAGTGATTTCCATCTTTTCCTTTACCTGAAGCAACATTTGGCTGGAAAACGCTTCGAGACTGATGAAGAAGTCCAGGAAGAGGTGGAGAAATTGTTGCGGTCACAGGCGGGAGACTTCTATGACCAAGGCATTAAGAAGCTCATCCCCCAGCTAAGCAAGTGCATAGATGTTGATGGGGACTACGTTGACAAATAGTTTTTATGTGTACTTACAACTCCATGTACTTTTTTTGTTAAAATAAAATTTTCCTGCTTTTTAAAATGAAAACGGTCTTTAATTTTTGGACAACCCTCGTATATCCTCTTAGACATGACTTCCATAAATCCATATATCATAAACAACCAGACTTTTATCATATAAACATGAAATGTTATACCATCACAGGTATTTAGGACTCAGATTTAAAAAAAACTCACACAACCCCTACCTGAAAAAAGGTTGAAACAAACAACTCTTACAAAACACTCCCCATCAACGATATTGTATAAACAATTGAGAGAGGAATTGAAATGACAAATTTATGAATAAAGTCCCTGTGCAACCTCTGTTTCTTATAAAAAGTGAAAATTGACAATAAACTATTGTGTCAATGTCAAAAACTATTTTGCTTTAAGCAACATGGGAAAATATGCACTGAATGTTTGTAAAGTAATTTCACCAAAACATGAATCAAAGTTTGTCAAAGATCATTTAATATGTTTTCAACACCACCATAAAGTATTAGATAAAATTATTTAAAAATTTTAATCAATTGTGTGCAATTAACAAATATATTATTCTTTAACACGTTCGCTACCGAGCGGCACATATATGCGCCGTTTGGTTTTTCGCGAGGGACTGGCGGTAAGAATTCAATCTTTCCACACAGACCACGTTAACGTGGGCCTGTCCTTCATTATAGACCAAAAGTGAAAATTTGTTATAATAACTTAATATACTTCATACAAACCCTTGGCGTATGTGTGTTTGTTGTATATTTTTGTTTTTGCTGTTCTTAGTGTTTTTTTAGGATGGCGCATATATGAGCCGATCGGTCTATAGCACGAAAATCTTATCATGTTACGGGCTTCCCAATAATGAGGCACTACAGTGTAGCCCCTGAAATCTAAAACCAAATATGATTTTGATGAAAACAAATTTTTAATAGTACAGTAAACTCCCGGTTATCCGTGGGCGGGTTAACCGGTTTGCGGTTTATCCGGGGTCTTTTAGTTGGACCATTAAGTGGCTATAACTTTTTTTGACAACACTTATAAAATAATACATATGATATTTACCTCATTTAATGATTAGCTTAAATTTTAGTATTACCAATATTTAATCTTGTAGAATTGTTTATTATTGTTGTAATTATAAATCCAGGATCAATTATGTAGTGAATTATATACAAAAATTAAATAAATTTTAAACTTATTTATAATATTGAAAATATAACATTTCAAATTAGTTATCTAACCACTTTAATATTAATTTTATCATCAATATCAACACTATAGTTTTCAAACTACAGTAAACTCCCGATTATCCGTGGGCGGATTAACCGGTTTGCGGATTATCCTGGGTCTGCCATTGTTTTACAAATATCCAATTTTTATTCCAATCAGATTCAATAATGTTTTTTTAACCACTCAACGCGGCACAATATCCGGTAAAAACAACGATCATAAAAATAAACCAAGCTATCTCAATTAACACAAGGATAAACGATAACTGTCCTGATAGACTGAATGAATCAACTCGAGTTGGGAACAGACTACTGTATATAAGAGACAATGACAAAATGCTTGAACGCCCTAAAACTTAATGTGTATCATAAATTGTAAACAAATGTCAGCTAATCTCGGCTATAAATAGTCTAGGGCGTGATATACGCATTATCCATGTCTGTCATATACATTATCGATCTTTATGGCTTTGTGACACAAGTAGAAACAAACATTCTGAGTTGAATGTTAAGCGGTTATTATACTAAAATGAGTAGTAGGTAGTTTGAATTTGTATGCGTTATTTTTATTTCTCTGTCTTTTTTATTGAATTTTATTTTTTGTCATGCAGTATTTTATCATTTGTATTAGTTGATATTTTATGTAAATATCCTTTATTTTGTTGTAAACCAATAAATAAAACAACATTTTATTGTCTAATACATGGTTTTAATGTCCCAAATAAACCTGTATATAGTAGAAATAAAATTTTTGAGATGAAAACAAAGGACACAATAATTAGAGCAAGACGACTCTTCACTGTGCAACAAGATGGTTCTTAAGGAACTTAGATCGCACATTAAAGCTAAATCAATGCTCACAAAAAAGAGACGAAAGTGACAAATTTTTTTGTTAAAAAGTGAAAGTATTATGTGTAAAGGAAATTAAATTTGTACATACATACTTACTTTTTGGACATATACTTATGTACGTATTGTAAATAGTTAGACACATAAATGCACATGTTATAATCCGTCAAATACATCGACATTTTAAATTATTTTCTGTATTTATTTTGTCCTCTGAAGATTATTAGTGAATTGCATCAACCGGGGTCATTATTTGTGTAACTTATGGTATAATAATCGATTATCGATCGTTTTGCGTATTCTTTGTTCATAGCGGATTATTCGGGGAATTCGTTATCCGGCGTTGCCGGGCCACCCTATTCCACGGATAATCGGGAGTTAACTGTATGTAAAATTTAATAAATTATAAAAATTATATAGGCTATTAAATTTTGCTACTTACATAAAACAGGGCTTAGATGTGTAATATATTAGAAATAACACTATATACATGTAAAATCAGAAATGTCATACAAAGGCTTATATCAACAAACTCCTAACTAACTCGTCTTGGCTAGTCATACTACACAGATTGCTTATATAGGCTACATATCTTATTGATAAGATGCTGACATTATAAACAATATTGTATCAGAGACAAAATATGTTTACATTTGTGTCCCATACACAGAATATTTACAAATGCACTCACACTTGTGACCGGTTTACATCTTGTGTTGATAAATGCCATTTAGAGTGCATTCTTTGTGATTCTAATGGAATAGAATGGTGCACAAAGGAATAAATAATGTGTCAGGAGTATTTTGACCTAATTGACCTTGATAATTGAGAGACCAAATGTCCCCCATTAACATCGGACATGTCTATAGTCCGATATGAATATATCAAACCGTTAAAATAAACCACTGATTTTTCAGAGGAATAAAAGTAAGACGCAAACAGTGTCATAAATATGAGCCATCTGTCCATTTCAACTACCCAGAGTGGCGCATATGT
Organism: Prosapia bicincta; assembly: GCA_036971475.1. Taxonomy (NCBI): domain Eukaryota; kingdom Metazoa; phylum Arthropoda; class Insecta; order Hemiptera; family Cercopidae; genus Prosapia; species Prosapia bicincta. Next base: position 237,428,507 of record JBAIZL010000004.1, on the reverse strand, counting down.
GAGCCGGCTGGTCTATACCAGTAGTTATTTTGTTAACATTGCGGTAGCGAATGTGTTAATATTGCATTTTATACTTTTAAATAAAAATGTTATTTAAGTTTCAAATTAAATGTTATAAATAAAAATGTTATTTTTAATACTCATTTTGGTCTATAAACCAAAAATCAGTGATGGTCATAATTTTACAAATGGTTAGTCTTGGTATTTTAGATTCATGTATGTATATATATATATATATATATATATATATATATATATATATATATATATATATATATATATATATATATATATATATATATATATACATCAATGTTAATTTTTAAATTAGAAAAATTTCATTGGAGAAAATTATTTTGTTTTAAGCTACACTAAAATAATATAATATGTAGTTTTGTAGTTAAAATAATATTCTAGTTTTGTCTATTCTGAATAACCTATTTTAAAGATATTTTTAACCTGAGAGTTCGGCCATTGTAAGGTATTTCTTGACCATTTTTAAACCATGTGATGCGAATTGGCGGATCTCCCACAACTTGACAATCTATAGACACTCCTTCCCCTGCAGAAATGCTTATGTCATCCTCCCACTCAGTTATTTTTGGTGGAACTAAACTTAAAAATAGAAAACTGTTGATAATTGTTAAAAGAAACTTTTAAAACCGATTTCTTTTAATATAAACAATATACAGTACTTTATATTTTAATAATTTAAAGTATGTAATGTAAATATAGTGTTGAGTTCAAATAAAATTATTAAGCAAACAAATTTATAAACAGCTTACCTAAAACTACAAGAGATGTGGCTTGTGATGCAGTACCAGCTGAATTTAATACAGAACATACATATGTCCCAGAATCTGCTTGAGTGAGGTTAGTGAGTGTTAAAGAATTAACAGAGTCATCTTGCCTATAAAGGATAGATATAACCAATATTTAAATTTAAACTTAAACAAATATCTTTGTCTTTCATTAATGAGAGCATAAACTATTCAGTAATGGAAGATAATGATTTTATTCAATTTTACTAAGAGTTTTGTATTTATTTACATTTTAACTTCACTGTATTAACTTAATTGTTTATTTTTAGTTGGATATTAAACTGATTCATAATTTTCTATTAAATATAAAACTGATGAAAGCTATATGAAAGATCTATTTAAATATATCTTAAATATATCTAAGAATGAAAAAAATTAATATTTTTCAATGGTTTATACGAGGTGTGGCTAGAAAAAAACCGAACTGATGCTATAAAAAAATTTTATTTTCCATTATTTACAATTTGATGTTATCTCCTTCAATGTACTCTCCTCCTCGGTCTATACACCGCTCCATACGAATTTTCCACTGTTCATAGCAATGCTGCAGATCATTTTTGGTAAGTCCATAAATTACTTCCGTCGCTTTTTCTTTTACTGCTTCAACACTCTCAAATCTAGTTCCTTTCAAAGCTGACTTGACTTTAGGGAAAAGAAAAAAATCACAGGAGGCCAAATCAGGTGAGTAGGGTGGATGGTCTAAGATGGGAATGTTGTGATTGGCTAAAAACATCTTCACTAACAACGCATTGTGAGCTGGGGCATTGTCTTGGTGCAGGATCTAAGTCTTTTTTTTCCACAAATTGTTCCGTTTTCTCCGTACTCGCTCACGTAGGGTAGTCAGGACGCTAATGTAGTAATTCTGATTCACTGTTTGTCCCTCTGGTACCCAATCAATGTGTACAATCCCTTTGCATAAAAAAAAACAATCATCATTGCCTTGAATTTCGATTTTGACATTCGTGCTTTTTTTTGTCGTGGAGAATCAGGAGATTTCCAATGCATCGATTGGCGTTTGGTTTCGTGATCGTAAGTAAAAAACCACGATTCATCACAAGTAATAAAATTTTGTAAAAAGGTGGGATCACTTTCAATGTTTTCTAGGATGTCAGAACAAATCATTCTTCAGCGTTCCTTCTGTTCAATTGTGAGACACTTTGGAACCATTTTTGCACACACTTTGTTCATGTTGAAACTTTCATGAAGAATCTGCCTAACTCTTTCCTTGTCAATTCCTGTCAACTCAGACATTGCTCTGATTGTTAAACGGCGATCTTCTCGAACAAGTTTACCGATTTTTTCAATGTTTGCATCAGTTTTTGCTGACAATGGTCTGCCAGTGCGAGCGTCATCACTTGTGTCTTTGCGGCCATCTTTAAATCGTTTAACCCTTAGCGCTTGGATTTTTGTAACATGCTTTGCTCCCCCACTTGTAATTAAATTGTGACAAATTCCTCACCTGTAGGTTGCATTATTGTTTATGGAAAACTTGGTTTTCTCTTACATGGTTTTAGTAAACTAAGCTATTTTTATTCACTAATACTGTATGTACATGATTTTATTATCTTATTTGTAATTTTGCAGAGTATGATATTTTTGAAAACAGTCTTCCAGATGAAGTCTTGGTTTTCTGCCGCATGTTTTGTAGTGAAAAACTGTTTCCCTTCTACCTCCTTTTATCTTCCTGTTACTGCAAACTACACAATCCTTAGAAGTATTTTTATCATTGGAAAAGATTAAATGTAATTTCCAATTCAGTCTTTCTTCTTTGTCAGTAGTTGACGGCCGACCCCTCTCACTATACGGGTTATTCCTGATATCACGAATGCGTTCCCTCACCAAGTTTTGGCAAAACTATTTTTTTTTTTAACAGGATTTTCTTTCATTTCCTTTTTTTTGTTATTATAGATAATAAAACTATTTACTACAGCTACATCTAATAGCCAGAAAAACATTGTCCTCCACCATTTATTTGTTCGTTTTGTAAAACTGCACGGTTCATTATATTGAACAGCTAAATCTATACCACCCATAAACTGGTTATATTTACAAATACCTGTTGGTTTAGTTATTTTGTTCATGAATCTGAACTAAATTCTAATAAATCAGGATCAAGTAAAAGATCAGGAATTTCAGAATCACTAATTGCACGTGAAGCCACGGCAAACTACGAGTAACAAATAACCGGCAAAACTGTAACCTACTTGCAGCTTACAACGTAGCGGCAAACTAGATTTTGTGATGACTCACATATTCCTAGGCATTTTCAACTTAGTTCACATTATTTTCATTAGAGTGTAGCACCAAACGGTAAAAGATTGAATGTCGTGGGCTTCGCCCCAGACGAGTTATAGGCATTTGAAAATCGTGTCGGGTGACCCCCGATATACGAGTAAACTGCAATATACGCTTGGCGGGGCTCTCCCGACAGTCGAGTGCTAAGGGTTAAACCACTCAAACACTTGTGTTCGCGATAAACAATCATTGCCGTATACTTGTTGCAACATTACAAACGTTTCACTTGCAGATTTTCCAAGTTTGAAAAGAAATTTGATGTTAACACGCTGTTCTTTCTGTACACTCAACATTTTTCCGATGCACAGACAAAACGTCAACTACTTAGAACAGACGCCACGGGCAGACTGAGTGCAGGAGGCAGATGAAACTAGAGCAGTAGGCGGAGCAAGAGTCACGTGACAGGCCAGGCGACTTTCAGCCTTATTGCATTCGTTTTATTGTTTCACCTGTGCTAGTTCGGTTTTTTTCTAGCCTCACCTCGTATACTAACAATAACACACAGTAAGTGTTTAATGGACTTCTGAGAACTTGTATCAAAATTGTATATGCACTCTCCATTATAACTAACAGCTTTTGTGTTATATATCTTAAGATTTTTTTTTAATTACTAATTTTTGTATCACTTGGCAAGAAAAACTACTTTCTCATATTTTTCAGCAGACAAGTTTTGCATTAGGTCAGTTCATTGTCCAATACTGTGAGTCAGGGACAAGATTATTGCTAAGATGTGTTGTATCTGTGTGAGTCTGTGATGTAATATTGATCATTGAGTAGTAATTATGTGTTCAAATATAATTGAGTGTGTTTTGTCTTTTAGAATGTGTTGTGGATGGTTGTTGTAGGGTTTCTATATCTTGTAGTTTTTTGTTGTGTTTAGTGTGTGTGTGTGTATGTTTTTTTTGATATAATGAAGGATTCTTAGATTAGTGTCTATATTTGTGAATGTGTGTTCGGTATGTGTATGGGGAAGTTTAATTTAAATTGTGTTTTTTATGTCTTTTATGTGTACTTTGTATCGTGTGGTAAAGTTTCAACCGGTTTGACCTATGTAAACGCTGCGACAGTTGTTGCATGTGATCTTAAGTACTCCTACCCAATTGTACTGTGTAGGTTTTTTTTTAGTAGTGTTAGATGTTTTAAATGCTACTTTGTATTTAAGTTTACGGAATCAGCAAGCTATTTTTTGTGATATGTTGTTGTGATATGTTAATGTTATGTAATTTGGTTTTTGTTGTGTTATGTGTGTGTTGTATTTTGTGTATTATGTAATCTATGGTGTGTTTGTATCTGTTTCTATAGGCTATGTATTTTATTGTGTTGAGTTTGTTTTGTCTTCATTGTTCAAAGGGTGTGTTGAAAGGCAGAATGTTTGTGTTTTATGGAGTGATTGAAAGAAATGTGTATAGCTATGTCAGTGGTGGTGGGCTTTCTGTATAATTTGAATGTGTTTGTTTTGTTATTGTGAGATCTAGGAAATTGAGTTTGTCTGTTGTTCTGTTTCCATTGTGAAGTTTTTTTTATTGTGTTATTTGTTTACGTATTTGTAGAACATGTTTATCTGTCTTATGTTGCCTATGTTTAGGATTAAGATGTCATCTACGTATCTGCAGCAAAAGATTATTTTTTGTGAGTATTTGTTGTTGTTTATGATGTATTTATCTCCCAGATTTTTATAAATATGCTTGAAATAGGTCCCATTGACAGGCCTTTGCTTTGAGTGTAGTATTTCTTGTTGTATGTGAAGTAATTCTGAGAAGTAAGAGTTTCAGTTATTATTTCTCATCAAATGGCCCAACTGCCACAGACGGGCGTTGGATAAAGTAAAGTAAAGTAAGTAGTTATTATTTCTTTGGTTATGTTGTCTGGTGTGTTGTTTTTTGTTTAACCTTTTCAGGAGTGGGGTTTCTCAATACTAGTGTCACCTATAGGAGCGAGGTTTTTTTTAAAATATTTTCCTGATTTTGAGATATTTTAACTTTTAATGTTCCAAATAATAAATAAAATACAAAACCCCTATTTATTCTTCAAAAAAATTTTTTTGTTAATTTCCCACTTAACCTTACCTACGAAGAGATGTTATGTCAATTTTTATACAAACATTGGCAAATATAGGTAAATAACAGGTTAAATACATACAAAAACACTTTCTGTCTGACAAACATGAAATGTCAGCTGATTTCCAAATGGTTGATCAAAAAACATTACAGAAAAGTTACTTCGATTATTTACCAATAGATGGCCTAGCAGATGACACCAAAGAAGTTCAAATAATGACCAATATATGGCCTAACAAATACCAAAGAAGTTCAAATATTAACCAATAGATGGTGTAGTAATGACATTTGACAAAAAAGAATATAATTGCATATGCTCTGACAGAAGAAATTTCAAATAGAGTATTCTTGGGAGTGCTCCTACACTGCGCACCGTCCGCGAACGAGTATGTTCGGGAGTGCTCGTGAAAAGGTTAAGGATGTTTATTGTTTCTTTAATTGGTATGTTGGTGTATAGATTGATTATGTTAAATGAAGTTAGTGAGAAGTTATGTGGTATGTGTGTTTTTTTTATTTATTGTGTAAGATCTATGTTGTTTTTTAAGCTGGCGTGGTTATGAAATGTGATATTATTTCTTATTATTTTGTTGTGGTGTTTTGCAATTTTGTGTGAAGGTGCTGATGTGTTTTCTCTTAGTGGGAATATTGTATGTCATATTTGTGTAAGCTAATGCATTGAGTGTTGGTGCTTGCAGTTAATTTGTGTAAGGTGTCTTTTTTGTTCTTTGTTTATTATTAAATAAATACACACACACATAATTTAGCTTAACTCAATAGAAAGCCAGCTATTTTATCTATAAATGTAAATAAATATAACTATCTGCTGTCTGGATAGCTATATTTATAACTGAAAAATTAAGAAATAATATAATTTAACCTTTTAAGCACTAACTTTCCAAATATCCAAAACTCCCCAAAAAGTAAGTTTTTTTTAATTCATTAAATGCCATGTTAAGCGTTAAATTGATACTTTATATTACAACAATTTATAAGAAAATTTTAATTTACCAATTTTAAAAAATAATGAAATTTAGTAAGGCCTATTCTAAAATATAAAGCTATTTATTATTCACAAAAACATAAAAATAATTGGGAAATATATAGATGGTAACCGAGAAACAGTCGAAATGACAGCAGTGAAGCTGCTGAAGAACACTAATCCTACAATTTGGCAGAAGCTAGGTGGAATGCCCAGTAGTGCTACAGATTACTCAAACACGCTCCTAACACCTATCTGTTGTAATTACAACTACAAAAGTAATTAGATCTCAACATATACCTTAACGGATATTTTTTAAAGTGTTTGTGTGTGATTGCATTTTACAATTTTTTCATCCTAACATTCAAATAACCTCTAAAAAATACAAAAAAAGATGTTAGCATTAACCTTCTGTCATCTTCAGGTTTCAGAAATCTTAAGAGCAATTCTGTAGAGAGGAAGAATAAGACCACCAAGCTTGTCTGCAACCTTCAGTGAAATTGAGAAAGGGAAATTTAAATGCATTCTCATTAAAATTCCTTTTTTCATGAAGTCTTTTTTGCAAATGCTTCATATGTAAAGGTTTTTCATGAAACATTCCCATGCACAATAAGAATTTATATTTAAAAAATATAAAGATAACAGGCTTGAGATCATAATATACAGGAAATTAATTTTTTTTAAAATAAAATACCATATTCAATTTTTTATTTAGCTTGTCAAATTTATTCTACAGAACATTGATTGCTGTACTTCTGATTTAAATTGTTTTTTTAAATTTAATTTTAAAAACTGTATTTGCAAAATATTGTTACTTCTTACAAACCATTCTAATAAATTTGTAGTGGCACATATGTGAAATATTAATAGTATTTACATTATTAGGCTACTATTATATATCACTGTATTACCATTAGAGGTCACTTGATGTGTAATTTTAGAAAAATTGTTTCTAATAATTGAAGAAACTTCAAAATATGTTGCAAAATATGTTGCCACATATTCAGAGACTAAAGTATTTAGAATTTATTATTTGTATTACACCATTACTATTTCTAATCCTTTAAAATTAAAGCTACACACTAAAAAAATAATAAAATTTATTTGACCTAGTTAAAGTAACACCATCTTTAAACCAAGATACTTGTGGTGTTGGATCTCCTTTTACAAAACAGTCTAGAGTCACCACGTCTCCTGCAATTCCTTTTACATACATTGGGGATCTTGGTTCTATTTCAGGTGGCACTGAAAAACGATTTAAATACATTAAAGAAAATAATGTATTTCTTATTTATATTTCTAAAGATAAAACGGTTAATGCATTACAAATAATTTTATACACAATTTTCTAAAATATTGTTTGGTAGAATTTATTTTTGAATAGAGAAATATATAATAATACACTCCCATAGCTTAGCCACCTCAGGACTAGTCACTAGGCCTCACTAAAAAAGGCTGGACTAATCGACAATAAGCTGTAAATAGCAATGAAGTATTTATGTCAAAGTGTTAAATAAAATACAATCAATTATACTCACATTAAATTACTCTGCAAAAAATAAGAAGAATTTTGTCCCTGCCTGGAAATTTAATTTTACTCACTAGCATTTTTGTAAATACAACAATAAAATTTGGGCTGGAGAGACTTTACTTATGAATAATATTATTGTAGGCCCAGAGAAGATATTTTATGTGTGCTATGAACATTAAAAACAAATAGTTAAAAGGGTAATCAGAGAAAAGGTTGCTTGGTTATAATAAAATTCTTAGCCAAGAAAAGATGTTGCTAGCTTGTAGTGTGTGTTCAAAAAAATGTACATACAAATTCTGGAAAAACGTTCTGAGAATAAGGTAGGATTAACTGCTGACAAGGCGTGACAGTAAGCTTACTGGCCATAAACTCTGAGGTGGTCAATATAAGTAAAACTGAATAAGAAGCAATATAATATAGTATAAAATAATAATATCTAGTAATATTTCTTTTCAATTTATTTATAGTTTTAAGAATGACTGTTGTTTTTAATTTCATAAAATTAATGATTTTTCTAATTAAGTTTATAGTCCAAAAAAACATTTATCTTTCTAGTCAAAAAGGAGAAAATTAACAATAATAATTACTAAAACACTTGTAAATATTTTACAACTTACCTACAGTATCACTTACTTATATTTGTTGAGGACGGCTGTTTCAGATGTGTCCTATTGTCAACTCAGACCGTATCTCTGTGAGTTTCAGACACCACTATGGGGCCTTTTTGAGATCCAAAGGTACTTTTTCTATAAACTCATAATGATCAATTGGTGTAACATCTTTAAAGCAAAGGGAGATACAAGAGTTAGCTGTTGAAATGTTCACTAAGCAGAAATATACAGTTACAGGTAGTGAATCCATAGAGAAATGGTCTTGGTTCCCTCTTTCCTTATGTGAAAGAAACTCCTTTGGTAATTCTCTTTTATTTATTTTTTTTCAATTAACTGACAACAGTCAGTTCTTTACCCTCCAAAATTCTGACCTGTTAGCTGTTACTCACAGAAACTGGTAGCCGGTTCAACATCGCCGTTCTCTATTGTGTTCATCACTATATATTTTCTCAATGGAAGGCTCAACAACCTTTGAACCCTTTCAACAAAATCAGGGTTATTAGGATAATAAACATCATCAACCGTCTTTTTTTTTGGGAGGGGAGCATTTTGCTGAAACGGTTCACACAAAAAATAGAAGGAATCTTGTTACCTTAGAAACCAATATTGCCTTTAAAAGGAACTAGGTTCTTAGTTGTGAAGTAAATAGAGTCCACCAGACACCTATTCTTCTTACTTGGTAGTGTAAACATGTTCTAGCAGACATGGTAGGTTTCAATAAAACCCAGAAACACTGCACTACACACGATAAGGAGCAACTGAAGGTAAAACTTAACACTCGATGATTAGGGAGAGAAAGGTACCATGAATATATGACTCACAGATGGTATCAGTGTTGCCAACTAAACACAACAAAAATTCTAACATGTTTCTCAGACCAAGTTTATTCATTAAGGGCAAACTAGTAATTTGACTTTAAAAATATTTAATAAATACTACTTAGAATTTGTTAAAGAGTAAAACGTTGCATTTATTAACAAACCAATGTTTTTAAATTTTCCTTCCATTTTTTTAATTTTATAAGTCTAAACTAGATATACACTAAATAAAAATCCGTATATAAATAAAATCAATGACAGTTAATTTCATTTTAATTCTTTTAATCTGGACCTAGATTCAATAAAATTTAAAAATAAAAACCATATCTATACAAGTGCCAAACTGTCAGTGATTTCTAAATGTTTAAACTAAATGACATCATTGATTAAAATAAATTATTATATTTTCAATTCTTTTCCTTACCAGCAACAAAGAGATCAAGAAATTTATGATCAGATCCTGCAATGTTTTCCGCTAAACAGCTATAACGCCCTTGGTCTTCTTTTTTTGCTACAAAACTGGAAGAGCAAGTCATTATAAATACATCACAAAAAAACCTTAACAATAATTAAATCAGTTACAAAACCTTTATGTATAATTGGCTAACATAGCTAGTTATGAATCATGATGTTAACTATGTTAGCAAAATGAATAAAGATGTTTTATAAGGTACGTGAATTAATCTGTGTAGGTAAGGATTTTTATACTTATATTACAATTCAGCTATTGCGTCTATTTTATTCTATAACAATTTTACCCAAAATAAGTATGTATTATTGTTATTATTTATACACAATTAAAAAAAAATATTTCAATAAGCAAATGTTGGAAAAGCAGAAAATAGTGTTTTATTGATTCAATGAAATATTACCTTATTGACTCAGTATTATGGGGTAGTTTTTTGTCATCTTTGAACCATGAAACATTTACACTTGCGCTTATATTTATTGGTACAAGACACTCTAATTTGGTATTGCCTCCTTGTATAACTTCCACAAACTCTTTCCATTCCACAATTCTTGGTGGTTCTGAAAGAGAAATAAATATGATTATACTTTTAGATATATGATAAGCTTTTATCAATATACTAAAATGATAAATTTCCTTTTAAAATAATATAATTCAAATTTTATCAAATATAGATATACAGCACTAAAAATTTAAAGTAAAGTCAAGCCAAACTATATTTTTAAAATTTAACCCACCTTGCTTCAAGAATGACCTCATCCCATCCTAACACAATTTGTTACCCCATCCCATCCTAACACAATTTGTTATGAGGTAAGATAATGAAGTCAACCTATCATGGACTGAGGTAAGATAATGATGTCAACCTATCATGGACTTTCAAAGTTACTTCAAGAGTGACAAAAACATTTAGTTACAGGGAGGTATGTCATACACAAGACTAAATCTCTGTGTAGTCTAAAGGAATTGTCACCTCTTGAAACTTAAAGAATGATATTTATAGCCTATTACTTGACCTTCTGCCAGATTTATTACTTGACCTCCAAACCTTTCATCAGATTTTATGTCAACTGGAGTTTCTAGCTCACTGTAATTGTTTTTGACAGTTGGAATCTGGTTTCTAGGAAATTTATACTGTCTGAGATGGACTTTAATTGGGGAAAAATCAAAGTCTGTATAATGTCTTTGTCAATTTGTAATGTTATAAGGTTCCAATACATGTTCACAAAGAGTGCTTCAAATTCTACTACACTCCAATTAAATTCTAAATTAAAAAATTCAAGTAAGTATATGAAAACATTTTTTTTTAATTAGTGAATTTTTGTGTACTGAAGTGAACAATATTAGGGAGATCCTATGAGCTAATGCAAATATCAATCCATAAGTAGCATTTTATTATTTTTACTAATAGTAATAAAAAACTAAATAAGGTTAAAAAATAATGAATAAATCTTCAATATAAAATAGCCAACTTTTCCAAGATTAGATACTTCGGAAAAATGTCTGCACCTAGAGCAATAATTACAGCTCTAATCACCTTTGAATACAGAATTCAGCAATATTAATAAAAACTTGAAAGGCTTTCATATGTCTTAGCCAAGAAAAGATTAGGCAGAAGATTATATCTAATAGAAAAAGCAAAAAATAGATCACTCTGGTGCAATATCTGTTACAAACTGTAAAAGTACAGTGTAAATTTACAAAAACTGTATGGATGAATCTTATTCACATCATAATAAATTACTTGAAGATTACAACTCTCAAAAAGACTTGCTAAAAATATCTTATTACATTCACTACCAGATTAATCATAAAAAAATGTGACCCTCAGTACCGAATATATTTTTGATTTTTATGGTTTGAATTGATTAGCATGCCAATAATGAATTATTAACACTCACGTCAGCCATTTCTTCAATGTGATTTGTTCCACTAATGAACAAACATATTTACAAACTTTTTACAATATTTACACCAATTTAATTAAACTTTAATAGTTTGTCTGGGTATGATGAATCTCAAAACAGTCTTCCAAATGTAGTAGAACTTTACAATTTTCCACTGGAATACAGTTTCTTTCCTTTTCCCTTGTTTTGTACAGACTTTACATCGTCTTAAAGGTCTAGCTATTGATGTTGATGAAATTTGTTCAATAAAGTGGCCCCAATATTTCCCTTGTATGCGTAGAGATGAAGCTGTTGAAATGGATGGTTGTCCAGAATTTGACCTGTTTGGTAGCTGTGCGGACTGTAGAAGTTGTTCTACTAAAATTCAGTGAATTTGTCGGATAAACGTCATGAAATAATAGGATTTATTCCTGAATTACCACTAAATTTTAAACTATTTACATGATTAGGCTTAGAAACCCACAACCAATCTGTATCACTAGACATACAACTCGGTGTTATCATATTTTCATCGCTGTTGTTACTACCTTCAGAAGAACTATCACTTTCACTAACCCTACAGTCAATATTTTCCATTACTTCTTCATCACTGTCAAATAATACAGTATTTATGAACTCTGTAAATTCTTCTGAATCAGGAAATACCTGTTTAAGATCAGACATTATAAAATGTAAACTGAACAACATACATAATCTAAGAATGCGCATGCAAACACTTCTAAATAGGAAAGTAAACAGAACTAAAATAGAGGTTATATTTACGGGAACACCAAACAAAAAGTATAGAAAACAGCTATTTATAACTAGACACCAGAGCTATCTGTTAAAATACAAGAAAACCTTCTTAAAACTATAGGACGGGCAGTGCACGTCCTTGGTATTTACGGCGCTCAAACAATGATGATGGGCAAATTCCGTCTTTGGCAGTGAATGGGTTAAAGACTTTTAATAACATTTATATTACAAAAATGTACATCCATATTTTTTTTTAGTTATATATTCATTAAAGTATATTTTTAAATTTGAATTATTATTCACTACTTCTATGTATTTAATTTCACCATTGCATTCATTTCATTATAAACTCCCAATTAATTTCAGATTTTGTTGTAATTCATAAGCATATTTAATAAATGATTTTCACTAGAAATACACATAATTAATCACTCAAGTCTTAAGGACATGTATATATATATATATATATATATATATATATATATATATATATATACTATTATCTATTTAATATGTATGAATAATAGAAATATCCAACTGTCATTTTTGCCAGTATAAATAACAATAAAATTATTTTTTCATGCACTTTGATTATAAAAAAATAAATAAATTCAATTCTACCATTTAGAAATTATGGGCTGAAAAATACTATTTGTATTTTAGCAATACTATATGTAGACCCTACTATCTGTAAAAAATAATTATGAATTAAAATATCTTAAATAATATATACCAAATGTGTAAAAAAATTAATAAATAAAATGATACATACAGTTTAAAGTTTAGTGGTTGCTTCCCCTAATATTCACACAACTAAATATTCGCTTCACATTTGTAAAAAAAATTTATAACAAAACTAACTGTAAAACATATTTACACATATTACGAACATATTTTTTTAACATTTCTAATTGACAACATTATGTGTTTTTAACAACATTTAAAGACAATGGTACAGATGATAAAGCAGTTAGGATAAGAGTTAGGCATGAGCAGATAGCTGACGAGTTAATTAAAATTACTGTAAGGCAATAAAACCCCTACTTTATTTATCCTGTTATGAAAAGGGCACGTAGGTCAGGCATAAAATCTTTCATTCGGTGACAGTTTTGAGAGCAAAAACAACGAGATAATTTGTTAACAAGGGTTGAGCGGACTAAACATTCAATAAAAAGACAGAGTTCTTTGAAACGACTAAAATTTATGTCAAAACTTCACTTGTCTTAATATCTTCTACCGACATTTTGTTAGGATAACCTATCTCCATTCATGTTGGCTGGGTTAATAAATTCTTCGATACTCTCATAAATAACAATCTAGTTTTACTAAGAAAATAAAACCATTATGACTTGAAACATTAAAAAGGCCTCAATTTACAGTACATAAAAGTTCTAGTGATAATAAGTCTTCATGAGATAAATGAGAATCTTTGCATTTATGAACGAGTAAACTATCCTTTTGCCCAGTTTATTCAATGTTTTATCGCTCTGAACTTCTGACTGGCTTTACTTACCAAGCATTGTTGTCATTTGTATTTCATTATTTTTTATTTTTAAAAAAATTTTGTATTTTAAATTCCCCAGCCTCTTAACAGGCCTGGTATCACACCAGTGTGCCAGGACACACACTTTGCAAAATTCTGTTCTAGACAATTATATTCAGCTTAAAATGTAGTATCAAAGTTTATTTAAAATAGCACATTTGATTATAGAAAAGTAAGCCAAGATAAATTATTTAGTGTACATTTAAACTACCTTAGTATTTCATTTTGTTTTCACCATCTTCTTTACTCTGAGTAACACTTAAAAGTTTGGCAGACTACAATCAAGTTAATTGTTTAGATATTACATACCCAAAACATCTAGTGCCATTGATATGCTATCAGTGCCTGCAATATTTCCTGCTGTACAGACATAGTTTCCGGATTCTGATACAGTTAGATTCCCCAAGTGTAGATCCGTCCCTCTCTGTAATGACCTGTATAGAACATACCAACACTGTACTGAAACATCAATATTAGAGTCTCTGAGAGAGACATTTGAGATCAAAATGTTCTAGCTCGTAATAATTACTTACTCTGGAAGGCGTTTTCCATTTTGTAGCCAATAAACTTTAGGAAATGGATCTCCTTGTTGTATTCTACATTGCAGAGTTATTTCACCCCCCAAAGCTGTTTGTATGATGTTGGTTGATGTTACAACTTCATTAACTGCTATTTTTGGGGGTACTAAAACAAACAAACAAAAATATGTAAAGATATTATCTTGAATCATATATTAGTTAATAGTAAGCAGCACTACTTTAGGTTGCTTAACCCTTGAGAGGGTGCATGCAGAGTTTTTCTCCGCACTTATGATTATTTGTTAAGAAAACATCTTTTCAGTTATCAGATCTTTATTTCTAGCTCGTCACTTCACAACCTGGATTCTAGGAAATGGCCTAATCTATTTTTGTTAATTTTTCCAAGTAGCATTAGTGTGAATTTAATCTTTGTCAATCGTGGTCAGATTGCATAGGTCTCGTCTGCAAGCGCCCTTTCGTGTAAGTTATTTGTGCGGAGTTCCTCGTGCAGTTATTTACATTACAAAAGATTTTGTGGAAATTATTACTGTTGTTGTTGTTATTATTATTTTAGTGTTGTATGTCTTTTTAGTATCTAAGTTTTACATTTTGTTGTTGCATTTGAAGAGGAGAGAATTCGTAAAATAGTATTTGGTGTCGAAAAAGAAAAAAATCAATAAATACTTTCTATCGGAAATTTTGTTGGACAGCTCTTTGATGATCCTGATGAAAACTCTTTACCAGATGATGAACCTGACGAAGAAGTGATTGAATTTGTAAATGAAACAGATGAAAACATAATAGCTCAATCTGAAAGTGACAAAAATGACTAATTTGTTGAAATGTTGTCAGGTTTTGATGTTATAGAGAAAATATTCCTTATTTTCACTAAATATT
Source organism: Prosapia bicincta (assembly GCA_036971475.1). NCBI lineage: Eukaryota > Metazoa > Arthropoda > Insecta > Hemiptera > Cercopidae > Prosapia > Prosapia bicincta. The sequence continues at coordinate 237,413,326 of JBAIZL010000004.1, read as the reverse complement.
ATAATTAATTTCATATTCTAATATGTAGGGCCTATCATCATGATAATATATTTTATACGTTTAGACGTTGAATTACTTCATTACAGAAAAATAACCCTCAAACCCTTCCCCCGTAATAAAAACAGTGGTCTATTATAAATTGTTTACACATTTTAACAATTCAAAATATTTTAATAAATATGACATTAAGAAAATTAAAATTGTACAATAATGATGTCTAAAATTATTTACAATGAATTTATATTGTATTTAATTGTAAAGTCTCACAAACATAAAGTCGTATACCATTTAAATTTTAAAGGGTATTTGCGCGGAATAAATCGCTGCAACCGCCCTGTCTCGTTTTATGCGCCCTTTCATAGGGTAAGAATTTCCATAAAGAATTAGGTTCACTAAAGTGACAGAAGTTCCTTAATCAATTTTAGGAAGACAAATGAATATGTACTTTGTTTAGAGAACACTGATAAAAGAGACAAGAGTGCAAGTGTGGTGTGCAAAAATTTTAATTGAATTAAATTTAAACACATTATTTAGTTCTATACAATGATGTTGATGGAAACATAAGTGTTAATGATAATCTAATATTCTCTTCACCATCAAAATTGAGTCCTACAAGAGGAACAAGGTGTTTAGATTGACACTAATAATGCTAATACAGTCAACTCCCGATTATCCGGGATAATTACCGGCAGGGCCGTCACGGATAATGCGAAATCACGGTTAAAACGAATACCATAATATCCACAGCCCTATTTCTACCCAATGACTGTAAAAACAGCTGATAAATAGTACCGCCTCCTGTTGTATCGTCACTACTGTACAGTTCGTTTTGATCAGAAGCAACGCATAGACTGACCACTGAGGAAGGGTAGTGTTTACGTTCGACTTGAGCGATTCGGCGTTCGGATTTATTCACCGAAAAACGGCCGCTCGAGCTCGGGGTTATCGCACCTCCATGCATCACGTTCGATGCTTCGATGTGCTCTGATCTGATTGGACGTTGGAGATAACGCGTAATTAGGGATTCGCGCGTCATAGAACCGTGTGAATTTATAAAGGACAACAAGAAATATAACGTAAACTCAGACATGCTGACCGAAACTCTGCCCGCGAGTACGCGTCGTGCGGAAACAGGTAGGAAGGATTTAGGACACAGGGTGGCGACTACGGGCGAGTTGACAGTCTATAAATTATTCCGTAAAGGTTACTGTACGCCCCAACGACCGCCGACGCTCGCATCCGTAAGCCGCGTTCACATTTGACTCCTCCCGCCCCACTGCTTCAAGTGGAGCTGACGATCCCGGTTGATCCGCAACCCGGTTGATGCGATCCCGGATAATCGGGAGTTGACTGTACATTTATTTATAATAAATTTGCTAAAACTATTTTCAATGAACATTTTCTGAGCATGTGTGCAATAAACATATAGTTGAGCTACATTTGTTCAGAGCAATAGAATGAGAATAATCCTTAGCTTGTAATTATTCAAACATGAAATATTGGAATATTTTTATCTTGTACATGCTGGTGGTAAGAAACTGAATTTATTGTTGTCAGTAATACTACTAGGCAATCCAAATATAAATTACAGCGAAAATGTTCTTATTTATTTTATAAGAAGTTTCACTAAGGTTCTTAGTTCTAGAAAATGTTCGTCCCTAAATCAAGTGATAGTTTTACGAGGGGTGATCAAAAAATACGGCAAATGAATTTTTATAGCGGCATCTGCTGATGCTACATCCATATAACGTAATTTGCCTAGTAACTCGATCTGTTGAGACAGGCAGCAACAAATTTCAACACGCTGCCGCTTGTCAGTCGATTGCCAGAGCCGATAGATTGAGGTCGTGTTTATCGTGTCTGTCATGCATCATAGATTTTAAACAACGCATAACATTAGATTTTGTTTTAAGTTGCAAAATAATACCAAAGAAGCTCACGAAATGTCAAAATCTGTTTATGGCGATAATGTGGCAACTCTTAAAACTGTTTACAAGTGGTATAAGCAATTTAAAAGCAGAAATAAGTTAGATGAAGACAAGTTCGCCACGTTTATCAACCTCAAAAACAGACAACAAAGTGCAAGAAGTAGAAACAATTGTTTGTTTAAACTGGCAAAAGACTATTCAAGAGATATCAGAAGATCTCAACATCTGGTATGGTTCCATTCAAATCATTTAAACCAATAATTAATTTGCAAATGAGATGAGTCAGTGCAAAATTTGTTCCTAGACTTTTGAGTAATGAACAGAAGGAAAATCGTGCGTCAGTCTGCACAAAGTTGAAGGATCGTCTTCAAGCAGATCCGGTCTTCATGGCCAAAATTGTAACTGGAGATGAAAGTTGGGTTTATAGATATGACCCTGAGACCAAAATACAGGGTTCCCAATAGAATATAAGTGCATCTCCTTGCCCTAAAAAGAGACATTGGTAAAAATTGAACATCTTGGTCATACTCATTGTTTTTTCGATAGTGAAGGCGTAGTGCGATCAGGGTTTGTTCTAAGGGGAACAACTGTGAACTCTGAAGAATTTTATAAGGGCCTATTATAACATTTGCAAAACAACATACAAAAAGAGACCAGAAAAATGGACAAATGGCTTTCTTTTTCATCACAATTAAGCTCTGTGTCACACCTCACTTCTTACTCGCGAGTTTTTGGTCAAAAAAAGATTTTCCGCCTGTCCACATCCGCCATAATCACCCAATTTAACATCATGCAACTTCTATCTCTTCTCAAATATTAAAACTGTGCTTAAATGAAAATGTTTTGACACCTTTCCTGCCATTAAGAGGGCCAGGACCGAGCAGCTAAACACCGTTCCGAAAAAAACCTTCCAGAAATGTTTCCTGTCATGGATTCAATGTTGAGATAAGTGTATTACCAACCAAAGACAGTACTTTTTAAAGAGATTAAATTGAATTCGATTTACGTTTATTACTTTTTGAAATACAAAATTATTCAATGTATGTTTTGATCAGAGTAGTATATTACTGAAAATGTTTTAGGCAGGTTATAAAACTGTCAATGTTATATATTTATATATATAATGTTCTGTATGTACATGTTTTATTGAATCGTATAGGCTATGTTTGACTTTTTACTATAGTTTTATATATGTTTATTACTACAACCTACCTGCAACAAACAGGTTCAGATATTTACGGTCTATACCACCTTCATTTTCAGCCAAACAACTGTAACGTCCCTCACTTGTTTTGTTTACTAAAAATCTGAAAAAAGTTTAAATATATACATTTCTTATGATTATTTGTTCTACATTAGATTATTTTTTCTTAAAAATGTGTGCTATATATAATATTTTTCAATATGAAAAAAAACTAAATGAGGTAAAAGAATGTAAAACATATGTTATTGTTGACTGCTCTTTATAAGCATTATCGATAGGATTTTGTTTGACTTGGATGAAATACAAGTCAAATCCTGTTAGTATACCAAAATTTTCAATTGTGTTTTGTTTGGCTTGCCATATGAATACGTGGGTAAAAAATCTTGTTTTAACGAAACAATAACATGTTAATTTCACACTTAATGAAAAACTTTTACACTTCAAAAATATTATCATAGTTTCTAAAGGGTCATGTTTATGACCTTATTCAAAGGTAACAACATAAACAACTCACAATTTGTATAGCTAACAACATAAACAACTCACAATTTGTATCATTGTAAAGAATGTGGCAAACATCTTGTGGCTTTCAATAATCGATTACTAAAATTGGATTCTAAACACATAGAGTCATCAACTTTCCTTAATCAAGAGCTAAATGTTAGTTTCTTGCTAGCAATTGTGTAGTTCAGATGATTTATTATGGTATCTTGTACCTTTTAGCAAGTGCAGTACAGTATACAGTACAGAGTACATATTACAGTAATTTTAAGTGCCTGTAGTTTACTGTATTTTAGTGAATCAGTTCATATTGAAAAAAAAGGATTGAAAGACATCAATTTACGATCAAAGACAAACTTGACTTATTAAAAAGTGTTAGTTCAGACAGGAAGGGAATAGCTATAGCTAAAGAATAGATTTAGCTAAAGATTTTGGAATTGCATGATCAACTTTATCTGCAATTTTACAAGTAAGTAAAAATATCAAAAGTATGACGTCTAACTGTGACCTTTTACCTTTTTAGAAAAAAATTAGTAGTGCATTACATGATGATTAAGACAAGGCAGTTTATTCAAGGTTAAAATATATTATTGAGTATTTAAAATAACTACTACAAAACTCTGCATATCAAGACTTGGTAACATCACTTGTTAGGTGTTATTAATTTGGGTAAAAACTTGTTGCCCCATTCTTATTCATTCAATACAGTTTCTTTTTTACAAATACTATATGGTTAACACTCCAGTGGATGCGTTAAATACATTTGTATTCCAGTGGTTTTATTTTGCGTGGCTACAATGGTTGACAATGCTCAAGCCCTTAAGCATCCACATATTTTTCTTCCCCCTCATCTCCGCCCATCAGTGCATTGTCAACTTTTATGCTTGCCAGTTGTCACTGTGACCTTGTGTTTATTTGCGCTTTGCAATAATGGAAGATAGTTTTACTCCACGCTCCCACTGGTGTTATAGTTTTTTTTGGATATAGTGATATTTTTTTATTTCATAGTTTATTTTACTGTTTTATAGTTTATTTTGCTATCATAATGGTTTAATTGAAATAGTTTATGTGTGAAAACAATAATGTCCAGTGAAACTGACTGTGGACAGATACGCCATTGACTAGTTGAGAAAGATAAACTTGAGGATAATGAGAGTGTTCTAGGTATAGAGGAAAAGATCAATGAAAAGAAGATCATTTGGAAAAACCACACAGAGAGCAGAGAAAATGAAATCGATTCCGAAGATGAACCAGCTGATATTCCTGACGATTCTAAGGAAATGGAAATTGTAGAAGAAGCAATCCTCTCTCTTCCCTTCATCAAACTAGAGTTTCATTTGGGAAAAGATCGCACATCATGATGGTACTTAGAACTTCAAGTTGCCCAGACTTCTTGCACACCCAGACATAACATACCAGTTTTTCATCATCCAGGACAACAAGGGTCTGCAAAAAATGCCAGAAGCCGCCTTAAAGTGTATTATTGGTGATGACATGGTGTGAAAAACAGTTGATTATACTAACTTTTACATAACTAAAATATCCTCAAAGATTATCAGAGAAAGGGATGCTAGGCACACAGATTCCTGAGAAAATCATGCATTGTTTGGTATTTTATATCTTGTTAGAGTTTTGAAGGCTAAAAGAAGAAACGTATGTGAGATGTGGCATAATTCACAAGACACAGGAGTAGAGGCTGTTTATCTAACTATGAGCAAAAAGAGTTTTTGATTTCTTTTACGTTGTTTGAGATTAGATAACATACACAACAAAGATAAAAGAAAACCTTTTGACAAATTTATACAAATGTTTGTTTACTTACCATAATTGTATATTTTACACTTAATAATTTATAGAATACACTTTTTTGTTAAAAATGTGTTTAATACATTCCTGCTTAACCCAAAACAAAAAATCATATTAACTTTAATATACATTTCATTGAGTAAAATGAAAGTAAAATTAATCTCATAATAGGAAACTATGCACCCACTGGAGTGTTAGTTAAGTTTTACTACAACAAAACTTAAATAGGATGAAAAAAGTTGTTTAAAAAAAATTATTTTACAGCAATTTTTAATTATTTAAACGACAATACAAATATTGAAAAGAACCCCAATACCACAAAAATAATCAAAAATAACAAATAAGACAAGTTACTTAAGATTAAACCCTTATGTACATTTCGATGACCATGTCATCATCATCAGAGGGTCTTGTTACAAAACACAATCTAGCACACAAGAAGTTACAAACTAGAATGATGAGGAAGAAGTTACGAACTATCATTCTAGTTTGTAACTTCTTGTGTGCTAGATTGTGTTTTGTAACAAGACCCTCTGATGATGATGACATGGTCATCGAAATGTACATAAGGGTTTAATCTTAAGTAACTTGTCTTATTTGTTATTTTTGATTATTTTTGTGGTATTGGGGTTCTTTTCAATATTTTTATTGTAATATATTGTACCACTGTGCTCTTGATATTGTGTATTTAAACGACAGTTAATCTTTTCAAGTTTGATATGAAAATAGACTTTTAAAAAATTATTTATAAATAAAGTAACCTTAAGTGTCTGGAGTGATGAGGGAGAAGCTCCTCTCCTTTATACCAAGAGATTTTGGCAGGGGGTTGTGTGTTTAAAACTACACACTTCAACCACAACTCCTGATTCTCAATAGCATCCACATGTTCTTCCCATTGTGTTATTTTTGGTGGCACTAAAAAAAAGATTCTATAATTTTTACCTGTTTTCAACCAAAAGAAGATGTTAATAGAAACTCTTACTGATTGTTTCACACCACTTAATTATAACACGCAAGTTTTCATTTCATTATTTTTTGATAAAAATACATACTTTAAATTAATACCTGAAAATAAATTCCTAATACTTTATCATATTAATAGAAAATGTAAAATAATGTGACACTAACTATAATTAATCTATAATGTAATAGATAGGTTTTTTATGTCCAAACCCTAACTGTAACTAAAATTATTTTTCAACTGTGATGGGAAAGGTTGAATATAGAAGCACATAACCTAAATGGTCAACCACAGGAAATGTAAGAGTTTTCTAATGAGAAATTTGTTGCAATTTAAAAAGCCAAGAATTAGTATCTTTTAATCAATATAAGAAAATATATTTTGTAGTATTTTATAACAATACTCAATTTTTTTAGGAGAAACAATAAATTAATTTTTTGAAACTGATAATCAAAAGATCCGGACAAAAAAATAGAAATGAAACTAACAAGAAAATTAGGTAACTGGTTACTGTTTACTGAAGAGACAGAATAGTAAAGATTTAAATGGCACAATCATATAATGAGAATTAATAATATTAGAGCAGAATATTACTTCTGAATAAATAAATATTTCACCGTTTTATAATTTATTCTGAATAGATTAATTGAAAAGAACAATTCATATAGAAGCCCCATTATAATATCAGATGAAGAGTGAACAGAAATGAAACTGGAAGATATTGAGGAACACAAATTGCACAATAATAGAAAATAGTGTCCTTTTTTGGTACAACTCTAACAGAAACTAAACTGAAAGATATTGAGAAACACAAATTACACAATAATAGAAAAAGTGTCCTTTTTTGGTACAACTCTAACAGAACTGAAACTGGAAGATATTGAGGAACACAAATTGCACAATAATAGAAAATAGTGTCCTTTTTTGGTACAACTGTAACAGAAATGAAACTGGAAGATATTGAGGAACACAAATTACACAATAATAGAAAATAGTGTCCTTTTTTGGTACAACTCTAACAGAACTGAAACTGAAAGATATTGAGGAATGAAAATTGCACAATAAAAGAAAATAATAGCCTCTTTTTGTACAACTATATCAAAAATATTGAGTATTAATGATTACTGTGGTGTTGCTTTTGTCTGCTGTGGTGAGTGTGATGTTGTTTCGTTGTGCTTTTTCTTTTATGTTTTGAGCGATTTTAATTTCATTGCGCTTCTTTTTGTTGGTTATGTTTTTCTGTTTGGTTAGGTTTTTTATGTCATGTCAAAGTGAGTCTTGGTCTTTGGTGTCACTTTTTTTTATGGCTGTTTCTGTTTGTATAATAAAATAATACTAATAAAATACACCCAAAACTCCACTTCACTTCAGAAATTGAAACCAACCGATCCCTAAACTTCCTCGACCTAACCATAACAAAAAGCCACACACAAAAACACAGCTTCAACATTTACAGGAAACCCATAATAACAGACACACTTATCCACAACACCTCAAACCACCCTATCCAACACAAACACGCTGCCTTCAGATCCATGCTCCATAGACTTAAAGAAGTCCCAATGACCACAAGGAACTAGACACAATTAAATATTTAGCATACACAAATGTGTACAACACCACAATAATAGACAAACTATGGTACAAAATACAAAAAAACACTAAAATTAATATTACAGACAGGGAAAACAAATACATCACATTACCATTCATAAACAAAATAGCCCGCAATTTCAAAAAATAGGTTACAAAATAGCATACAAAACCAATAACAAATTACAATACAAAATACAACACAACACCAACAACAAAGATAAACTACAAACACCAGGCGTATACAAACTAAACTGTGACGAATGTAACTAATTCTACATTGGACAAACAGGTCGCAGCTTTAAACAAAGAGTCGAAGAACACAAACATAACACCAACTCAACATTTTACAATCACTTAAAAGAAACAGGACACAAATACACAGACATTTATCATAATTTAGAAATTCTACACATCAACAAAAAAGGACCACATCTCAACACACTAGAACAATATACAGACACACAAAAACACAAAATACAAACATATTAAACGAACAAACACAATACAAATCACACATACTCCTTGATACTATCGAAAACCTACCTTTAAAACCATCACCGCTTGACCCAACATCTCCAAGCAGAAGACACTGATTAAGATCGGCACATAGCGATTGAAAACGTTCTGTCTCAGTAAGTTTTAACAAATTTACTAAATATAAAGTTCGGATAGTCATAAACTATTGTTTAAGTGATTAATAAGATTCACCGAACGTAATGGACTACAAAATTCAAGAAATATTATTATATTATTTGATTCCATCTTCAATTGAACTTCTAGTTTTATTCAAAGTTATGATCTCAGTTGACAATGGGTTACAACTCCCAAAAAGACTGTACTTCATAATCAAAGGTAAGTGTCACTCTAAGCAATTGTAACATATAATACATGTTCAAATGTTTTAGTTAACAATTTATCAATCAGGGTGTCTAGTAAAATAGCTTGAAGAAATTCCCTGAGTTTTCCCTGACTTTTCCAGGGTGTCTAGTAAAATAGCTTGAAGAAATTCCCTGAGTTTTCCCTGACTTTTCTAAATTGTATTTACACTATATTTATAACACTTAGAATATAAACAAATTTATACAACTGTCTTGTCTTAGCTTTTTTGCTTTAGTTTTTCAATCTCTTCAGATATAAGTTCTATTTCTTTTGTAGCAACTGACATCACTTTTGCTTTTTTAGCTTCCAGTTCCTTCAGCTGAATATTATTTTTCCTCTTCTCAGCTGCTCTTCTATCTTTCTCGGTCATTTTCTGTCTATAGAAAGCCCAGTTTACATTGGGCCCATCCATTGATATCTGAAGGATCTTGGATAAATCCAGACTTTGAACACCTTTTAAGAACTAATTGAGTAACTCTTTTGCTTTTGTGTCTGTAAGGAACACAGAACCAAAATATCGAGCTTTCATTTCATCCGTCTCTGCATCCCAATACCTAACACTGAAATCCATTTGGGCTCTTTGTGATATTTTGTTTAAACTTTCATCAAACCCAATTACATAGTTAGAATTTGAATTTAAAATAATTTGATAAACCGAATACAACACTATAGGAAATTTTATCTTTCCGCAATCTTATGTTCTGTGCAATGGTGCTATCAGGGAATATCCTTGGAAAGAGGCACACACTACCTTCTGCATTGCGTAAAGAAGTGTTGCATTACTAAATTCACGCACCATATAATCTCTGCTTCTGTCACTTCATCTTTCAGTTTATATTTATCCTAAGGAAGGAGGGAAGGTAATGACGACATCTGCATGACGTGATTGCCCGCTACGGCAATGAAAACCGGAACCTTCCATGTTGAAATAAACAGTGTAAAAATAATCACCGTCAAATAAAACACATACTATCACGAGTCTAGACAAATAGCTGGCTACGAATGTTTACACAGCGTTCTGTGTGGTCAGAAACAGACTGAGTTATCTGTTATCCCCACCTGTCCATATGATAACAGAACCACTGCGCACCCCAAGGCCACGGTCCAGGCTAAAACTTCCCAGCTGTACCAACTCGACACGTTTAATATTTATTGACATAAGTCCTGAGGTCATAGCAACGGACTTATCAAATAAATAATGGGCATCGAAATAAAGAAGTGTTATTTCCTGACTGCCCTGCCCCTAAACCGCTGGCTTACAATACCAAATATTCGAGGGCAATGGCCACTAGTTTTGTTTCTAATCAAAATAAATATTTTCCCGATTTTTTAAAATTTTTCCTGACTTTTCCCTGAATTTTCCAGAATCTTAAAATTCCCTGACTTTTCCAGGTTTTCCCGGTTTTCCCTGTCACTAGACACCCTGTCAATGATATTTTAATTTTATAGTGAAATATATAAACACGTCAAATTATCTAATCCAGTTTTATAAGTGGTAAAATTTACAAAATAATAAGTAAGGCTCTACGAATTTTGAAAAGTTTTTCTTTAAATCTAATAATAATCTATTTTTTTTTAAATCAATTAACTGCTTTTAATAGTTATATGGTACCTTACGATTAATTAAAGTTAATTTAATTGCAAAAGCATTTCTATTTCATAAATGTTAAAGTTTCAATACACCATTCAAAAGTTAGAATGCATACATAATATTTCAAGGTGTGTAGAAGCAGAATTTGTGCCGGCAGTATTGAAAGCAATGCACTCATAGTTTCCTTCATCCTTCAGTGAAACATTATTAAGATGTAAAATGTTTCCAGTTTGCAGAGACCTAAAACAAACATTTTATTGTCTTGAAATATTAATTTGTTTCTATTAAAACAAAATATTAATTTTTAACAAAAGGGATAAATCATATGTCAACTTACTCTGAAATCTTGACCCCATACTTGTGCCAGTAAACTTCCGGTTTTGGATCTCCAACAATATGACATTCTAGTGATACATCTGAACCAATAGGTGCTTTTACTATTGGTGATGTCGATATTGCAGGTGGTACTGAAAAATATTTAATCAGACTATGAAAGTAATACAAAATTATTATAAAGTATATTCATAAAACACCTCTATAATAATTAAATCAGTCTACCTAATGAAGATTCTTGTTAAATAATAGTTTACATATTACAAACTATTAAATAATGTAAACATTAAAACCTGTATTTCATAAATTACTATTGCAGGTACACACAATTTGTAAACATAGAGTACCAAAAAACTCAGGGAAAAACTTCTTCAAACATGTTAACCTATTGATCGTTGTATATGAAATATATTACATACTACTAAAGCAGAAATAGTATCTAAAAATACACTTTCAATTTTGTTAAAGCTCTATTTAAATTTAAATCCATAAGTACATCTAATCATGAAAAAAAATTAATATATAAATATTAGTCAAACATTTATTTAGTTTTTACACCCTAAAATATTCAAAATATAAATAATGTTAACTGCTGTATTTACAGATAAAACTAACATACGATAAACATAAATATAATATTGCTATTTTACTAAAAACACAATTGAAGTCTAAAACGATCTATAAATAGTGTAACCAAGCTATGAATTGAACAGATTAAAGAACAGACAAAATAGGCCCTAATAGAGCGTGTGTCTAATGGGCTTTGGGTATTTCAAGTCAAAGGTTCATTAATGGCTGTTGGTTGCCATGATGAATAGCAAGAGACCAAATAATGCAGTGAACCTGTCATTTTATACAATGCAAATATTAAACTGCACTGTATTTGAATTTTTGAGATTTTCAGTAGGATGCAGTGGCAAAACTTGTAAATGTGAGATTTCATGTTATATGTATTTGCCAATGTTAAACAAAACTTTTGAACTTTCAATACAAACATTGAACAGATAGCGTATCACACATAATGTGTATACGTGTGTATATACAAAGTAACAATCAGCTCAGGTTCACAGACTTCATTAGGATTCCAAGAATTCATCTTAAATGTGAACATGAAAAATCCATTATGCTTGCCAGATGATATGAAAACAAGTTGGTAACAAATACCATATAACAGAATCAAATAAACGCATTACATTTATCATTTTATGTAAACCAACAGTATCGTACACTGTATTTTAATATTTGTTAGCTTCAGGAGGATACAGATTTAAAAACTTGTAGATAAAAGATATTACATCATATGTGTTTGCCGATATTTTTGCAGAGATGACCCTTAATACTAATAGTTGAATATATTTATCTACACAGATAATATGAGCTAGTTGTTTCAATTTTTGTCATGATAAATAAAAATACATTTGTCCTGTTTTATGTGTGAGAGTGAAATAACCCATTCTGCACATGTCCCTCTTTCTCCACAAATTCAGATTCATTTACACCTTATGTTGTCTAGAAACATCATAAAAAGGCTCTGCAGTACACTTTTTCATTTCAGTTAGACATTAATTTCCATAAAGTGAAAATCATTTCTTAGTATCGGTCATTAGTCTAAAGATAGCATGAAAATAAAGGCAAGACTAAGGTACTCTCTTTCTTTACACTTAATTTTTTCTATAAATAAGCATGTATCACAAGAGTATTGAGCAAGAATAATACGGTATTAAAATTCAAAATAAAGTATTATTTATTAAATGTAAAAAATAATAAATACCAGTTAATTTTATTTCTTCCCGAGCCATAAATGAAACAGAACGTTCTTTACGACCCATCACTTTAACTACAAATATATCAACAAACACAAAAACAAATCTATCGCTTAAGGTGTTGTATTGCCATCACACCGTAAATAGCCAATTGCTTGTAATATATTTATCACTTGCTAACCCTTGGATGGATGCTAACTAAGTCATATGGATCGGAAGTTATAAAATGTTTTAAAGGGAATCGTTATACATTATTTTTATTCAAATAAAACCAAATTGTTTTTGATGAAAGTATAATTATTCAATAGTTGATTTATTACATTATTCACTAGTTCATACTAATAATAAAATTAATTATTATTAATTATCATACTAAATAAAAATAATGATATATAATACAATACCCCTTACACTTATAATATATTTTTTATGATTTTTCAAATGTTCGTGCCAGGTAAAGGTATTAGAACCGCCATCTCTAGGGTTAGATACATTTAAAATCCAAAAAAGTACTCAATGAACATTAACACATTCAGCACGGCTAGCGTTCCGGCATGCTCTGGGTTCCCTTACGAGGTACAGAGAGCGTGCCGATGCGCTCCTAGCTTATTTTCTTAGAGATGGCGAGCTCACCGGCACTTTCTTCTAATAAAGTAAAGCTTGATTTGTTTAAATTAAAATGTGTGTCTTGAATTATTTAACAAACACAATTCTTATATTTAAATTATATTTCAATTGACTTTGCAGGTCAATCATCTCATTATGTAGTAATTACTGCAATATTTTACATCAACCTTAATTCCTCAGGAATTAAAGTTTAAAATAAATGTGTTACATTACGAACAGATTTAATTTGGTTTAACTTTTATATTTTAATGTTTTTTTTTAATTTTGAACCAATTAACACAGCAAAATATCCTGTAAAAACAACGATCATAAAAATTAAATAAGCTTTCTGAACTAATGCAAGAATAAACGATAACTGTCCTATTAGAGTGAATGAACCGACTCGAGGTGGGAACAGACTATTGTAAATATGAGTCATTGACAAAATGCTTGGACGCCTGAAAACCTAATGTATCAACATAAGATTGTAGTAAACAAATGTCAGCTAATCTCGGCTATAAATAGTCTTCGACATGACATGTATTATCTATGTTTCCCTTTACATTATCAACCTCAGAAACACATGGCACAAACAGAAACAAACATTCCGAGTTAAATGTTGAGTCCTTATTTTAGTAGTAGGGTCTTTAGTTTTGTATGTAAATTTTCTTTTTTTCTCTGTCTTTTTTATTGTGTTTTCTTATTTGTTATACAGTAATTTATATTTTGTATTTCTTTTTTTTAATTGTGACCCGATAAATAAAACAATATTTTAGAGTCTAATACACTGTTCTGATGTCACAAATAAAGATGTATATGTTAGAACTAAAATTATTGAGATGAAAACAACGGGCTCGATAATTAGATGCTACGACAAGCTATGTAACCCGCATGGCGTTCCACTGCTAGAAGCTAACGAAAAACAGACAGTAGTTTGATGAGATCACCAATATCGCCGCCGTGCTGAAAGTGTTAAATGTGAGTATATATAAAGTGTACTATGTATTTAGGAAATTAAGTTAAAGACTAACAAGGATAAACATGATCTTAAAAGAGAATGTGAAAGATTTGTTTTCATAAACAATCATTTTATAAAAAAATATTATGACCATGAGATGCTTTGAATGTTAGCTTAAACATTTACTCTCTATTACAGCATTTTTCACATTGATACAAGCAATAGCTATAAATAGATCTAAGGTTACTGTCAACTTTGTTTTACAGAGAAAATCTCTTTTGGTTATAATTAGGCTGTCCAGAGAGTAAAGAACATTTTTAGAGCTTACTCAATGAAGACCAAAGTAGAAGGCTATTGTTCATTACAGATGACTTCAAAATAAACATTTAAAAAAATTAAAGAAGACCACTGTTTCACTTTGGAAGATCCCAAATCTCAAGATGTCTACTACATAAAATTGAAGACAGAGCACCTTAGATAAAAGGCCCTTGAGCTTTTGACTGAATATGAAGAACAAGATTACAAATTTGTCAGCCACATTGAAACGCAAGATGAAACTTTGGTTTCATAGAAAGACATTGGAAACAAAATACCAATCTAAGAAATGGTATTACTAAAACTTCTCCTAAAACTCAGGAAAAAGAAAAACTAAATCTCAAAATCAAAAAAATCATAAGATTGGGGCCAAAAGGATTTAATCCACAAGGAGTTAATGCTAAGAGAAGAATCTATAAACTCTATATTGGAGGAATCTATATTGAAAATTTACAACAGCTATCATGCACTATTCAAAACCAATGACTCACGTTTGAATGGTGGATTAAAACCTGGTTAAATGCAAATGCCTTGACATCTACTTACATAAAAAAATTAAGGTTCTGTAATCCTGGAAATTTAATTATTTGTTTATGATATATTTTTTTTTTAATTCAATTAAACTGTATTCCTTGAAAAGGGTATAATTGAAGTATTTACCTGAGACAAATAAATCTAAATTCTTCTGATCAGTTCCCACTTCATTCTCTGCAATACAGGAATAACGTCCTTCACTAGTTTTATTTGCAAGAAATCTAAAATATATCAAACACAGAGATTAAATGAATGTAACATACACAGCAATACACAAAATTAGTTTGATATTCTGTACGATATATTTACTTATAATATGGGAATATTTGTAACTATTTCTGCTCAAATCCCATGGGAACTTCACAGCACGCACTGACATTGCAGGAGTTGCAATGTGAAGAAACCTTTGTTCTTGATCTTAAACCCAATTTAAAATTAATTGGTCAAAGACAGACTTTAACTGTTCAGTACAGCTGATTTTTTTCTGAACCATTTAAACATTTTTTCATAGTAACTTTGATTTATATGAAGAACAGCATGTTCTTCGTTGCTGTGTACAAAGTTCTCAATTCAAACTACCTTGGCTTATTGCATTTTTTAATAGTGAGTTACATTTATCTGTTATATTTGTTTCATTGATATTATCACTTTTTTTATTGATCTCATTATATTCATAGAATATTTATTAGGTACAAAGTAAAAAAAAATTGAACCAAAAAAAATATGAATTTTCAGTTTTTATTTTGTTTTTAACTGATGTAACATTAATTTCAAGACTTCAAAAACATTTAACAAAGTCTTGATTCAAGAAAGTTTATTTTATGACATATCATGTAAAAGACTAGATGTCTGTGCTGTCTAAGAGATAGTTATTGCCTCTAGAAACTTACAGCAGGCAGTATAGATAAGGATAGATAATTATAGCCCATAAGTTGTCCTTTTATCAGAAATTCTAGACATGATATGTCATGACATCATAGAATTCTTTCTAGAAGTTTAATAAACAACTTTTAGGCAAATCAACAAAATACAGATTTGGTAATTATATAGACGTGGGACTAACGCTATTTTTGTAAATTTTTTGGTCTTTTCTTATGTATTTTTACACCCTGAACACGAATTTAACATTATTTTTTGTTGCTGAGGTCAAACATTTAAGGCCGAATATTCCGAAGAAGAACACGTTTACCATTTTCTACAAACTGTTGCAGTAATTGTAAGAATTTGGGACTACCTGAGATTAAAACAGAAAATTGTTCTAAAACACATTCTAGGACGATACGCACGGGATTTTTTTTTTAATTTTGAACTATGGAAAGTTATTTTTTATCAATTTAAAGTTGGGTAAAATATTCTGTGTGGAGTAGTATGTTGTGCATAGTTTGTGGAGTGGTGTTTTAGTAGTTACTATAGTTGGTGTTTTAGGAATCTAAACTTTGTTAAATATGCAGATTACCTACACATGTGTTTTTCAAGTGGCTAAATAAAGGAGTATGTGTAAATAATTTCAGCCTAACGAATTAAACAGTTTTTAATATGTCTAAATGACATTTTTTCAATAATTTATATTTAGACCTGTATATCATTGGTGGTACTTACTTTTGTAAATATATTTTGTGCTTATAAATATGGTATTTACTGCAATTTGCTTTTGTTTTAAAATAATTACACTAAAGTGAACTATTATGTCTAATTCAAACCTATTTGCAGCTGAGTATTATAGTAGGCACACCATTCTTGGCATTTTTATCCATGTACATAATTTTACATTTTGAAGTGACTACTTTTTATCGCTCGCTACGACTCTATACTTTTGCACGGGATTGATTTGATCGCACTTGTCATGAGACGCTTGATATATATAAAGATAAATTTACTTGTATTACTCTCGACAGTCTCTACTGATATGTTGCGGCAGGAGTTTATTTTTAATTTATCATATGCATATATATATATATATATATATATATATATATATATATATATATATATATATATATATATATATATATACATCAGTGATAATTTAAAAATCAGTGATGAATTTTGATTTATATATATATATATATATATATATATATATATATATATATATGCATAAATGTATATTTTGTATATGTATATAAATATTTATTTTTCTTTATATAAAATTGTATATTATACATGGCTATAGAATATTTAAATGCAGCATATACATATATAATATGTACCGACTTGAGCAAGTGGCTTTCAAATTTTAAAAAATATTGATGATATTTTATAATTACACAAAATTATATAAAAATGTGTACATAAACAGTATATATATATATATATATATATATATATATATATATATATATATATACGTGAATATGTTGATAAATAATATTTATTGATGAATTTTAACACTGAAACAAAATTGTTTAAGGAAATCGCTTTAATGGAGGATAATGAAAAAAAAATTCTGCTTCTTCACAACCAGCTAACAGAGGCAATGACAGAATTTCAGATAATAGTAACAATGAATTTGAAAGAAAAATGTTAGATATAAATGAAGAAGAAAACAAGGAATAAACAAAAACTAAATAAAAAAAAAGAATTACAAACATTGCGTAATATTAAGTATCGGGAGCGAATGAAAAATGAAAAAAAAATATGGACTAAACCAGTTGTCTATAAAACGTTGAAAATAATTATCATGGTTACGTTTTCAAAGATATAGAGATAAAAAAAGAGAAGAAACTCTTAATATTCGCAGAAGCGTAATAATTTCAGAAGAATCAACGGCTGATAATCAGATAAATGTTGAAAATCAGCACAGGATACATAATTCTCAAATACCAAGCCTGTCTTGTTTAAATATTCCCTTTGTTACCAAAAAAAACTACTGAATCTCGTAATATTAAATTAAATGATGATTCAAAAATGTTAATGACTCAACTCCAGATTCTAATTCAAATTCGCAAAGTTTTGTTAATTTGTAAAAACATCAGCAACCAGAAAACGAAATTAATTTTGATAATTTAGATAGTAGGATTACTCAAGTAGATGAACCAAACATTATTTCACAAGTTCAGAAGAAACTAGAATTCAACACTCACAACATTATCATTCTCGTCAGCAGTACTCAATGTATAGTAGACATTCTAGGGCACATTTAGAAATGAAAAAGCAATTCTTTGATATAATTTTGGTCATGTTTGTGATATCTGTGATAGAATATAGTTAAAAAATTACTTAAAACTATTAAAAAATGGTGATACAACTAATAATATTCAGTCATTAGAACACTTCTTACAAATAGTGATATAAAAGTAATAAGTACAGTATATGCAAAGCTTGTTTTCTATCAATCGGTAAAAAAAATTTCCTACATTATCAGTGTACAATGGATTTAAGTATACAGCTTTTCCAGAAAACTTGAAAAATGTGCCATGTTTCAGAAAGACTTATTTTGCCAAGAATACCATTCATGCAAACTAGGAGACTCTGACATATAAATGGATAATATGGAATATATGGACAAGTTATTAACCCTTAGCACTCGACTGTCGGGGGAGCCCCGCCAAGCGTATATTACAGTTTACTCGTATGTCGGGGGTCACTCGACACGATTTTCAAATGCCTATAACTCGTCTGCGGCGAAGCCCACGACATTCAATCTTTTACCGTTTAGTGCTACACTCTATTGAAAATAATGTGAACTAAGTTGAAAATGCCTAGGAATATGTGAGTCATCACAAAATCTAGTTTGCCGCTACGTTGTTTACTCGTAGTCTGCCGTGGCTTCACTTGCAATTAGTGATTCTGAAGTTCCTGATCTTTTACTTGATCCTGATTTATTAGAATGTAGTTCAGTTTCATAAACAAAATAATTAAACCAACAGGTATTTGTAAATATAACCAGTTTATGGGTGGTATAGATTTAGCTGTTCAATATAATGAACCGTGCAGTTTCACAAAACGAACAAATAAATGGTGGAGGACAATGTTTTTCTGGCCATTAGATGTAGCTGTAGTAAACAGTTTTATTATCTATAATAACAAAAAAAAGGAAATGAAAGAAAATCCTGTTAAAAAAAAATAGTTTCCCCAAAACTTGGTGAGGGAGCGCATTGGTGATATCAGGAATAAAACGTATAGTGCGAGGGGTCGGCCGTCAACTACTAACAAAGAAGAAAGACTGAATTGGAAATTACGTTTAATCTTTTCCAATGATAAAAATACTTCTAAGGATTGTGTAGTTTGCAGTAACAGGAAGATAAAAGGAGGTAGAAGGGAAACAGTTTTTTACTACAAAACATGCGGCAGAAAACCAGGACTTCATCCGGAAGACTGTTTTCAAAGATATCATACTCTGCAAAATTACAAATAAAATAATAAAATCATGTACATACAGTATTAGTGAATAAAAATAGCTTAGTTTACTAAAATCATGTAAGAGAAAACAAAGTTTTCCATAAACAATAATGCAACCTGCAGGTGAGGAATTTGTCCCAATTTAATTACAAGTGGGGAAGCAAAGCATGATACAAAAATCCGAGCGCTAAGGGTTAATGTACCGATAGAAGTTAATACAACAGTTAATCAATTAACAAGAAATGGGGATGAGGATCATAGTATTTCAGTGCATATTAAAAGGAAAAAAATTCATAAATCTAGCTACTTTTATGGTTACTTATTAAAAGGACATTGAAAAATTGGTTAGCATATTTGATAAAAACATCTCTTCATGAGATTTACAACATAACTATCTACGAAAATATAATAATAATTAAATATTAAGCGAACATACAATTTTATCAACGCACATATAGTCATAACGCTCGATAAGAAGTAGTCACTTCTATCGGCACTTACCAAGAGCCACATGCCGTTTATTTTATAACAAGCATTACAAATAGATTTTTGTAGTACTACTTATGCATATATTTTTATTCAGTATTACTTTGGGCTTAAAATAACTCTATAATTCATCATAAGGAAAATGCTATTTTTTCAACAGAGCTAAATATAAATTCTTTTCTATAATAAAAAAACCAAAAAAACGGCATTTTATCAGGCCTACTGCATTCAAACTTCAAGTCTTCAACATAAAAACCTTATATTACTGTTCATTTTATTCTGAACACAGTGGTATATAATAATATATATTTACTTGAAGTCTTATTTTCTTAATGAATAATTAAACATAAGTGTGCAAAACACATGCTAGCTAATTGGATCTGGTGGAGCGACCGGCGACCAAATAATTGGACTCCAAAAATTTAATTCTTTCATCTTCATTTTCAAAAATATAAAATAATATAAATATGAAATTAACAAAATAAAGAATATAAAAGTAATATTTACCCACAAACAAAATCCACATAAATGAAACAGGACCTACCTTGTTCAAACACAGTAGCAGATGGAGTTTTCCTCAAGTAACTTTAAAACACAAACAATCGGTCATGGAGGATTAGTCCAGCACTCAACAAATACACGCTAGATACTAACCTTTGTTGACTCATAATGAAGGAGATGACAATAAACTGTGTTAGAAAGGTGGCGTGACAGCTATACAGAAATCCAGTGTTGCCAACCCTAAACGAAACTTTTTGTGGAATAAAATAATTAGACCTGGAGGATTCCTCCGCAGTGCAACCTCTCGAGGGTAATGAGAGCAGAAAGGGCTAGTAAAGGATTACTCTTGCCCATTCCATAGTGAAAAGGTTCAAAATTCGTTTAATTCAAATTTGCACTAATAAATTTTCATATGACTTATTTGAACTATTGTTGGTATTTTTGTCAATTATAGATTTAAATCGGTCGAAAAAATATCATCTGGTTTGAAACTGCTTGTTAGTGTCAAAAAAGTAATTTTATCCTGTTTATTTAGTAATTGTGTTGAACTCAATAACCTATTGAATGCAAGTGGCTTAATAATTAGGATACAGCTGAAATATGGAGCTCGAATAAGACCAAAAAATTGGCCCAAGACTTTGGTTCACCAAAGAATAAACCTTTTTGTGTGTTATCAGTGCTAATAACAGGAAATTTCTGGGCTCATTTTGTGCTGTTTCCAATCCGTGCTGGTCCTTTTAGCTGCTAATAAGTGACAACGATTTTGGGATTTCTTACCACAAGTTACCAGAAAACATCCAAAGCAGTACATCACCTCCAGGTTCTTCATTGGGTTAAATATTTTACCTAATATAATTACATTTTAAAATAAAAATTATATATTTCTTTGTTTTGTGATAAAAATTAATCCTATAAGTACCAGGCATATGTCATTGATTGGAAAATATATGAAATGATATTTTGCTCCCATCCTAATTCCTACCTACCTCCCTCACTCCCTAACCTTACCTCCCTCCCTCGATCCATACCTACCTCCCTCCCTCCCTCACTCCCTTCCTTCCACCCTCCCTTAAAAAAACTCTGAAATGCAATTAATTTTTAAAATTTATTGTTCTTTAAAAATACTTATCCTATTATAATATTTTATATTATCTCAAAGTAAAGAACTCATTTCAAATATAAGTTGTTTTTGTTAATGTAACCTACATCTGAAGAATAAATAATTTTATAAAATGAAAATTCAGGAGTGACCAAACTTTACACACTTGTGTCTATAACACCCACATATTCACAACACTTTTCTAAGGGTTAACATGACTACAAAAATCTTAACAACATTAATATGCCTACATGAATAAATGAAAAGTAGATATTAGAAAAGATAGTAAATAGTAGTTTTTATGGAGTAAATAAGAGATTAGTATGTCAAAAACCATGATTGAACAAAAATTTATATTTAATTGTATACTGCAAAGCCAAACTTTAAGAAGAAGATAGCTAAAAATTAATTTTTGTTGTTAATCATGATTTTTGACATACAGTACTAATCTTTAATTTTGAACCATATAGAAAACCACCATAAAAACAATATTTTAGTAAATATTGTCTCCTTTGCATGCGCTATAGTATACCTTGCAAATTTTGAAGTGTATGGTAGTTTCTTTCCATCTTTAAACCAACTGATTATACTTGGAGGCCAAGATTCTACATCACACCGTAAATTCACCTCTTGTCCTTCTGTTACTTCTGGTGATTCATCCCATTCAACTATTTTTGGTGGTACTAAAAAAAATAATATTTCTTATACATGTATTTAAATAATATATGCTGCTTAACAATTATAGTATTCTAATATAATTTTATTTATAAGCAAGTAAACTATTTTTTCAAAGATTTTAAACCTGAGATTTGTGATCTAGATTAACACTTTCACAGCGGGCGAAGTGATATCACACAACAGGTAGAGAAGGCTAGTATCTGTTGACCTGCTACCTTTGCCATATAAAATGAGTGTCCAAAGTTCAATCATTCTGTATAACCGCAGTAATTAATTCTAAAGAAATTCACATCTTGAAACAACTTCTTTCTCAAGCGTCTTTTGATCTTAGGTTAGCTTCAACCAAATTAAAGCTAAATAGTTTAAGTACTTTTTAGTATAGTTTTAACCCATTCGCTTACAATGACGGCGATCCGCCGTCGCGACCCAGTGTGCCATTCTGTGAAGCGACGGTGAATCGCCGTCCTCCAATATAACTCATTTGTGTCGAGTTAGTTATCAGTAAATCCAATAGATCGCATATGCATCTTATTCTACAGGCTTTGGGCTTTCCAATGGTAGTATTTTTATCTTCTTTGGACTGTCCGTTCTTTCAATATTTACGTTTTATCTGGCGACCGATCAGCTGACATTGTCTGTGATGTTGTGTTTACGTTGTAGTTGTGTGGGATATGTTTATAACCTAACCAAATTGTATTTAATTTGTTATTTGTGTTCTTTTTAAGTTAAAAATGAGTGGATTTATTATTTTATTTGTTGATGAAAGTGAGAAGGAGTTGAAAGATTGTGAAATTGAAAGAATTTTTGGAGAATGGGATAGTGATTTGTTTGAGGAAACATTTGAGAGTGATAATGAAATAAGACAGTTGGACATTGAATCTTAAATAGATGTAGATGTAAGTAATGAATAAAAAAAATCATAATAGACTGTAATATAACAGGTTCACCACATCATGAAAAATGTAATCTGCCTTGTTCTGCAATAAGTGATAAGTTGCAACTTGAGCAGCCCTCTTGTAGTTATGTTAGGCCTAGGACTCCACTAGATGTAAATAATGTAATTTCTGATATAAATGTCCAAGATAGGCCTGTATTACCATCTAATTCAGATGATGAAAGCTCACAGAATTCCAATCTAATTGAGCTACTCGATCAAATCTACCTTGATGGAATAATTGCCCCTCTGTCCTCTACTGCTAGTGAGGAGGATGATGCCCCTAGTTTTCTTGATCCTTGTCCTAGGCCTATTAGAGTTAGTACTAGAGATAGGGGTAAACCAAGAAGGGGTAGGCCTAAAGAAAAAATTCCATGTTCCAAACCACCTAAGCCCACTAAAAGGCCAAAGAACCAGTCGGTGGGAGTGTGGACTGTGCCTCATCGCATTTCACCTACCAGCATGTTTCAAAGTATACAACACAAAAGTTAACTTTTCTTAACTCTTGTGAAATTGAAACATATTCTTTGCACCCTGAAGAATATTTTGGAGTATTTCCAAAGGTAATTTATGCTTTTACTTTAGGATAATTGAAATTAAAAAAATAAAGTTTGATATTTTTCGTTGAAACATTTTAGTTGTTTACATATTATTAAATTATAAAAGAAAAGATATTATAAATATTAGTATATATTTTGAAAGTAAATGTATTTGTGAATAAAAAAATAACAATAGGTTCCATAAGAAATATAAATATGAACAAAAAAAAGTAATCAACAAAAACCTTTAAAAATGGTCTAAAAAATTAGTCTTTTATGGCTCAGTCGGTGTAAAAAAAAATTGTAAGCGAATGGGTTAATTATTTCTAAACATATATTCAAGGTATTTTATGTTTATTACCCTCATTAAGTAAAATTCTAATAGAGATTTAACCTGTTTGTAATTTTGTGTATTTTCAGCTTCATTAGATAAAACTTTACTAACGGCACTAATTTAGTTTTCAAATGTTAAGCTAGTCTTGTCAAATTCAATATAAATATTAAAATTCAACTTGTTTTCTTATAACATTCTACCTGACAATAACAATATTATAAGCATTTTCTACCATGTATGCATAAAACCAAAGGTACATGTTTGGCCTTTCATGGTACAAGACCTCTAGAATTTCTGTGTTGGCCAAATTTAACTACAGCAGATGTAAGACACAGAAAATGGATTTGTTGTTCATTTAATTTTTTAAAATTATTTATAGCTCTGTCAGTAATTAAATATTTTACTTTTGGCCAATTTTTTAAAACTAAATCTATTGAGTTCTATTCTATTCAAAATCCTACTTTAAACTATTAGCCCAGTAGATAATTCAACCACAGAAAAGGAACAAAATCTTGATTTTATGAAATTTCAAAGGGTTCTGAACTACCTTAGATGATAGCTGAATTCATTATTAGCTATTTTATATCACATATGTGGTGGAAACAAGTGGCATGAAATAGTAATAACCAGCCATATCAAAACAGTAGTGCTTCTTGAAAACCCCCTGCATAGAAAACGATAAATTGTTATGAATTAAAACTATCAAAATCTTGTTGCTGTTCATGACGAGCTGATTGTTAATTATTAATTACACTTTTGCTATTACTTGCGACCAGACTTTTTGTTAACTAAAGGTTGTTAAATTGTTAACTTATACTTAGAGGAAACGTTTTCGTCTTACGCATTCTTCAGCCTCGTATTTTTGCCGCTAGGAATGCTGCAGTTGTACTTCCTCGGTACCAAAAAGTCTAGTCGCAAGTAATAGTAAAAGTGTAATAAGTAATTAACAAAAAGCTTGTCATGAACAGAAACAAGCCTCGTATTTTTGCCGCTAGGAATGCTGCAGTTGTGCTTCCTCGGTACCAAAAAGTCTAGTCGCAAGTAATAGTAAAAGTGTAATAAGTAATTAACAAAAAGCTTGTCATGAACAGAAACAAGATTTCGATATTTAATGAAGCCCGGCAAGCAGAAGTTCAACAATTTCGGACCACAATTTTGAAGGTTAGGAAAACGCACAAACACACATTGAATTCAACAAAAGGTGTCTTAAAAATAACATCACACATAAATACGCTAAAGTGAGCATAAAACAAACAAAGCAGCCATAAAAACAACTAAATTCGCACAAGAAATGTATATTATACAATCAATAAAAGAATTTTATGTAAAGAAAGATAAAACTTAACCTAAAATTGAACAATTACATTTAAACATTTCTTATACTTGTACATACGGACATGAATTCACATGCAAACTAATTACAGAATCGTACAAATGGGCCACTAAAACACTACAAGAAACACATAAAAAGAAGATAAATAAACTTTTAAATGAGAAAAATAATAATCCAGCAATAAAAAAGCCAAAACAATCTTTTTATGAAAAAACAATAAACAACACTAACATTTACCACTGAAGAAATGAAATTACTAAATTAAGGCCTAAAACATAATATACACTACAAAAGATAACAATAAAACCAAAACAGTAATTATAATTGACACAGAAACAAATATACAAAAGACAGAAATACAAGATCAAGAACACTTAAGACATTTAATTAGTAACACAATAAAAACACACAAGGTTTAAAAGAGCATAACACATACCAATGAAATACAGACAGCCAAATCAGAGAACACGATTTAAAATGCGTAGAAGCAGATAAAGGTAATACTATAGTTATTATGCATAGGATTTAAACAATGAAATTACTGAATTCATTATGGCAAACAACATCTCAGAAACAATTACAGACCCAACAAACAAATATCACAACACAGTTAAACACATAATTAATTCAACTAAACATGTAATATCTAATAAAACACAGAAAAAATACCTTAAAGCAATAAGACCTATGGCACCTACTCTACAAGCACTTCCTAAGCTACATAAACAAGGAACACCAATAAGACCAATAATCAACAGCCAACATTCACTGGCACACACATAAATATAAAGAACACAATAGATCTAGTAAACAAAATAAACAACATTGAAATCCCTCATAACTCAACCCTGGCATCGTTTGACATCACAAATCTATATACTGATATCACAGAAATACTAGGCATTTAGTCACAGAAATACTAAACATATTATGAGACAATCTATGACTTGACAACACTCCAGAAAAAATCACAAAAGAAATCATACACATTTTTAACACCATTACACAACAGAACTGCTTCACTCACAACAACAAATATTACACACAGAAACAAGGCTTACTAATGGCTTACTAACACCAATTTCAAGCATTCTCGCAGAAGTATTCCTACAACACATAGAAATCGAATAAAATCATAAATAACAACAAACAGGTAGATAAGATAATATATTGGCACAGATATGTAGACGACGTTATAATACAATACCCAGGAAATATAAGACAATCCCAACAACTCCAAACACATATAAACAAAATACACAAAAATATCCTGTTCACTGCAGAGTTTGAAAACAACAAAACATTGAATTTCTTTGACATCACCATAACAAAAAATCAAAACAAACATAAATTCAACAAATACCGCAAACCAACTATAACAGAGACACTGATAAACAACACATCGAACTACCCAATACAACATAAACACACAGCATTCAAACATTTACTACACAGACTAAAATAAATACCTATGCCCCCAACTAACTCTACAGAGGAACTAAACAAAATCAAATATTTAGCTCACAAAAATGGATATGACAATTATTTAATAGACAAACTAGACAGAAAAATACTAAACAAGAACAGTAACAACAAAAACACTAACACAAACAAATCCATCACCCTCACATACATAAACAAACTCACAAATAAAATAGTACACCAATTCAAAAAAGCAGGATACAATGTAGCTTACAGAACAACAAATAAAAGCCCAATGGCTATCAGACACAGCATTAATAACAATACCAACACATACAATAACCCAGGAGTATATAAACTAAATGCAACAACTTCAATAAGTTCTATATTGGACAAACAGACAGATCTTTTGCCGAAAGATATAAGGAACACAAAAGCGCACTGTATACTACTATTGAATCCAGCTTCGCAAATCACCTCATGGACACTAAACACTCACGCAAAAGTATGGAAAATAACATGAGCATCCTCCACACATGCAACAAAGGTCATAAATTAAACACACTAGAGCAGTATAAAATATTTAGCAACACACATAAAAATGACATCTTAAATGAACAAACATGACACAGATCACACATACTTTTCGATCACATCACTTCTAACTTTCAAAATATGGTACCGAGGAAGCACAACTGCAGCATTCCTAGCGGCAAAAATACGAGGCTGAAGAAGTCGTAAGACAAAAACGTTTCCTCCAAGTGTAAGTTAACAGTTTAACAACCATTAGGTAACAAAATGTCTGGTTGCAAGTAATAGCAAAAGTGTAATAAGTAATGAAAACTAAGAATGAAAAAATAGCCTTTAAAATAAATCTAATACCTCCAAAGGTTGATTCTAAACCAAACAGAAATAAAGATAAATACTCTTTTGAAAGGTGCAATAAAAACTAAGGTTTTATATATGATTATACATTTCAATGTTAAAAACCAACATCAAGTAGAAAAATCAAATTTCAAATAACAAGTCATTTGTAAAACAGTTGAAATTTTTAACAATTAAATGTAGGTAGTGAAAAACATATAAATAAATATATTTCTTTATAAAATATTCAGGAAGCACTTACATAAAACAGAGAGAGAAACAGTCCGGTTTACACTGCCTGCAGGATTTGTTGCAACACAAATGTAGTCCCCTCTGCTGTCTGATGTTACATTAGTAAGATGGAGGTTTGTTGCTACCAGGGATGATCTAAATAAAATATTTCAAACCAATAAGGCAATCTTTACAATAAAGAAACCCATAACTAATACTGTAATTATAAGGTATGATCAGCAATTTTTTTCAATTGTTTCTTAGATATGCTATCTGTGACTTACCTGGCCACCCATGTTCTTCAAAGTAGTCTTAAGAGTATTCCCAAACATGGAAAGTGTTTTAAAATAGTTTTCCCTAACACTAACAAGAAACTCCATGGTTCTATATACAGATTAGTCTACCTATTAGTCATCACTTGTACGTCTAGACAAAATGCCATGGTGGTTATAGTGTTTTAGTTAATTAAAACCTCGTGTTTGTTATCTGGAGAGAAAACTGGCAAACTTTCTGTTGCATAACATTTAACCTAATTTTTGGCAATTATGTAATAGCCATGGTTCATTGCAATCATATATCTTATTGATATACTTTTGTTTTAAAGTTATAGATACTTAACACGATCGCTACCGCAATGTTAACAAAATAACTACTGATATAAACCAGCCGACTCACATGTGCGCCATACAGTCTCTCTTCCTGGACCGACGTCCCACATATGCGCCATTTGGGATAGTTAAAATGGACAAACGACTCATATTTGCGACACTGTTTGCGCATTATCTTTATTCCTCTCACAAATCAGTGGTTTAATTTAATGGCTTGATATATTTCTATCTGTCTATAAACATGTCTGATGTTAATTTGGGACATTTGGCCTCTTGGTTATCAAGGTCAATGGTATAAAAATTACACCCTTGTATAATCCTTCCTGCCACTGAGGCAGTTTCTGTTTTGAATGATCAGGTTTTACTAGCTTTACTTTAAATGACATTTATCACAGATGAGGTAAATGTGTCACAAGTGATTGGTGAGTTTGTAAATATTCTGTACTGTGTTTAGAAATCAAATGTAAACATATTTGACTCTGTTACAATAATATTTATATTGTCTGTATTTTTTTCGATATATAAGCATATGTAAGTATTCTGTCTAGAATGACTAGCCAAGACGAGTTAGTTGGGTGTTTGTTTATGTAAGCCTTTGTAGTGGCTCTTACGTGGGACTCTCTGTCTACGATAGGATTTCGTACTATAGACCGACCTCCTCATATATGCGCCATCCCAAAAAACATTAAAAACAGCAAAAACAAACATATACATTCAACAAACATAGTTGTAGTGTTTTTATGTAGTATAATCACTTATTACAATAACATTCTACTTTTGGTCTGTAACAAAGGTCAGACCCACATTAACCCGGTTTATGTGGAAAGATCAAATTTTTACCACCAGTCTGTCGAGAGAAACCTGGCGGCGCATATATATGCCGCTCAGTAGCAAACATGTTAAACCAAATTCCGCAGGTTGATTGGGGTGAGTTTGTGGCAGATGCACCTTGCCACAACTGAAGGAGACCTAAAAACTTTCAAAGATAAAAAAGGAAAGACATGTTTTCTTAACAGGACTCGGATGCAAGTGGTGTGGAATTTTTACTTCAAACAAATGTCTGATTCAAAACTACTGTTTTAAAGGATCAAACAATGCAAATCATTATACATCTGCCATTGAGGATTGTAATAATACAGACTTATCAGTTGGAGATCATGTTTATGTCAATTTTCAGGGCAATTGGTTCCCAGAGAAGGTTGTCGAGAAAAAGACAGCTGATAACATTATTTCAGTTACGGAGCAAGCTAAGAAGAGTTGGAAATGGGCAGCAAAACCAGATGCCATTTTTTATGATGCAGAAGAAATTTTCTATAGCATAAACACACGCAAACAAATAAGCAACATAGATTTATTTAAAATGATTGATTTAGATTACTAAGATTGGGTCAAGTTTGCAACACCTAAAGAATTTAAAATTAATTTGAATACTTTGAAATTTCTTCTGATGTTTTAATAAAGTTTTGGGGGGTTACTTTGTTGCAGTGCTCTTTTCAAATTAGTTTCTATAGAAAAACCAAATAGTCACAAAGTCACACTGCATTGCAAGGTAAGTTTATGACAAGTATTATTATTATTTATAATTAGGTCATACTTTAATGTTTAGTTTGTTTTTTAACGTTATTACATATACAAAGAGTCTAGTTGCATAGAGTAATAAATATAAATGACTGAATCATTTTAATTCAGTTTACACCGAAAATACTCCAAAAAGTGTCACAAAATCACCCCCCCTTACAAGCTGCAATTTTTGCTGCTCATATTTACTTATTGCATTTTTCTGATTAAAATTATATACATACATACATACATATATATATATGGAGTTAATATATGGCTATTGTAAGTAATTTTATCCACCATTAAGTGCAATGATTTTACCTTGTGTGATGAGGCACCTTTCGGTCACTTGACCATTGTCGAATCACTGATATTTTTCTATGGATAAAACAATGGATAACGTAAAATATCAAGAATATATATATATATATATATATATATATATATATATATATATATATATATTTAGGTTAGTTTTGGTTGGTAAAGATTATTTAGATTTTTTGGACTAGGAGACTGACAGACTTACCTTGGTAAGAGTCCACACTGTAGTCTTGAAATAGAAACACATAAAAGCACTTAAACAATGATATATTTCAACCACACAGTGGTCTTTATCAATCGAAGAGAAAACACAAAAAGAAATATGAGAGAATGAAATAACTGTATATATATATATATATATATATACAGTGAAACCTGTCTTAGACGGACCCTGTGTTAAACGGACTTTCGTCTATCGCGGAAAACTTTAAAAGTCCCAACTGTCACCTATTTAATTTACCTGGTTATTAACCTTTATAAGCCGGAAACTGTCTAACTGTCTAACAGGGAAGCGGAATAAGCAAAAGGATGAGTAATACGTATTTACTACGTCTTAGTTCTGCATAAGCCGGAAAATCTGCTTATATACATGCTGTAAAATATAAAGTTACAATGACTTCCGTTTAGATAAAATACAGTTTATAATATATTTTTTTATCATAACAAAATTCAGGTCTGCTTAATTGTAACGGATCGTATTTATTTCTGAGAACTCTGTAACAACGTTAAGGATTGCTGATATGCACAAGATAACGCACAAGGTATACAAACATCCATAATTTACGATAGGCTATGTGTCAGCACTCGTTTCCTTCAAGATAACGCAATGAATGGTTTATAAACATCCACGGCCAGACATATTGATGTCATATTGATTGACATATTGAAAGGTAAGAGACCGCTTCATTCTAAAAGGCAAAAAACATGCACAAATAGAAGAAAAAGAAGAAATTGAAGATAGACCAGTCGCAGAAAACAAAATTAAAACATTTGGCGAGGCTTTAATGAAAATTTGTGAGTTAAAAGATTTCGCGTTACGTATTAACAGCCCGGAAATGCATCACCATTTGTTAGAACTAAAAACAATAACTGAAACACAAGCAAGTAAAACTAACCTTTTAAAACAAAAGTAAATGCTAGATTTTTTCAAGCTTATTTTTACGTAAGCCTACTATGTACAGTATTTAGCCTAAATACAGTAAGAGGAAAAATATAGTTTTTAATAAATTGCATCATTAATTCATAAATTTTGTTGACAAGTGTATAAGTGTTTTAGTTTTATTGTTTTCTATTAAAAATGTTTTGTGGGAAGGATAAAAGGATATTGCCTTAAAAGGTAAGATTTTTATTATGTAATGTAGGTTTTAACATTTTCTGTAGTGTGCGAGTTGACGTCACAGGGCACAGGCTACGGGCTGTCATTAGGGAATCAAGATAACCGATATTACTGTTGAATGATGTTTATTTAGACGTTATGTGATAGTTTTCTTGTGATTTAAAAACACTTGCTTTATATGTTGAAGTATTATCTCTGTAGGAAATAAACAGTTAATACTTAATCGAAAATAAATACTTACACTTCTAAATGTTTTTACATTTAAACATTTAAAAGTGTAAGTAATTACTAGTAGCTCACGCGAAGATGGAATCAACAAATGGAAATAAATAATTAATTTAAATACTGTATTAGAACAAATGTAGACACGATGACAATTAATTGTCCGTTATCTATGTGGTGTTGGTACAGCGCCATACAGCTGATCAGTAGAAATAATAGTCTTATAGCTAAGAATCCCCACGGCCTACCCTCACCCCAACGCTAAAAATAGACTCGGCAAACGTTTCATGATGGTATTACCATCATACAGTACACTACTACTGTATAAGCCGGAAACCTGTCTTAGACGGAAAAAAATGCCAGTCCCAATGGATTCTGGCTTAAACAGGTTTCACTGTGTATGTGTGTGTGTATATATATATATATATATATATATATATATATATATATATATATATATATATATATATATATATATGTATATATATATAAATATATTATAAAGATTATTCTGTTACGCAACACAACTGGGTTTTACTATTTAATGAATGTTTGAATGATGATATCAAATTTCTAGTTAAAACACAAACAACTCAGGAACAATTCTTAATTCTTTATTATAACATTTCTTATTTCAACATTTAAAACAATACACAGAACAAAAATTTATAACTTAACAAGTTTTAACAAACTCGGTTTAACTCTTATTTCTTTTAATTTTATAGTTACACAATTTTAATATACCCTAGGCTAATTTTACGATCTCTTATTATCTCGGGGTTTATAGCATGGGCTATATTTTTTTTATTCTTAGGTTAATTAAATAAATTTTGAAAAACAATACTAAATTTTGAAATTAATTTTAATAAATATTTTCCTGATGGAAAAACTTTAATTTGGAATAAGCAAAAAGGCGAAACTATTTGAACTGGATTATGATCTTATTACTATTAATCACAAGATATTCTAATGTACAATTTTAAACTTCCCTATTATCCTAAGAGTCCACTAAAGTTTATTTTTTTATATAGCGCTAGGTACTTAACTTATCAAATAACGGCGAATGGCTGCTTGCTCAGACGTAGAATTCCGTTCTCTTTAATTTTCACTTTTTACACACTTAAATTCGTTTTAGTTCCTTTAAATTATATTTACACTTTATTAACTCTTTCAATTCACTTATCCCTGTTCAATCTTGTAAAGTTTCTTCACAAATCTGTATAATTTTGACGAAGTTTCTAATAAGTAGAATTTTGACTGGTCCTGGCAGATTCGCTACCTTACTCGGCGTCCCACGCCAGAATGCTCTAACTACGCGTCCTTAGATTTTAAACAATTGTTTGTTTTTTTAATATGGCGGCTCCTCCTTCTTCTAAAATACATGTTGCTATAATTTAGTTCAATTTCTTCTCACTATAGTCGACTGCACACTTGACCTACTTCTTGCTTTCACCTCTGTTTTTACAGCTGATGCAATAACGCGATTGTTTACAATGACGTTTTAATTTGGTTAAACTTTAGTTGAAACTTACTGTTTCAATTTTCCGATCCTTAACAAACCTTCCAGTGTTTATTTAATTAATATTATTAGTGTGTGAAGTGTCTTTGTGTTTTACTCTTGTAATATTTCGAATTGTGTGTGTTTTGAGCCGAATTCATAGAAACATAACCTTTCTAATCTCATTATTTACAATCGTATTTCACTTTTTCCTTCAAGTATTTACTTATGCCCTATGTTACTAATATTTACAATTTTGTTTGAATATAATTATTATTAGATTATCTTGTTTTAAATTTTATTTGATACAACAAATTTCTTTATGTATTTACAGTTCAAATATCTTTTTTATATGTTACAACCGTTTTATAACCTTTCTAGGCTTTTACCTAAAATTAGTTTCTATTTAATCTCATCAATCTTTTAATGAATTTCTTTTTAAATTTTGTGTGAGTTATTTCTAATATATTTTTCCAATTCTTAAAGAACATTATATAGCCCATTCTATAAATGTTACAATGTCCCCTAATTTAATTTAAATAAAAAAATATTCCTAATATCTACATTACACATTCTTTACATTTTACAAGCTTGATTAAATATACATATTTTTTTTTTTAAATTAAATTTAAATTAACATTTATTTCCTAATTGTACATTTTATTTAATAACTAATTGAACACATTTTTTATTGAGTAAGTACCTCAACACTTTGGCTAACTTATCGTCCATTGTCTTTACAACTTTTAGAATTGTCCACTTAAAAGTCATTTATACCTTTATCTGTCCACTTTCGTCCATTTATACTTAATTCTACGACACAATTTTATCTTAATTCTTTAACAATCAAATACTGAGCTGAAAACTTCAAGCTACATATTACTTAACTTATCTTCTAACAATACAATATACTTATAACTAACATTCAATCAACAATTCTTTAACAATTCTAACATATAGTAACAATAAATCATGTTCTGGTATTTACAATTCCTTCCATAATTATATATATATATATTTTTTTTTTATATTTATTACAATTGGAAACCTTCCAATCATAAGTCTGATTCAATATTTATTTAACATATATTCTCTGATACCGTGTCTTTAAATCCCATCCTATCCGAGTCATAGTATGTCTAGATTTGGTCAAATTTGTTTATAACATTTCTCTTTCCCTTATTTCTGTTTATTCCTTGTTTATTATTGATCT
This sequence comes from Prosapia bicincta, assembly GCA_036971475.1. Lineage (NCBI taxonomy): Eukaryota > Metazoa > Arthropoda > Insecta > Hemiptera > Cercopidae > Prosapia > Prosapia bicincta. Next base: position 237,378,828 of record JBAIZL010000004.1, on the reverse strand, counting down.
CATATTTATTTTGCTTTTAGCTTCATCTAACTCTCAGTTCTAAGTTAGTATTTTATCTCCCCTTCCAATCTCACATCCAGTTCAATTATTTTCTTATATCATTTCAGTTTATTTTGTATGAAGTTTAACATCTAATATTTTTAAAGGTCGCAATCTCATATCCTCTATTTGATCATATCTATAGCTCCTTCGATTACACTGTCCCTATATCAACGAATATCAATTTTGTTTTAATACTTATTTATCAACGCAGATTCTCCCTTACAATACGACGAAGTTTAAATACACAATTACCATATTTTTATTACAACGATGCTTTAATATTTATTATCATAGATTAATATTTCTTTTATAATATATACGACGAAGTTCCATTATTTATCAACGCAGATTCTCCATTACAATACGACGAAGTTTAAATACACAATTACCATATTTTATTTATTACAACGATGCTTCAATATTTATTAACATAGATTCATATTTATCTTTATTCATTATTCAACGAAGTTTCTAATAAATTATCGTAGATATAGTTACCATCCCTTAAAACTTATCTCCTGCTAACGTTTTCTTATACACATAGTCACCTAGAGTTTACTCATATTGCTTCCTTTACCTATATTTAATATCTCCCTTCCTATTTTATTTTTATTTTCCAATATCCAGTTCTCCTGGATACATGTCATATTACTGCCTGTGTCTATTAATGCCTGTAAACTTGTTTCCTCTATTTAATTTCTATTCCTGGGTTTCTGACTGTCTTAGTTTTCCGATTGACTGTGGGCACCATGCTCTTTTCTTGTCCCCACGCCTGTCCTTGCCGTAACACCGTTTACATCTCCATTGTATCTCTCATCTGCTTCATAAGTTCTATTTTCTCTGTTATTCTCATATTTAAATTCCATCTCCCATTTTCCAAAATCGAGTTGTGCCTCCACATTCATTAACATATCCGTACCTATGATCATTTCTCTCAATAAGCCTTGTACCACTAAGCCTTGAGACGGATATTTAACTCCTCCTATTTCTCCTATTACCATTTTCATTTTATTAAGCTTTTCAATTTCCTTATTTGTTGCTGTTTGAATGGTTAAATTTTTTATTGGCCATATTTCTAATTTTCCTATTTTATTTCTCAACCTTCCCTGCTCTCCTAATATTTTCTCCCTTACATCTTTAACTTTCCTAAAACTCTCATCTGTTATCTTTCTTTCTCCTATCTCTTTTTTATTAATTTCTATCACATCAGCTATTATTTCATTTGTTCCCTCAAAATTTTCCTTAATCTCCTCCTCTAATTCTCTATCTTTCTCCTCTCTGTCCCTTCTCACATCCTCTATTATTTTCCTATTATCCTCCCTTATTTCCTGTGTTATTAACTTGAAATCCTCCTTCATCTCTCTCATTTCGTCTCTATCTTCCTCTAATTTTTTGTTTAAATCCCTTATTGCCTCCTTTATCTCTCCTTTTACTTCGTTTATATTCTCAATTAATTCTTTTTTCATTTCTCTCATATCCTCCCTCATATCCTCTCTCATATCCTCTCTCATATCCTTCATTTCCTCTCTCCCTTTATTTATTTCTTTTAGTAAGTTTTGGTTGCTTTCGAACAATTTTTTTATCCAGTCATCATTATTTCTACTTCCACTTTCACTACCCCTTCGTTCCTGTTCAATTTCTACAAGTGGTAGTCCCCTAGCTTCATCTACCTCCATGTTTGGTATTTGCATATCTGTGCCTTCCATTTCTATTTCCCTCAATTCATAACTAGTCCCCTTTTCCTGTTTTTTTTAAGCTTTATCTCCCCACAAATTGTACGATTCCTTTTCATCTGACATATTTTTTCTTTTTTTTTTTTTTTTAACTGTAAGTAACTTATTATACAAAATTAAACAATTTTTATATATATACTATAAACCTAGCCTTGACTCTATTCAACTCAGTGTTTAATTTTACAAAATTTTTCTAAATCTATTTCCAGTTCAAATGTTTTTCATATAAAAAGTTCTAAATTAATTTTGTTTCAAAATCTCTCTAAATAAATTTTATCTCTTATTTTATCGAGCTCCCACGTTGTTGCGCCAATTATAACATATTTTTCTAAGACGCAATACAACGGGGTTTTATTATTATTATTGATTATTTTATTGAATTATATTTAATTTCTATTTAAAACAAAAAATTACTCAGGAACAATTCATAATTCTTTATTATCACAATTTCATCTCAACATTTAAACAATAACACAAAAAATTTATAACTTAACAAGTTTTAACAAACTCGGTTTAACTCTTATTTCTTTTAATTTTATAGTTACACAATTTTAATATACCCTAGGCTAATTGTACGATCTCTTATTATCTCGGGGTTTATAGCATGGGCTATATTTTTTTTATTCTTAGGTTAATTAAATAAATTTTGAAAAACAATACTAAATTTTGAAATTAATTTTAATAAATATTTTCCTGATGGAAAAACTTTAATTTGGAATAAGCAAAAAGGCGAAACTATTTGAACTGGATTATGATCTTATTACTATTAATCACAAGATATTCTAATGTACAATTTTAAACTTCCCTATTATCCTAAGAGTCCACTAAAGTTTATTTTTTTATATAGCGCTAGGTACTTAACTTATCAAATAACGGCGAATGGCTGCTTGCTCAGACGTAGAATTCCGTTCTCTTTAATTTTCACTTTTTACACACTTAAATCCGTTTTAGTTCCTTTAAATTATATTTACACTTTATTAACTCTTTCAATTCACTTATCCCTGTTCAATCTTGTAAAGTTTCTTCACAAATCTGTATAATTTTGACGAAGTTTCTAATAAGTAGAATTTTGACTGGTCCTGGCAGATTCGCTACCTTACTCGGCGTCCCACGCCAGAATGCTCTAACTACGCGTCCTTAGATTTTAAACAATTGTTTGTTTTTTTAATATGGCGGCTCCTCCTTCTTCTAAAACACATGTTGCTATAATTTAGTTCAATTTCTTCTCACTATAGTCGACTGCACACTTGACCTACTTCTTGCTTTCACCTCTGTTTTTACAGCTGATGCAATAACGCGATTGTTTACAATGGCGTTTTAATTTGGTTAAACTTTAGTTGAAACTTACTGTTTCAATTTTCCGATCCTTAACAAACCTTCCAGTGTTTATTTAATTAATATTATTAGTGTGTGAAGTGTCTTTGTGTTTTACTCTTGTAATATTTCGAATTGTGTGTGTTTTGAGCCGAATTCATAGAAACATAACCTTTCTAATCTCATTATTTACAATCGTATTTCACTTTTTCCTTCAAGTATTTACTTATGCCCTATGTTACTAATATTTACAATTTTGTTTGAATATAATTATTATTAGATTATCTTGTTTTAAATTTTATTTGATACAACAAATTTCTTTATGTATTTACAGTTCAAATATCTTTTTTATATGTTACAACCGTTTTATAACCTTTCTAGGCTTTTACCTAAAATTAGTTTCTATTTAATCTCATCAATCTTTTAATGAATTTCTTTTTAAATTTTGTGTGAGTTATTTCTAATATATTTTTCCAATTCTTAAAGAACATTATATAGCCCATTCTATAAATGTTACAATATATATATATATATATATATATATATATATATATATATATATATATATATTAATTTTGGCAATACAGTTTTACCTAGTTTTTGGCTAACACATTAAGATACCTCTATTTTAGTGTAGATTAAAGTATAAATAAAATAAAATTTTAATGGTTTTAGGGCTCAAAATAATTTTTGTCAGAATATTAAAAGAAAGGCATCATCTTCTTTTGCCTACAGTATCTACTACATGATGATGAACCTTTAAAAGTTGGTGCTCAAAATAGCCACTTCAACTCTGAAAGCATATTCTCAGAAAATGCAGATGTCCTCTACCAATCTCTTAAATCCTTCAATCAAGACAATCTCCTCCTTCACCTCTTTCCTACGATCTTTTGTCAAGTTATTAGATGAAGGAAAGGTTTCTTACTTATCATTCCCCAAAACTGAATAATTGTAATATTTCCAAATCTATATTCAATTTCAAGGCATTTTCCGCCCTATCCAATACCTTCAGATTACTCACCCTCTGGATCCCATTATAACCTCATCGTGCATTCAAATCTCAAAAAACTGCATTCTTCATGATGTTCGCCTAAAACATTTAGATGTACAGCACAAAAAAAAATACATATCTTACCCTCTGCAGTTTGAGCTCCAATCTCATTAAAAGAGAAATGAGAAACAACTTTTCATATAGACACTTCTAGCTTATTCAATTCTAGCTCTTATCTCTTTGTCATTATCAGCTTTATTGCTAACACACATTCAAAAATATTTATAATGTTAGACTTATTCCAATTTCTGCCCATTATGCGCACATAAATGTGCTGTATCGTTTTAAATGATAGCATGGCTGTAGTCTTTTCAACACTTACTTCAAGGCCATAATTTTCAAGACTTCTATGCTATATATTAATTAATATACACTGAAGATCATCAATACTGTTTGCCAATATTGCTGTATCAGCATACCTGATATTGTCTATATTCTTCCCATTAGTTTTTATTCCTCCTGGTCTTTGTTACAAAGCTTTTTTGATATATATATATATATATATATATATATATATATATATATACTCAAATAGACTTTGAACAATATTGGGAATATTTATGGCACCATTACATATTTTACTTTCTTCTGTGTCTGTGCCCTCTATTGCAGAACAGCTTATTGCTTCTAATATTAGATTTATTAATATTTTTCATTTCCAAAAAAATGAATCAGTATATAATGTAGTTTAAGTAATCATTGAAACAATCATCAATATTCATAGAGGTCACATTAAGTTAACTAAATTCCTCTCAGTATTAAGCATACTCATACTCAGAAAATAACATCAAATCAATTCTGTGTAGTATTACAAAGATTTCAACAAATTTTAGGTCAAAGGCCTACTTTACAGGTACCTTCTTAACCAGTCACTATGCTAAATACATATTTCACTGAATGCCACATCTGAGAAGCACTCAGTTACTACAAACAGGGAGTGGTAACAACATAAATGTTTGAATGTATCTCAGGAATACGTTAACTTTATTTTTCTATATAAAAGGAAAATGTATCTATATAACAAGTGTCTTTTTATAGTAACCCACAGATTTATTGTGTTGCAAAACATCAACTGTACTCCTTATTTTAAAACAAGAACTCTTCAGAATCATCTTGACATTCTGTTTCTGTTTTATAAATAGTGTGTTACAAAAAAATTGATATTTTTTACCTAGAAAAGAGGTTTCACTAGTCTGGTAAAATGTAAATCAAAATCAATAGTCTGAAAAACCTCTTGTCAAATATCTCAAGATTATTTCTTGACATTTTTTTAACTGTGAAATCATTTTATTCTATATTTTTAGTATATAAGAATCCTTTTATCAAATTTGACACCACACATAGGAAAGATAAGCATATAGTAGTTATCCTCATACAAATAAGTCTCACAAATAGTCATACAAATCTCATTCAAATAAATTCCGTCCATAATAATAAAAGCAAACATTACTACAAAAATATAAAAGGAAGTTTAAACTGAATCATTTACATTTGTTGATTCCATCTTCGCGTGAACTACTAGTAATCACTAAACACTTTTAAATGTTTTAAACTTGCCTATAGTAGCACTTACTTTGCTTGTTGAGGACGGCCGTTTCGGGAGATGTGTCCCTTTGTCAACTCGGACCGTAACTGATCTCAAGGTTTACGTAGGTTAGGGTGGGGGTGGGATATTCATTTATGGCACCATTACACTTTTTGGTGCTTTTACGGCACCATTACTTTTTGACATCATAACTCCTAATACACACAAAATACACCCACATCACCAAAATATCCCGAGTTGACAAAGGGACACATCTCCCGAAACGGCCGTCCACAACAAGCAAAGTAAGTGCTACTGTAGGAAAGTTTAAAACATTTAAAAGTGTTTAGTGAATCATTTAGATATACATTTTTATTATCAGTGCCAACCAAGTAAAAATATACAGGTACAATATACAGATGTTACTGAAAATATAGCTTGCTGCCACTAGGTACTGACATTTTTGTTTATCATTAGTTAAAGTTTATTTATATATTACTACATCATAAGATAAGAACACATTTATTTCTATAATGTAATAGTTTTTATTTTTACTTTTGTTAAATTATTAGATATTTTTAAAAAAACTTTTAACTCTAATATAGCAAATATTTTTATTCTTGAATTTTGTACTCCATTACAGTCAGTGAATCTTATTAATCACTTAAACAATAGTTTATGACTATCTGAACTTTAAATTTTGTAAATTTGCTAAAAAATTACTGAGACAGAACATTTTCTATCGCTATGTGGCGATCTTCATCAGTGTCTTCTCAGAGAAGACATAGCGATCGAAAACGTTCTGTCTCAGTAAGTTTTAACAAATTTACAAAATTTAAAGTTCGGATAGTCATAAACAATTGTTTAAGTGATTAGAAATATTTTTTTTTATAAACACCTTATACATTTAGAAATAACTTACTGTGGAAGTCTGTTGCCACTTCGTAGCCAATACACAGAAGGCAAAGGATCACCTTGAACTGGACACTTGAGAATTACGTCTCCTCCTACTAATATCTTTTCTTGTAAAGGAGATGACTCATCTGTGATTACTGACGGAGGGACTGAAAATATAAATTTTTGATTCAAAAATATTATTATTTTTACTTAATGCTATGATTTTATGAACATTTCATAGCATTGAATTTAACTGTCATTCCTATCTTTATCATACTAATTTGACCTTTTTCAGGATGATCACATCTTGTTGAAATGTGGTTGAGTACATAATTACTCTCAATATATACACAAAAATGTAAAACCCCTTTGTAAAACATGAAATAATATCACTAGTACAGTGCTAGAAATAAATGGTAAATTTAGTGCTATGAAATTTGGAATATATTATATTTTAATTTTAATTTGTACTAATAATTTTTATTTTTAACTTAGCAACTTCTTATTTTTTAATTTTTCTTGTATTTACTTATAACTTACAATTTATTGTACTTAAACAAGAATCTTACTTACTATATTTGTATTTGAGAACTATTAATTACGTCCTCTATTTTCAAGCTCTTAGATTCTTGTAAGTACTAAGCACCAAGTAAGATTCTTGTTTAACTACTGTTCAAGTCAGCACTTGAATATTTACGTGTTTGCCTTCAACCTCGCTCAGCTGTGCGATGGCGTCTTGATCGCATGACAGTTGACCTCTGGTCCATCCTTGTGGCCAGCTTTTATTCGTTCTTATTTAGCGATTGGAAATTTAGGGTGGCACCACTGATTTCTTTTCTACTTTACTATGACTCATGAGATAGTCAGTTGTTCAGATTTCCTGCTCGAGAAAACAACTCCTCGGAACTCGTTACCGCGAAGTTACCTCGATACAGCCTAACCCCGTCAATTAATGCTATGCCGCGCCGTAAATGTCTCATTAAACCTTGCCAAGTGACTTTATCCGTTGTGCGAAGTATTATTTTAACCACAGTGACCTATTTTATATGTTGTTTGTTTTAAACTCGCTAGCGATGATTAGTAAGCCGCCTCGTGGCGAACTTTAAAGTGTTTACTAGCCTTAAATTATGTACATTATTCATTTCTCCCCTTTGTGTAGCGCAATTCTACGCCGGGACCAGCATCGCTGCCTGGCTACCCAGAGGCCGTAATTACTACAACTTCGAGACCTTCTCTGCACTATTGTGCCAGCCCTCCCTTTATGTAACATGGGTAAGTCATGAACAGAGGATTCCTTATAAATTTATTGTTTTAAGTGTTAAATTCAGTGTTTTTAATTCAAATGTTTATTTGCTGTGTTTCGTTATAAGTTAATTTATTTCTCATGTTCGCATTCGGTAAAACTAATTACGTCATCTTGGCCGCGCTACCCAATGTAACAAAGCTTACTCTTTCCTTTGTTATAAACCTCGCATCTTCCTTTTAGCTGAGCGCCCTGCGTTCTACAACTACATTAAAGTTAATCATATTTTTAGCTTTAAAGTAGAGTCCATCCTGTGAACAAAGTATCAGGGTCAAACCTTGAGTAATGGTAGAGATTTTAATATCAGAGCTAGTCACAATGAGTCCTATGGATAAACAATTTGGTCTGAGTAAGGCAACTCTGCCATTTCTCTCTCCTAAATCATATATTGGTATAAAATGAGTCATTACAGTATAAAGAGGACTGTTACTGGGGAATGCTTAGGTACCTGTAATTTTAACATTAAAATCTTTTTATGCATACACGGAATATACTTAAAATATTTCTATTTAATATTTTTTGCAAGCAGTGCACTTGAGTACTTATTACTTAGTGGTAGAATTGAACTTAAAAATGTTAACAAATTTTATAAAATAGGTTATACTTTTTAATATCTTTCTTTTCAACTATAGCTTGATTTATAGGCACCATAGTTTGGCAGAGAGACATTCTATTTTATTAGGCGCAGCCTACTAAATTAAGTAAATTATCTTATAAAATGTGTGTTAATCAATTTGACAGATCATACTTAACAGGTTTGGTTGTACTACTATTAGTAAATAGTAGTAGGAGCTGTCATTTATGAAAAAGAAAATGTAATTATTGACAAAAAAAACTGTTTTTAGAAATTGATGTTTTGAATTTGGGTAAAAACTTCCTTTGCCGTTTTTCCTTGAATTATTATGCTCATTTTATTGAATTTATTAAGGAAATTTTAGTTATATCACATATTTGTTGACGAAAGAGATTGGGAGTATTGTGCCAAACACTGGTAACAACAGTTAAGACTAGCTCATTGATTTTATAGGCCATGACAATCAGCAAAACTTTAACTTTTATATTAACTAATTAATGACTTACTGAAAACTTCATGAAAAACTTTCTGAGAAAAAATGTTACTGATGAATACTAGGCGATTCTCATCAGTGCCTCATATGAGACATCTAGTGAAATCAAAAACAGTTTTAGTACATTTTTCAAAAATCTACCTTAATTAAAGTCATTAATTATTTAAATATAAAAAAAATTGACAAAATTGTATACTAACATTTGTATGTATTAGATTGAATTAACACTGTACTATAAAAAAAATATAGCATTTTATATTTTGAACAAAAAATTTTAATGTAATATTTCATACTTTTCATAAAACAATTTATTTTTAATAAAAATGTTCTTATTATCATCATTTGGAAAAAAAAACGTTTGTTCAATGCACTGATCTAGGCCAAAAAGTGCCAGCAAAAAAATATCAGTTAGTAGTGGTTTTTTGGCAAGTGATATTAATAGAAACATTTTTTTATAAAAACCTCAACATGTACAGCACAATAAAACTGCAAGTTTTTATACTTAATCTTACACTGACTTGTATATAAAAATAACTAACCTACAGTCTGAACAACAGTGGCAATATTAGCTACTCCGCCAATATTCTTTACTGTGCACTCATACAAGCCAATATCATCTGGTCTTATTTTGTTGATAACTAATCTACCATCCATCTGAAAAATGTTAGTTCAAAAACAGAATCACTTTAAAAACATATTTAATTTTATTTAGAAGGAATTACATTATATTATATCAAAGAAACTTTTCATATACAAAATTTCTCATACCTAATATGGCTTTAAAAAAAAGGGAAAACAAAATTAAAAAAACAACTTTCAATCTTATTTGTTATATAAAAAATGCAAATTTATGAATATAATATTATCCTTATAAACAATTACAAAGTAATTATTTTGGTTAATTTTAAAACTAACAATACTTCTCAAGATAAAGAAATAAATATTTTATCATTAATTTTATCTTTATATTACTATTAAAACATTAATAAAATAATGAAAAGAACTCACAAATACAAAATATAAATATTAGTAATAGATTAAAGTCAAACAACAACTCACTTCTACAGATATGTAAGCACCAATAGTATTTTCATCTATAATATTTCCATCTTTATACCAAGTTCTTGTGGGTGGTGGATTACCCTCTATCACAGGACAATATAGCTGTACATGATCCCCTAATAAAACTCTAGTGATTGCTGGCAAAATACCATCTTTCAATTTCGGAGGAACTAGAAAAAGTTTTATAAGAAACTAGAATTAATTAACTTAAAATTATAAAAGCTAAAGTAATTAACTTGTTAATACCATTATTATCATTAAATGTTTTAATTTTTAAAATACAGGTTTCAAGATCTTTAAACACTACTTACAAGTATTTGTTTTCCATACAAAATTGCTGATTCAATAACACAATTGCTGGGGACCAGTCTAATTCCACTGATAAGCTCTACACTGACATGATAGCTGTATCAATTGAATTCAAGAGGTAACGTTAACTCACTTATTATTGTTTAGTTTGACTTTTCTTATTAAACCCATATTTAATTATTGTACATGTTCGCCACTGGAAGTCTAACTTGAACTTAATCAGTTTAGATTTCAGAACCAGCTATTATGCATACTGCACAAGATATTATATTGTTACTTATGCTTTTACTTCATAAAAGAGCTATGTCATTTTTCTAGTGTAAAAACACTCATTCATTACCTGCCTCAACTTGGCAACAAAGGTTTGGGCCGATAACAAGATAATTTGCCTTTAACACTAGCCCAATTGATGGTTTAAACAGATTTCTTGTTTACTTTTCTCATTTAAACACAAAATAAAACTTACACATAAACCAGAGGAAGGGAAGAAAGAAACTATGCTCTGAAATTCTTATTAGTACACTAATAAAAATATAAATTGAAGCTGATTTGGAAAAAAGAAACTTGAAGATATAAAAATGATGATTTCTGGAAAAGCCAACAAAGCTGTAAAAAGTTTAAAAATTAAAATCAAAGAAACCCAGCAAAAATATTAAATCTAATTGTATAGAAACTTCCGGCGAGTCAGAAATTGATAAACCATTCTTTGCAATGACAATAATATAAACAATTTTGGTAATGACATAAACATGATAGAAGGTATTGGTGCATTTGGAAAACTAACTAATGACATTTGCTGCTTCTGTAAATAATTTACAAAATAACACTAAACTTTTAAATTGTTCTTTAAATTTTTTTTTAACATTGATTAACTTACCTATTCCTATTATTCTCAGTTTTGCATTTAAAACTTCCTTCCCAAATTCGTTTTCAACAGTACAAGAATAAATTCCTTCATCTTCCACTGTAGCACCTAATAAAAATTAAATTAAAATCAAATCAAATATTTTAAAATAGATACAAATTTTTAAAATTTTAAATTACTTATAAACATCTGTTATAATTATAAAAACTAAATAAAATTATGAATCCTCTATTAAAAATATTTAATTGATAAAGAAGAGTATACAAATTAAATTGTTACAAAAATAGTATAAGAGAAAAATATATTCAAAAGTTATATGTACTATGGTAATACTTCTTCCCATGCTGTCAATACCACACTTATGTGGCTATTACATTCATATTGTAATACCATGTTATCTATTCACTTTTCAGGTTATTTCAAATATCTGCTATCCAGGCACAAATTCACATAATTTTTACTTGGAACCTGAATCCACTAAAATTTGTTTTTTATAAGAATAGTGACACAATCTTCCCCTTGAACGATTAACATGATAGCTGCCGGCTACATTATCGGCAGTTTTCCTGAGAATTGCCAAAATATTTTAAGCTTATTTTAAATGATTTGTACATTTTTTGTTCTCCTATCATACCTAGGTACAAAAAGATGTTTTTCATAATAATATATATAAACACAAGTGTCGGGCAGGCCAAAAATAGTTTTTTAATAGCATAAATGGTACAAAAAAAAAATCTTGAGCATGCCCTTAGGCCTGACATTTTTTTGAGGTAATTTTGTTTTGACATTTGTGCAACACTGTTTTAATATGCTTTGTGTTTTGTTTGTAAATAATAGACAACAAAACTTCAATTCCATATTCCGGTTTCCCACAAAGTAAGCTAATTGGCGAGAATAGAGTTTTAGCACTTCTCAAAAAGACATGTAAAATGTGTCTTATGTGACTGATATGTAAGCTTATAAATATTTTGTATACAGAACAAAAAACCAAACATATTCTCTCTCTGGTATACAGAACAAAAGAGCAAACATATTCTCTCTCTGATGAAAAATGCTTCAGATCAGATCTGACAAATATTATTCAAGCGACAGTATTTTCATAACAAGTAAAATTTTTAAAACAATAAATTACTTTTTACGGAATTCCCATTTTAATTCACATCCTGTTAATGATGAGTTTATCTAAATGTACCAGTGTATGTATTTACTTTCAACCAAGTCCATTTTTAAGAATTAATTTACAACTAAATTTAATATTTAATCAATATTTCTGACCGTTCTTTTCAAGTTTTGTAAAATTTTGACAACAGTAAAAATATATGATACTTCATAATAAGTTATTAATTTCATTATTAAAATATATAAAAGATAAACTTCTTTCAATGAACCAACTTTTTTAGTAAAAAAAAGTCACAAATAAAATTTAATTCACGTGCTTTACTAAAATTGTTAAGAAATAATTGTCTGGTTGTAACTCCCTACAACTAACTCACAGGATAACACCATGTTTATAATTCCATGAGTATTTTTCTATCCAATAAAAACCATTGTAATTAGTTCTGAAAGTAGTGTGGAGCTTGTTTAATACAGTGAATTCATTTTTCAAAAGTTGCAACACCAGTTTAGTAGTACTAATAAACATAAAAGGTTGCTAGACAACAATGTCGGGCGTAGTGGCCCGACGGTTTTCAGCTCAGACTAAGGTATGCAGTTTTTGTGTTGTACAATTAAGGTTTTTCTATAATTACACTTTTGGTAATAACTTTGCAAAAAACCACTACTTACTGATATTTTCAGCAGGTATTTGTTTTATTTTTTTGCCAAGCTAATACCAAAAGCTTAATCAAACTCAGGGCCGTCAGGCATATTGGACTGCTATGGCAGCTAAGGTGTTAATAAAGAAACTTAGCAGCACTTTTATTCTGTAAAAAAAGTTCAGATATATCACATATCCTTTTCCAAATACCCCACATGTTTATTCCAAAATATTAATAAAAAAATATATATTCTTTTGCACTCCCAAAACATATATATTCATCTTTTTTGTGATAGTTTTAATTTTTTATTTCCAGTGAGGGTCCATTCAGTGTTTGGGTTGTTCTTCATTTTTCTCATCATAAATCTTATAAATTTCTTGTCTATACTGCCGTAATATGAAGTATATTTTTCTGTTTCCTCATGACTCAAAAATTAAATTCATGCAAATTTTTCTCATAAAGAAAAGAACAATAGCTTCCACCCACAATAATAGCTACTTTTACATTTCAATATAATGCCTTACAGATTCAAGATTTTAAATAATCGTCAGTTTAAAAAACCTTTTGACTTAGGTTTACCATATAATTAAAATTGTATTATTAACAAACTATTTATTATTTAAGGGAACAAATTTCAGCAAAATTTTAATAAAATCAATGTTTTTTTTAAAATACCTGAATAATAACCGTGAAGAGCAATTAAATCTTCGCCTGTATGTAGGCAGTTAATATACTAGTTATTTTAAATTCTTTTAAATACACACTCTGTAATATTCCCAAATCAACTTTGCTGTTAACTCATTTAAAACATCCTAAAAAGAGACAAAATCAAGTAACTTGTAAACAGATATTACACCTTAGGGACAGTCATAGTCTTAACCTTTCTTCACAGTTACATGTGTGTAGTAAATACACAGTTCTTACACAGAATTACAGTCGTTCTAGCTGTACTATTTCACTCAGTAAAACAATCCGTATTCTCATTTAAAAAAATATATGACAGATAAGAAAACAGGTTTAAAATTATTTTTTTTTTAAATAGTACAGCAAGATGACAACTTTAAACATTTTTTTTTAATATAACAGTAGACAATATTTACCTTTTATGTAAAGTCTACCAGAGTCTGACACTTCAAAGTGTAAAGAATCCAGCTGTTGTCCTTGTTTCGACCATGAGATATGAGGGACTGGCAAACCAATAGCAGTACATAATAGACTAGCTGATCCACCAATTGGAACATCTGTATCTACAATTTAAAAAAATAATGAAGTAATTTAGTACTTGGAAATAAATGGTATTTATCAGTTGTGAATTCTTTATTTGTAACATATTTGTAGCTAGATGTTGTGTGTATTATTTATTAATATTAAACCACCATAAATTATTTCAAGTCATTATTGACCCATTCTGACTTGTAGTAATATCAGCAAACCATAAAACATATCTCAAAATGATCAGGAAATAAAAAACCCCATGAGCATTCAAAGCGATTTCAAAAAATATTCTTTCAGTAAACTATTACAATCAGAAAAATGTATGGATGAGCTATGAAATTTTCAAAGATTGTTTTTTTAAGAGATTTGTTGTTTCATCAGAAAAATACTTGAAAAAAAACATCTTTCTAGAAAAGCTTTATTATTGATGAGACCCCAATGCACCTGAGTGAAGAGGGACTTCAAGGTGGAGATATCGAGGTGATGTTTCTACCACCAAATGTATCGACCATTTGCCAACCATTAGACTGGGGTGTCTTGGAAACAGTTGAAAAAAATTATCAGAGGAAGATACAATCAATATTGTTAGAACAAGGTAGGGGTGCACAGGCTCATGTGATAGCTAGTTTGATAACGATTAACTTAAGGATATTCCTTATTCAATTACAAGGGCTTGGGCTGATGTAAATTCATCAATTGCCAAATCGTGGAACAAGTTGTTAGGAGAAATGAAACTGAAGATGAAGAGTATCTAAGAATTAATGAAGAATGCATTGTTTATTTAGTCCAACCCATTCCTGGATGTGAGGAAACAACTGTTGAAGATGTTGAAACTTGGTTGCAGGAAGACAATAAGTATGTCAAAACAGATGATGAAATTGTAGACCTGGTAAAAAATGATAGCAAAATATTGACAATGGAGAACCTGTTGTGTTTTTCCAAAGATGTCACATGAAGAAGCAGTGAAGGCCTTAAATCTTGCTATTGGATATGTCGAGAACCAATAAGAAGTTATGGGTATCGACATAATGATCCTTCACAGGTGACACAGCTTCCCACTAAGAAAATGAATGACACAGTGAAATAGATGAAGACCACCACATTTTTTTACATCTTCATAAACTATGTACATTCAGAACTTTTGATACAGTCAAACACTTAAGCAAAGTGTTTAATATTCCATACAATCTCAACTTAATTTATAAAACTTATCTTATTTTTTAACTTTTTCCTACTATCCTATTATTAACATTTTCATTTATCTAATGTCATTGTAGCCTGTTTACAACAGATAATCGAGACTCTATTATGTATTATTATTAATTTTTGCTTATTTTGGGAGATGTATAATTCATTGCCCAAATGAATGTTTATTATTATCCCAAATGAAATAAACAACTTACACCCTAACGTAATATTCACCATTGAAAAAGGAATAAACAATAAAATTAGCTATCTGGATCTAACAATAACCAGAAATGCAAATAACATTGAATACTCAATTTTTAGGAAACCTACCTAAGACCCTTAATACAATACCAAACTACTCTAACCATCCACCAAAACACAAAATGGCTGCTTAGAAATTACTCTTATACGAATGCTAAAACTATCACTAAAATGTGAAGAAAAACCAAAGAAAAACAAATAATATATCAAATAGCCCAAAAAATGGATACAATAAAAAACTATAGATAAGTTAGAATTTAAAATATTAAATAAATTAAAACAATCTAAAAACGAACTACAAACAACAAAGTATGTGCCCCATTTACATACACAAGATACAACATAAAAGGAATAACTAAAATACTAAAAAATAATAATAATTACAACTTACAAAAATATATAATCAATAAAATAAACCAACCGAAAAAATATGTCCCACACTTAATAACGGAATATATAAAATCAAATGCACAGACTGTAACAAATTATACATAGGCCAAACAAAAAAGAAACTAAAAGACAGATATAAAGAACACCTCAAGGCATATATCAAACCTAACATTTACAACTCAAACTTGGTTACACGTCATCAAAAAAAACTATACATTCCCTATATTAGAAAATATACATATAATAAAATAAGTACAAAATGCAATCTGGGAACAGCAACATACAAATAATATCATAAGCGAACAAACACAAATAAAATTAAAAACCAATAAATTTTAAACTTGATAGACAGAATTAACCCCAAGATATACTAAAAAGGTTCCGACAGTGCAGTGAATTTGAAAATAGAACATTACTGGTATATCATGTGACAATGGAAATCCCACACACCTGACCATCTACTACAAGTACTCAGTTCAATTGAAGCTTAACAATGAAGATACAGTAGTCATTAATTTTAGAAAGTTAACTTGCAAATATACCAAGTAAGATTCTTGTTTAAGTACATTATAGTGAAAGCAGGTTAGTTCTATAGGTTATACATATAGGTTAGTTTTAGCTTAAAGCTTATTTAGGAATTCTTGGACTAGATAGGAGACTGACAGACTTACCTAATGGCAATAGTCCAAAACTGCAATCTCTTGAAAATAAATAAATAGACACATATAACAACTTAACACACTTAACTCAATAGTGTGTCAAGTTTTTATATGTCTATTTATTTATTTCCAAGAGAATGCAGTTTTGGCCTATTGCCATTAGGTAAGTCTGGCATTCTCCTATCTAGTCCAAAAATCCCTATATATATATATATATATATATATATATATATATATATATATAAGTTTAATTAAAATTTTAAATATATAGTTATAATTAAACAAATCATAAGTTAACTTGGCAATTGTTATATATATAGGGTACAATGTAATAATCTTTTCAACTAATTTTAATAATTATTTATTTTCCAAACTCTTATATAGTCTTTAAGTACATATCAGATCTGTTCTTGGCCGTAAGTTATAAAAAGTATTTCAAAATATATTATTTGATTTCCTTTATAAAAAGTATTAGGTTATTAGCAAGAGAATTTTAAGTAAAATGTCTGACATTGCTTTTTCTTTAAAATCTATTGAATAAAATAATGTAAAGTTCTAAGTACAATAGTTTATATGACAACAAAATGTACTAGTACAGTTTAATATTCTTTAACCAATAATTTCAATAATACAATATGTACAATTTTTATGTAAAATAATGAATTACCAGTTGGCTGCTGAACTAGTCTAGGAGGGGTACCAACTTGAAGCTCTATAAAGTCTTGAGCAGTACCTAGATTGTTTCTAGCAACGCAACTGTACTGTCCAGCATCTGTGCTGTATACTGGTGATATCTGCAACCTTGAATCTGTAGTCTATGCAGATACATGTAACAATAGTAAAGTTATGAAGCCCTTGGTTGATTTAAAAAAGAAATTATTCTAAAATAATTATATTTTAGAATCATAAACAGGTTTTGAAAAGTCATACAATTTTTCTGGCAGAAACATTTCCTTATACATGCACTTTAAATATTTTTCTCTTTAGTACACTGTAAATTAGTAGTTTTTTTAAAAGCTAACTGAAATTTGCAAATATTTGTTTATACTGACAAATTAAAAGTATTCTGGAAAATAAAATCCATTATTTAAATTGCAAATAGCTTTGAATTTTAAAAGTTTCAGCTGTAATTTAAATATAATACATAAGTAAAATACTGAAAGATATTAATATCTTTCAATATAAGAAGTTTATAGACATAAAACCTGTTACTATAATACATGACAGGATCATGCCATCATATATGAAGCCCTTATTCTCTATTGGGGTTCAGTAAAGGTAAAGACAGGATCATGTCATCAAATATAAGGCCCTTACTCTCTATAGGCCCTTACACCTCCTTTAGGAATAAGTATGGGTAGAATTATAATTAAATTAAAACTAAATTTATTATTAATTATTATCATTTATTATTATTAATTAAATTAAATTAAGGAAAGAACCTAGTACTATGAATAAGAAAAAGGTATATCATATGGACAGGATTGGTTACTAGAAGCAGATCTCAGCAAGTTAAATACAGTGGAGGTTAGAATGCAAGAGCCCTATATTTTTTTATTAAAACTTGTTTTTGCTCAATAAACCTTAAGTAGGTGTGTTATGATACTACTGCCAATTTCATTCAACCATTAACATGAACTTTTTCACTTCTTATTTCTATGTTACTGCCTCAACATATTACAACAAAAATATAAATCCACTCTTAACCATAGAGGACTCGCCCGGGGTAATGATCCTCCCAGTAAGTTTTCAACAAAGATTATAAAACAGTTGCAAATCCTAAAATTCTTCCACCCCTTACATACCTTCTAATTGACTCATCCTGTATCTATTTCTGCCCTACATCAGGTAGTTTGACAGTTTTTGTTTACTTATAACGGCTTGAAATTATTGTTGCAACAGCTGGGAAAGTTTTTACCCCGCGCGAGTCCTCATGTTACAATACTGGTCCCTCTAAGTGAAGTCTATTTCTATTTGTATTTTGTGAGGTTTTTGTAAGTGAAGTCTATTTGTCTTTGTATTTTGCTAGGTGTTTATAAGTGAAATCTATTTGTATTTGTATATTGCGAGATTTTTATTAGTGAAGTCTATTTGTATTTTTACTTTGCAAGGTTTTTATAAGTGAAGTCTATTTCTATTTGTAATTTACAAAGTTTTTATAAGTGAAGATTATTTCAAATTGTATTTTGCAACCTTTTTATCACATAAATTAATTTTCATTTTTTTGCAAGATTGCTGAGAGTGAATTTTATTATGTTTCGTATTTTGTGAGGAATTTATCACTGAAGTTCGTTTTAATTTATAAATTTATTAATCTATTTTAAATTATTTACGTATATATTTTGTCAAAGCGATAAGAGAGAACACAAATTTTATATTTGTAACTTTTCAAGAGAGAGACGCAAATGAAATTTCTTTTGAAGGAATTAAAGCATTGTTCAGGGTACTGTATATTTGTGGAGCAATGATGTCTTTGTACAAAATTCTAAAGGTATATGGACAACAGACAGAACTGGTTTGCATATAGTAATGTGTAGAATGTCAAGACACAGATTCTATTTTCTCTTGCAAGGATTACGTTTTGATATATATTGTGTTTGTACACTATTCTTGTCTATAAAATATTTTGTTTTCATGATTGTTGTAACAAAAAATGTTTATTTGCAATACAGGCTGTAGCTTTATGTTTGACAATATTACAAACAAACATTTTAATTACAGATGTGATTTTTGCCCTAAGAACTTAGACAAAAAAACAATAAATGCTGTGCTCATTGTGGGAAAAGTGTTTGTAAAGACCGTTTAGTTGAAGTATGTGAAGATTGTTTTAACGTATGAAAAAGTAAATAATATTGCATGAGTTTGTTCATATCTTTTATAGCATAACAAAATATGTTTAATAATTGTTTTATTTATAACACTAAATATTTTACTGACATTGACCTGAAAACTAGTTGGGGTAAAAAATTACCCAGCACGAGCTCTGGTGTAACGGGTATTAGCACAAGTCCTCTAGGGTTAATATTAACTCTTGGTGAACAATGAGTTTTTGGTTTAAAAACAAAAACAACAACTGAACAATTTTTTAATCAATAAATTGATAATGGCATTCAAGTAACAAAAAATAAAATAGTTTTTTTGTAGTTTGCTGTAGACAAATGTTGTATGATAAGTGTGTTGAGAAATCAAAATCTTATAGTAAATATGTTTTAAATTTTTTGTTTCCTTCATTAATTTGAACTACTGATGGAATATTCTTATGCGTTTTAATATAAAAACAACCAGATCATTTAAAATAAGATTTGAAGAACATTACAGAGCATTCAAAAATAAAAATACAAAAGCATCAAATGTTGCAGCTCACATATCACACAAACAAGAAATAACAAATTACTAAAATAACCTAACCATACTTGAAATAAATAATAACCCAATAGAGCTAAACTCACTAGAAAAATACCTCATTTATAAAAACATACACAACAATTTAATGAACCTACAGACAACATATGCAGATGACATACTATTCAAAAACATTATACACGCAGCTCAAGAAGAAATATGTATGACGTCAACAAATACCAACATCACGGACCGAACATCCACACCAAAAAAATAGAGAAAATTAATTCAGTGATTCAACAATGGTCAAGTGAATGAAAGGTGCCTCATCACATAAGAAAAATTATTGCACTTAGTGGTGAAAAAAATTATTTACAAGTAATAATAACTTCATAAAGTCAGTGTAATGGAAAAATAATGGACAGTGTGAAATAAATAAATATATATATCTTGATATTTAACGTTATCCATTGTTTTTCCGTTGCACTGACTTTATGAAGTTAATATATTACTATGTAAGTAATTTAATCCACCATTAAGTGCAATAATTTTACCTTGAGTGATGAGGCACCTTTCGGTCAATTGACCATTGTCGAATCACTGATGTTTTTCTGTTGTAGATGTTCGGTCAGTGAAGTTGGTGTTTGTTGACGTTACGCGCACTTTTTCTTGATCTGTGTGTATGATATTTCTATATAGTATGTCTTCTGTATATGTTGTTTGTATATTCATTAAATTGTTGTGTAAGTTTTTATAAATGTAGTATTTTTCTAGTGAGTTTAGTTCTATTGGGTTCTATTAGTTCTATTTAACAATTTATTTCAAGTATGGTTAGGTTATTTTCGTAATTTGTTATTTCGTGTTTATGGGATATTAGGTGTGCTGCAACATTTGATACTTTAGAATTTTTGTTTTTGAATGCTCTATAATGTTCTTCAAATCTTATTTTAAATGTTCTGGTTGTTTTTCCTATGTAAAAAGCGTTACAGTTGTTGCATGTGATTTTGTAAATTCCTGATAGGTTATGTTTTTCTGAATTTGTTTTGTGGTTTGTGTTATTAAGATATTTTATTATTTTGTTGTTTGGTTTGTAAGTTGGAGTGTAGTATTCTTTGTTGTATATATTTGTTATTTTTTCTATTTTGTTATTGGTGTATTTATATTTTAGGTAGATTTTTTTATTTTCATTATTTTCGTGTTCCGGTTGTAGTGTTGTGTTGAGGTTAGGTTTTTTTGTGAATTTATTGTATATATTTTTTATAATGTGTTTGTTGCATCCATTTTCTATTGCTATTTTTGTAATGTTATCTAATTCTTCATTTAATTTTTGTTTGTTATCCTGTGTGTATTTTATTGCTTTATTTATCATGTTACTGTAAGTGTTATTTTGTGTGTCCAGGGGTGGTTAGATTTGTAGTGTATTGTGGTGTTGTTGGAAGTAGGTTTCCTGTATACTGTAGTTTCTATTTTATTATCATTTATATTTAAAGTAATGTCGAGGAAGTTGATTGTTCTATTTGTTTCTGTTTCAACGGTGAATTGTATGTTTTCGTTGTATGTATTTAGTTTGTTTAATATTTGACGTGTTCGTTGTGAATGGTAGGTTGGTATATTACAAGTATATCGTCTACATACCTTGTCCATAGTGAGATATTGTGTGTGTTTATTATAGGTTTAATTATTATTTGTTCAAAGTGTTGTAAATATATTTCTGACATGACAGATGATATGGGTGAACCCATGGGGAGTCCTGTTGTTTGTTTATAATATTTATTGTTAAATTGGAAGTAATTTTGGTTACATATGTGTTTGGTTAGCGTAATGATACTATCTATTATGCTTCCTTTTTTCGTTATTGTGTATCAGTTTGTTTTTTATTATTTCTATGGTTTCTTCTATTGGGATACTAGGGTACATGTTAGTTATGTCATAACTTATTATTTTTGTGTTGCTGTTTGTTTTTATCGTTTTTATTTTATTAATTAATTCGTATCCATTTTTTATATTGTATGTGTTGTTGATATGTATTTTAGATCTTAGGATTTTGTCTAGAATTTTTGCGATTATGTAAGATGGTGCTGTTGTGAAATTTATTAGTGGTCTAAATGGTGTGTTGGGTTTGTGGATTTTAGGTATCCCTGATAATACTGGTGCGCATGGTTTGAATGGGTATAATCTTGTGTGGTATTTTAATTTATTGTTATAGTTTAGGGTGTTACGGTGAGTGACAATTAAGTTTTTTATTGTAACACATATTATAACACTTACAGTAACATGATAAATAAAGCAATAAAATACACACAGGATAACAAACAAAAATTAAATGATGAATTAGATAACATTACAAAAATAGCAATAGAAAATGGATACAACAAACACATTATAAAAAATATATACAATAAATTCACAAAAAAACCTAACCTCAACATAACACTACAACCGGAACACGAAAATAATGAAAATAAAAAAATCTACCTAAAATATAAATACACCAATAACAAAATAGAAAAAATAACAAATATATACAACAAAGAATACTACACTCCAACTTACAAACCAAACAACAAAATAATAAAATATCTTAATAACCTAATATCCCATAAACACGAAATAACAAATTACGAAAATAACCTAACCATACTTGAAATAAATAACAACCCAATAGAACTAAACTCACTAGAAAAATACCACATTTATAAAAACTTACACAACAATTTAATGAATCTACAAACAACATATACAGAAGACATACTATATAGAAATATCATACACACAGATCAAGAAAAAGTGCGCGTAACGTCAACAAACACCAACTTCACAGACCGAACATCTACAACAGAAAAACGTCAGTGATTCGACAATGGTCAATTGACCGAAAGGTGCCTCATCACTCAAGGTAAAATTATTGCACTTAATGGTGGATTAAATTACTTACATAGTAATATATTAACTTCATATATATATATATATATATATATATATATATATATATATATATATATATATCAGAAAACAACCATATTCACTCTAAAATATAACAGCCATTTTACACAAGTTATAAAGTTCATAACATTATATTTTAATTTGTATATAATTATTTTGAGGTACTACGGATTTAGTTATCATAATCATCATAAAATAGCATTTTATTACTTATGCTTTAAAATTATATGCTCTGGAAATAACTGTGCATAATAAAACACTGTTTTTAGGTAATCTATTATGAGCATAAGTTACAACAACTCACTATAATTCTAGATGTTGAGGGAATTTGTTGTCCATTTTTTAGCCAAACTACAACTGGTGCAGGAGTTCCACTGATTCTACAACTTAAAATTACACTGCTTCCTATCTTAATTAACTTTGTATTCTCCTCTGCTACTGCTTCAGGGGCTTCAGTGTACACTAATACCGCCCAGTCTATTCCTACAACATAAAGATTATTTTAAAATATTAAAAACTAAATTTTACTTGATTCCATCTTCAACTTAAGCAACATTTAATTTACAAAATATTAAGGGCTTTTTAGGCAAACATCACATATTAATATAAGTCTAAGTGTTTAAGTAAAAAATAAACTTAATTACACAATGCACTAAATTAGAACAACTAGATCAAATTGCAATAGTTATATCAAATATTTTGTAATATAGACTGAAGATTTAAATTAATAAAAATATCCTAGTGTATTATTATTCTCTTAGGTTTTTATAAATAGGTTCATTATTTCATCATATCTATTTGCAAACAAAATCTGATTTAAATCTTAGATTAGTTTTGCTACAATTCTTGTCACATTCTTTAAACTAAACCTATTACATCTTACAGTTTCTTGACCTTTCAAAAATTCATTAAAATACAATGATTTGAAAAATGAGTATAGATCCGAGACAAAATCCATATTTAATAATTCATGATAATTTAGTCTTATACTAAGACGTATATGTATGGGTAACTAATAAAACCTAAAACAACAAACAGGATA
This sequence comes from Prosapia bicincta, assembly GCA_036971475.1. NCBI lineage: Eukaryota > Metazoa > Arthropoda > Insecta > Hemiptera > Cercopidae > Prosapia > Prosapia bicincta. Next base: position 237,354,863 of record JBAIZL010000004.1, on the reverse strand, counting down.
TATAATAAACTAATGTTATGATAGTCAGCTAACAAATATATATTGCTACTATACATTGCTAAGCAATATTTGAAAACTACAATTTTCTTTTGATCTTTATCTTGAGTTACTGGTTTACACTTATATTTTTAATATATATTATTATATAGAAACTTGCTAATAGTAATACTTGCATTTGGTCTACATGAAGATGGCAGTTTTGGGATATATATCCCAATATCAACTTGACCATAACATAGTCCTGAGTTGATAATGGGATGTATCTCCAGAAATTTCCACCTTCATTAACTAGGAACAAAAGGTAGAGCCACTAAAAAAAAGTATTTACAAATTAATATACATTATAAATGTTTTATCAAACCCTAATTTTGAAAATTGTAGTTGATATTGTAGTATACAAATCAAATTTGACGAATTACATCCTATTTTAAAAAAACTTCTTCCAAATTTTGATCAATACTGAATGGAGATTTCCTCATTTCAACAATTCCCGCCAAATAATAATGTTGGTAAGCCTGTATCAGTGCTGAAAAAAACTAAAGGCCTAAAATTACCATCACAGCATGTCACGTACTACACACGTACACAAAATGTATTCCCCCCCCTTCCATACAACTCAGATCGTTCCTTGACATTTGGAGATAAATGGTGGCTATGAAATTTACCCTTACTAAATTTAAAGTGTCGAGCAAGTGCATCATAACACAACATTTTCTTTTAACTAACATTAGACAGTTGTAATTAGGATGATATCCTGTATTTCCTTTCATATCACCCTAAAATTAGTTGCGAGAGTGCAACACGAAAGATGAGAATTATAGTGATTATTGTGAATTACTAGATTATTGTGAATACTCAATACTATCATTACCATCAATTTCTGGTTCTCCTTATCGCATATATTTCTAGTCCTACGGAACCTATTTCTGACCTTATGGGCGGATTATCAAACATATTTTCTGGTTTTATAAACTGGATTATCAAGAAGCATTATTTACAAAAAATATCTTTAGATGGCTTCTTGATATGATTGCAGTGAATGCATGAATAAGCTTTCAGCAAAAATATTTTTAACATGATGGGAGAATCAAATACATTTAACAGAAGAACACAATCTGGCTTAGAAATAATGATGCACACTATCGTTTTAAAAGGAATGGTAAGCCTTAATAAAAAAAATTCATTACAGCTGTTAATGTTTTACCCAGTGGGATATTATTGTTTTGGCTATTTACCCTAATGTTATTATACAAAAATTTAAGGAAAATTAAATCATAAAAATTTTGTCATTTATTAATACAGTCGGCACCGCTTATTGTGATCACGGTTAATGTTATCATTCGGTTATTGTTATCGTTTCATTGAAAAACAAACACAGACGTATATTAATACATTGTAATTAGGCCGCTTATTGTAATCATCTGTTCGCTTATTATTATCATTTAATTTGCCATTTAAAATCATATGCGTCAACGTATACTAGCATAGACCAAGTAAAAATGTCTACAAAGTAGTGTAAACAGCACGTACAACACACAATGACGCCCAATTCATAGAATGTTTATTTTTAGAATGACAGAAATACTTTATAACGGTTTCAGCAATTAGCACAGTTCTCAGAATGTCTCCCTTACTCTTTGTTTACGCAAACACCCTAGCCTCGCTGAGTCGACCTTAGTTGATTGTTAACATTAGTTGATGTTACTACTGAACCATTTACAGTACAGTCCTACTGTATTTTTTAACAGTGAATTTTTATGAGTGTTTATTACAGTATTTCAGTGTGATTTTACATAACTTAATTTTTGAAGATCTTTTTCGTTTGTTTTGTAGAGTTTAGTGTCACTTGAAGTTTCAAAGGGCAGTATAGCAAGATGTCGGAATCTCAAAAGAAACGACGCGATTTAAGTCTTAAACAAAAACTTGATATTCTAGATAGATACAGTAAATTACCAAAAATGAGTCGAAGAAACGCTGCTTCTCAACTTGGCGTTTCTCAACCTCTCTTATGTAAAATATTGAACAACAAAGAAAAAATCTTGTCATTATTAAAGTGTAATGCAAATGTTGACAACAAAAGACATCGTTCTGGGAAGGATCCGCAAGTGGAATCAGCTTTGAAATTGTGGTTTAAAAATGTTCGCAAAAAAGATGCTCGAGTTGACGGCCCACTAATGCGTCTAGAAGCTGAGGATCTTGCCAAAAAAATAGGAAAACAGGATTTTAAAGCCACAGATGGATGGTTCAATCGATGGAAGAAAAGGGAAAACATTGTTTACAAGAAAACGTGTGGTGAAAAAAGAAATGCTGATTTTGTTGGAGCTGAGGACTGGTTACAATACGAATGGCCAAAGATTTTGGCCGAGTATTCTCCTAGCTGCATATACAATGCAGATGAAACAGGACTTTATTATCGTGCTTTACCCGAACATACTTACTTATTTAAAAATGAAATTGCTAACGGCTGTAAAATATGTAAACAAAGAATAACTGTTTTGTGTTGTGTTAACATGGTTGGTCATAAAGAAAAACTCTTAAATATCGGTAAATCTAAAAATCCACGTTGTTTTCAAGGTATCAAAAAGCTACCGGTTGAATATCATTCAAACTCCAATGCTTGGATGACATCAAACATTTTTAATGAATGGCTGACTAAATGGGATACCAGCCTCAAACGCAACATTGTCCTTCTACTAGACAACTGCACTGCACATAATGACATAAGCACTACGCTAAAACACATCAAAGTGATTTACCTTCCGGCCAATACTACATAAATTATTCAGCCATGTGACCAAGGCATAATTAAAAATCTCAAAAGTTTTTATCGACGAGAGATGCGTGCTAGAATTATAGAAAATATGGATGAATTTGAAACCCTTACCTCAAATGAATTGGCTAAAAAAACTTCTTTACTCGATGCTATTCATCTGATAGCAAAATCTTGGAATGAAGTTTCTGAAAAATCTGTGAAAAAATTGCTTTAGAAAAGGTGGTTTTTTGTTGAAGAAAATCAAGAGCAAGCTACATCTGAGGAAGACTCTGAAGAGAACTTGAAACCTTTCGATTTGTCCTTAAAAGAATATACTGAGTGGATGGAAGTTGACAATAGTATTGAAACAGCAGCGGAAATGACAGAAGACGATATTTGTGAGGTAGTGGCTTCAACATCAAAAGTTACTGAAGAAGAAGAAGGCACCGATGATGACGAAAATGATAAATGTGTACCGCAAAGATCTGAGCAGGAAGTTCACCAAGCTCTTGAGATTCTAAGGCAGTTTGTTCAACAAAAAGCAGAAAATTTCAACAAACATTATGAATATGAACAATTTATAAACAATATTTTACTAGAAGACTACAGACAGTCACATATAGAGGAATTCTTCGAGAAAAAGTAAATATAAATTTGAAGTGTAAATAAGATTGAAGTGTTTTATAATGAAGTTTTATGTGTTAAAATGTTTTGATCAAGTGTTTACGTAGTTCTATATATTTTTTTTCAATTATGCTAGATTCAGTGTTTTAAAAAAAATCTACAGTGGATTAAATAAACTGACATGAAATATGCCCACTAATTTTAACAAGTAGAAAACTAAATTACAGAAATTCTACTACTGTACATAAAACTGTCCAGAATAGCATCAAAATTTGGTAAGTAAAGTTTAATTATAGTGTTACAGAGTTAGAATTACTTAATGTAATGATAGGCTTACATATCGTTCAGAACAAACAGTTGTGGCAATAATATAGTGAGTTCAATGCAGTACGGCTGTAGACTACATCGTGATTAAGCGTTCGGTTATTGTTATCAAATATGCTTCTGACAAATATGATCACAATAAGATGACTGTATCAACTTATTTTTCTACCATTTTGACATAATATTTTGATATTGACAAAAAATATATTTACTAAGTGTAATCCTAATTTGTATTGATACAGACGAACTTGAATGATTCAAAGCTGAAAGGACTAATGAAAACATTCAAATTAACCAAAAATTCGAATTATGAAAGTTGGAAAATAGCCTTTCAGTTAAAACAGCCCAGCTTTTTTTGTGTCTATGATGACCGTTTCAGCCTTCATCAATATCGTGTTACTGGTCAATGTTAACACTCTGATTTGAATGAGCAATATACTTAGAGAAGTAAATTATTTATAAAACTTGTAATTAGCAGTTAAGCCATTACGGATCTAATTTCATTTACACCGCAGACACTAGCAGGTACCAATTAGTTTCTAACATCAATTTAGTTGTATTTCACTACAAAAATATTCTACTTAATAAGCATTGAGTATAATATTTCTTATACAGACACAAAATATTTACTTAAAAAGCATTGAGTATAGTATTTCTTATACAGACACAAAATATTTATTTATTATTTTTCTCCTTGGTTAAGTATTTGTTAATTGATTATTATATGTAATCATAATTAATAAAAACAAATTAAAAGTTATGGTTTAAAGTTTGCTTTAGATTCTAGGCTCTCTATTATTATTCACTTTGTATTTAAACAAAAAAACACTAATTATACAAATATTTACACTACTGATTAACACCGAGTGAAATCTATACTGAGCTTCTCACTCCAGTTAACATAAATACTACTGAAGCGATCTATTATGTTTTCATGTCTGAGAGAAGGTCAATGGGCCATTAATATCTTTCTTTATTTATGCTGTAAGTATCAAGAGTTACTAAATATCCCTAGTCTTGTGCATGACAAACCAGGCAATAAACTCTCTTGAAGAGATTTAACAAACAAATCTCGTGAAGAGAAACAAATCAATCAAACAAAAAACGACATTCAATACTAGCTTGGGTAATCTTGTATGGAACATGAGGTTTATTCAAGGACCAATTAACACAATCACTTTTAAAACACAAGCAAAGGTTCACTGCTGTAACAACAAACCGATCACTGAGAAGAGCGCTGATCGATAACTGTTGGTCGCTTACTCAACACCCCTTATGCAGAATTTCCATCACCGCTTACACACCAAACTCCGTGACCTCAGACTAATAACAACAAATTCATGACTTAACAGAGCTTCAATTGATAACTGATTTTCCCGATACTGATTACTCAGCAAATCCCGTGATCTTGTTCTTAATGCAGAGAATTATAAAATCTCATAAGACCACTGGTCACTAGTACCACTGGAATTCCAGCCCATATCCAAACTAATAACTTCAAATTAAAGAAGTTGAATTTCGAATCATCTATAAATTATTTTACATTGATACCATATGCAGTTCAAGGATTAGCCCAAAACTTCGAATTTCGGCAATTTTGAATTTAAGGCATTTGAATTATCTAAGTTCTACTGTAATTGACTGTGATCAAAAAGCAATATTTCTTTATATACATTTCTAAAGCCCAAGGCTTTTTTCATGAATTTTGAACCAAATATTTTATATCTTTTACTCAAGCATCTTTTTAAACCCATTCGAGTTACTGCCTCAATTTATGCGTCATCAATTATTTGCTGCAGAGAGTATAGTGTCAAGACATATGTTACGATAGTCAGTCATTGAATGTTTAATCTGCTTGACCCTTGTTAAAGTGTTATCATCTCGGTCCTTTGATAAGTATGTGTAGCAAATTTCTTGAGAGTTTCTCATTAATGTTTTTCTTTTCAAAACTGTTACTGTAAATAAAGCTATTTACATCCACCCCTGGAATAACACGACAAGTAAGGTAGGATTTTTGCCACCCTAATGGTTTATTATAAGGAGCTGTTATATAGGTCATGCTCTTGGTCTAGTCTCTATCTTTCAGTTACATCTTAGTTGGGTTGCGATTTTCCAAGTTGGATTACATGCTGCTTGATAGTGTCCAGTGAACTTGGTGATATCGATAGAGACAATGGTAGTTTTTTTGCGATTGTGTCCACTAAGTTTTTCTATGTAATTAGTGTAAATATGATTTTAAAATTATTTTAGTTTTTCACAATTCTTGAGTGAGAAATTGGTTCTGTGAGTATAATGGAGAGCCTACAACCAACTCATAAACTCCAGATTATTGGTAATATTTAATTTTTAATTTATTTATATATTATTTTTAAATAAGAATATTGTATATTTTTAATATAATTTTTATCCAATAACAATTTTTTTACTAATATTGATTACAAATAATCAATTGAATTTATTCTTTATTTTTGTAAATTATTATTAAGTAGTAATTGCCTAATTTAATTAACTATAATTATGAGGGCTATTCAGAAAGTAAGGAACGTTTTTGAATTTTAAAAAAATAAGTACAATAAAAAAATTTTATTATATACATCTAAAAGAGCAACTAAAATACTACTTTTCTGCGTAGTCGCCAAACAAATTGAGACATTTATCATAACGGTGGACAAGCTTTGAAATTCCTTCATCGTAGAATTCTGCCGCCTGCGATGTCAGCCACTCAGTGACGCGCGCCTTGAGCCCCGTGTCATAGTGAAAGTGCTGTATTGCAAGCCAGGTCTTCATTCTTGGAAACAAGTGAAAATCGCTTGATGCAAGGTTAGGACTATAGGCCAGATGAAGAAAACCTCCCATTTGAATGACTCAAGGAGTTCTTTGGTGCTGTTTGCTGTGTGAGGTCGGACGTTGTCATGCACAAACAAAGTTTTCGACGTCAATTTCCCTCGGCACTTGTTTTGAACTGCTCTCCTAAGGTTGTGCAAAGTTTCACAGTATCGCTAAGAGTTTATTATTGTACCACGTTCAAGAAAATCAATAAGAAGCACACCTTGCCTGTCCCAAAAAACCGTTGCATAATCTTCCTTGCTGAAAATTTTTGCACACATTTTCTTGGTTTTTTGGGGAACTTGTGTGCCCGCACTCCATGGACTGTAATTTCGTTTCGCAATTAACGTGTTTTACCCATGCCTCATCACCAGTTACGATGCGATCCAGTAGTGAATCACCATGTCTGTTGCAGGCATCCAGAAATGTCAATTTGCCTTCATTCGCTGACCTTTATGGTGGTCAGTGGCCATTTTCGGCATCCATCTCGCACAAAATGTGTGGTAGCCTAACCTTTGTGTGACAATTTCAAACAACAAAGTCCGTGAAACTTGTGGGAAACAAAGCGAAAGCTGCGTTATCGTGAATCGGCGGTTTTTGCGAACCTTTTCATCAACTTTAGCGACCAGTTCATCATTCACAATGCTCTTCGCTTCGTCATGAATGTCAGTTCGGCCATTTTTAAACTGAATACACCATTTTCGCACAGAACTTTCATTCATTACGTTGTTTCGTAAACTTCACACACTTGGCGATAAATGTCTATAGCTTTAAAGTTTTTTGCCAACAAAAACCGTATCACTGACCGCACCTCATAACTGGCGGGATTTTCAATCGCAGGGCACATCTTCAGTTGAAATTGCGAAAAAACAGACACCGCAGAAATGTTCTCGTTGTCACGGTTGGACGCCGACTGAGTTACCGAGGCGCACGCACAAAAATGTACGAGATCGTCAAGACAGAAACGTTCCTTACTTTCTGAATAGCCCTCGTACTTTATAATACTCTTTTTTGTAGTAATGCTTATATAGAATTAATAGAGTTTGTATTCAACACAATTCAGTTGTTGTGACCGCCGTGTTCAAAATTGAATTATACCGTCTGGGTCACTTGGTAAGGTGAATCATTTAACCCACAGTAGGTTAATCTTTACTCGATGATGTAAATTTTTTATTCAAAAATGATTTTGTTGATTTTTAAACAATTTCAATTACACATACCTTCTCCAACTTCATTTTTGGCTTCACAAATATACACTCCTGCATCTTGTATGCTTGCATCTCGTATTCGTAGTTCTGTACTACTAATTCCATTATAAATATTAGAGTTCTGAAAAATTATATATCAGATAATTAATTATAACTTATTTAACAACTAGATTACTTTCCATTTAAACTTTATAAATAAAAGTTACTAAATTTATTGTTTATTACAATTTTATTTATTTTTCTTCAATCTTTCAGGCTTATTTTGAAACACCAAATTTACCCTTTATAAAAATGGAACTATTCAAGTTTTCATATTATTTTTATATATAAAATAAATTTTTTCGAAGTAAAATTATCTCCAAAAAAATCATATAAGCTGTTTTTAATATGTACCAAAATATAAGAAATCAATAAATTATTTTATTGATAAAATATTTTTATTTCTTTATTATTAACATTTTCAAAAATACATAAAATATAGTCCATTTATGAAGTTTCATGCAAGTGATTTTTAACTAAATAATATAAGACTGTAATAGGATATTACTAAATAAATAACTAAATATTGTTTTTAGATTAGTTGTAATGGTGATCGAGGTTTATTTGAGATTTATTACATTTAATAGAGGACCAATTATACCTTTAACACTTTAGATACCAGCCACAATATCAAAGTTTTCCTGAAGAATTGTTGCAAAATATTTTGAGCTTACTTTTAAATAATGTGTACTTATTTTTTGTTCTATAATACCTAGGTACGATAAAGCTTAAAAAAAAAAGAGAACCGACTTAAGAAAAAAACAATCTTAATATATAACTTTTACTTACTAAAAAGTCAAAAACAATTTTCCAATAAAGAAAACATAATTTATCATAAGCCACGAAATTTTTGAAGTCGGCATGGAATTTCATACTTGACTATTATTCAACATTCTGAGTCCAAACAAAGTGTACAATGTCTTTGTTTGAGTCTGAGTAAACATGACCAATAAAAAGTTGGACATGATGTTGAAATACATTGGCATATAGATTAACAAATTCTGATATAAAAACAGCTTATTCATTCATTTTTTCCACATACTTATTTTATAAATATAAGACATTTATTAAATTTATCACATAAAAAGTTTAAGGAGTTATTACCTCTAATACTTATAAGTACCTACAGTAATCACATTTCATGTAAATCATTCAAGGAAGATTGAATTGTCTGCAATCTGTATACCTGAAAAAAATATGCAATCACATATTTTTTATCGGATAAAATCTGATATTGTATGGTATTTGCCAAGAATAAAGATCAATCATCATCCCGCATACTCTCATAATATCGAACATATGAAATTTTTGTTTCATAAGAAGACTATGATTCGCTATAATTGATCAAGGGAAATCTAGCAATCAAAAAGTTGATTGTTTCAAATAGATTTGATAGATTAGCATTTATACAAAGCATGACTGTGGCACCGACTTAAAACTTTTTTGGGTAGTAAGCTTATGATAAATTACGTTTTCGTTATTAGAAAATTATTTTTTACATTTTAGTAAGTAAAAATTATGTATTTTGGTTATATTTTAAGTCGTTTTTTTTTATTTCTTCATTTTTAGAAAGGTGATCTCTAATTCATATCTACATTATAATCGAATTTCGTTTCATGCAGTTCTTTATGTTGACAAAATTCCCAATATTTATCTATACAAATTTCCGATATGTATATCCCTATAATCATATTGCTTGATCGTTGTTCGAATAATTGATACACCCTTGAAGAACGACTTTTAGTAATCATTACCTTTAATAATGCTACCTTTATTAATTATTAGGAAAAACATTCTTTACACTTAGAAATATTAATAAAAAAACAGGGAAAAATGATAGCCAAGTTATATTTCATGAAATTTTCTCTTGATATTTATTGAAGTAATAAAGTTTTCACCTGATGATTGTTGAATATCTTGCTTATGGCAAATGATTAAATCATATTTTCAGTGTATTTATTTTGGCTTATCTCATTTGAGCTATACCAAGATATATATCAATATGGGTAGACCACAAGAGCCGTTTTAATGAGAAAAATGCATTCATTAGTATGCGATCATGCTCGTTCTAAGCAGCTTTCTCAATCAAGAAATGAATAAATCTATTTATTTTATACTTACCTTTTTTCAATGTCATTTCTATATCTGGTAGAATACTACATAAAATAAATTCTGTATTTGTTTATTTTGCTTATTAGTTATTTTATACTTCATAATCCTTATAAAAAAAATTCATGCAAAACATTTTTTCAATTTTAAATAGCATATTGTTTCTAAATCTTAGGGTCCACTGGGAGGGTTTCCCCTTTCGTTTGAAAAGCAAAATCACTTTGATCGGGTAAATACTTCCAAAGTTATTGTGGAAGAAACATTTTTTTAAAAACATACTGTTAAAATACAGAACCTCCTTCTTTTCCAAAGTCGGTTAAAAATTAATCATAATATATATATATATATATATATATATATATATATATATATATATATATATATATCGCAATATGTTTTCTTGTGTATTAATAAAGAACAAAAGTCAAAATACAAATACAAGAATTATATTTGAATTTACAATTCAAAGCTTTTCGTTGGCTAACAGTGCCAACATCATCATGATGTTGGATGATGTTGGCACTGTTAGCCAACGAAAAGCTTTGAATTGTAAATTCAAATATAATTCTTGTATTTGTATTTTGACTTTTGTTCTTTATATATATATATATATATATATATATATATATATATATATATATATATATATAAACAATTGTCATGCCAATTGGCCCGTCATAGTTTTTTAATAGCATAAATGATACCTAAATAAACTATGTCGGGCCAATTCACACGACATTGTTTTTGAGGTAACTATGTTTTCTTATCTGTGCAAACACTGTCCTAATATCTTTTTGGTTTTCTGAGTAAACAATAAACAACAAAACCACAATTCGGTGTCCCGGTAACCCACGTTATAATCTGATGTGCAAGAAAAGTGGTTTGGCGCTTATGATGAAGACATGGAAACTTGTCACATGTGATTGATATGTGAGTTTATAAATATTTTCCATATAGAACGAAAGTGTAAACATATTTCCTCTCTGATAAGTAATGCTTCAGATCCAATAAATGCTATACAAGATTCATAACTAGTAAAAGTTTTAAAACTTAATAATTTACTTTTTAAGGAATTTATGTTATAATTTACCCCTAGTAAGGATGAGTATCTAAGTTTACCAATGTTTTTACTAGTTAGAGTGTATTTGTGGTAACCTTAAACACATTAAATATAAATTAAATAATATTAACAATTCTGTCAAAAGTAAAGTGAATTGAAATATTTCATATTGAGGTTGGGAGGCTCTTTTCCTTTTTATGAAAAAAAAAGAAATGTGTCTTTTTTCTTGTTTGTATTATAACGACAAAATCAAGTCCTTTTTCATTTTTATAGAATATAAGGCACACTCTTCTAATAATTTTACATAGTATTTTAATATTAGTAAACAGAAATTCATTTTAAAACTGTATTCTTATAAAAAGCACGATTATATTTATATTTTTTAAAATCAAAGAATAAGAACTTGACTTCAAAAATAATGACTGCTGAATTTTTTCCTAAATGAATGCAATATTTCATAACAAGTAAGTTGATATAATCCAAACTGAATAAGGATAAAAGCACCCCTAGTACGCTAAGTTGAAGAAGGTGTAGTGCAAACACTTAAATGCTTCTTTAAAAAAAAAAAATAATTTTAGAATTAAAACCAAATATGCTTTTGAAAAATAGATTAAAATTCCATTAAGTAAACCTCAAAACCTCAAATTTAGTCAATTCATTTTTTAAAAACTATAATGCAATACCTCAATGTACTTTCCATCTTTCTTGAACCTTATTGTTGGTCGAGGAATGCCAGCTGTATATGTACAATAAATTGAGAAAGATGAACCTGCTTTAAAGTCAGATCTTCTTGGATAAGCCCTTGCAATAGGAATTTGAGATAGTTGTAAATAAACTTTAGAAGATGACCAGCCAGCTGAAAAAATAAAATTTCCCAATAAATATATATATATATATATATATATATATATATATATATATATATAAATATATATATATATATATATATATATATATATATATATATATATATATATAAATATATATATATATATATATATATATATATATATATATATAAACCACACTTCGGTTTTATGGCAGTCATCCTTTTATAGATTTTCATAGAAAAATGTTATCTGGTAGTGCATATAGCAAACTTAAGATAAGTGACCTAAGAAACAAGAAGACAAAAACCTATATTCATGGAAATGCTAACAAAAATTTACAATTTTAAAAATACATAACCTAACTCAAACACAAAAAAGCTTAAACACAATATTTCTTTCATTGATATAAATTCGAAAAATGTCTTTATGGACACATTAAAAATGTTATCACAATCAAAAAATGTTCATAATATGCAATAATTGTAACATTTTGCAGGAGTAAAAAATGATTGTTTACATTCTTTCTCTTTACACGAGAAACGTTTAACAAGTGACCTTAAGCTGTGAGGGCTGATTTCTCAAATATAAATAAAAATTCTTAAACTCAATCATACTGTAAAAAGTCAATTTTTTTATAAAACATGATTGCAAAGATAAATTTATTTTTATATTTATTATTATAAATTTATTGTAATTTTTTGGACATTTTTTTTAAATATCACAAAAACAATATCTGTAAAAGTATATTTAAGATAACAGATATTAAATACACACACACAATCACATGTGCGTAATAGAGCTTAGTAGCATTAGTAGAGTTTACAGTTTTTTTGAGATTTTTTTAACTAGATAAAAGAATGACAGACTTATCTTGGTAATAGTCCAGTCTGTAATCTTAAAATACATATACATGAAACCAAAACACTAAAATAATGACGATATGTCCTTCTTCAATCAAAGAGAGAAACTTAGGTGACACAAATAGATATAGAAGTATAAATATTTAAATGACATAGATGCAGAGATACACTGTTAAGTTTAAAAGGATATTGTACCGTTTACTTCAAAAGATAGCTATATTATTTACATACTGTTCGAATAAACTTATAGACATTCAAGATTATGATTGTGTAATTCATGTTTACACTTACAGTAATACAAGGTAAATGAAAAAAGCGGTTGATTAGCAAGTCAAGTACATTAATTTTTATATTATTTGGGGATGTTTCAGGAATTGGACCGATGTGACACATCTGACTATCAAAACGCTTACTAGAGTTTTTTGATTACATTACAAGTGCATTTGGACGTAGTTGCTGCAATAATTTGAAGAAATTTGTGACCCTAGAAAGAAAACATAGCAAGGCCTGATGATGGAAATAAACCAATTTCAGAAACATCACCAAATAATATAAATAAATAAATATACATTATACTTGACTCACTAATCAGACTCTTATTTTCCTTTAGAATACTTTGATTTTGAAATAAAATTCAAGTATGTCAGAAGCTAGGTGTTCACAACTCTGAAATAATCGCTACTGTTCATGAGTTAATTTTTTTTTACACAAGATGAATTTTACAAGTTACTATAAACAACATTAATAGCACTGAAATAACAACATTTTTTAATGTTGCTATTTTTAACAATGTGGAGTTTTCAGTGGAAACGTCAGCTGGTGCCTATTGACAATCACTGTTGCCAAAGCCAGACACATAAATAGCAATTCTCAAACCAGCTCTTGAAAATCTTGATAATGAATGTTGTCCAAAATGAGAGAATAGTAGCTATAATAATTCTTGTAAAGAAATGTTTATAAATAATATATATGTTCATACATATAATCTTTAAGAAAACAAGTTTACCTTTGCTAAAAGCAGAACAAGTGTACCAGCCTTCATCTGATGTTAGGACTGGGCTTATTTCAAGACTATGGTTTTTTAAAATTTCAAACCTTGGAATCTTTTCCAAAGATTTTACTGTTGAATAGCTTCTCTTCGCTGTAACAAGGGAATTTAAAAATTACATTATTAAATAAATATTATCCTTCCATTTACTAATAAAACCTAAGCAACGATGAGCTAATTATAAAATTGTACAATAAACTAATAATTTTTTATTAAATAAAACTTATTCATGCTTCTAACTCATTTATTGTGTTTGACCTACCAGTTGAATCACACCTGACTTGAACACCTTCAAATCATTTTAACCAACAAACAAAATTTTTTTCCTATTTTACTATCACCTGTAAAATCTTGATAGAATTCAATTTTTAAACAGTGAAGTCCATTTCTGGTAATTGTTGTCACCAGTTACCAGACAAAGTCTAAAACAGTAATTTAAACAATAACACAGCGTTTTTGTTGTTAACTTATAATTTTTTACTAAATTTAATTATATTCAAAAAATCAAAATTAATATTTATTGTTTGTTTTTAATTAAAAACTATACTTTTTTCATCCCTTTTAGTACTAGGTAATGATAGATCATCAGTAAGAAAATCTTCAAAACTTCAATCCTTCCATTAAATTTTGTGGAGACATTATATCGTCAACTCTATTCCATCACGTTTATTTTGATCTGAGTCGTTTATTAAACCTTGGGTAGCTATTTTTTAATTCATTCTATTAGTTCACACTCTCCTTATATGTATCTTGTAAAAATTTTCTGTCGCTAATAAAATACTTTTTATTCTTCTACTCAAGTTCAAATATTTTGTTTTAATTTGTAGTGGATTACAATTAATGTTAATACAGTTTTATTCAAATAATAACATATTTATTGAAATAATTTTAGTTTACGAAAGAAAAACAGATAGAATTTGAAATCAGTGAAAAATTAATTACCAGCATCAAAACCTTGGATTACATAAATTTTATTTATTACATTTGGCTTTAATTGAACAGATGATCCGTCTGATGTGAGAATTGAACAGTTTTGGTTGGAGCATATCAACACCATCTGCTGATCACAACTATGCTGTTAACAGACCTTTATTAGGGGGTCAAAATTATTGGCACACCTAATTAATATTGACCCATGACTAATACTCCAAATTAAAAAATAAAAATGATTTTATAATCTTGTAGTTGTTTTATTTCTTTAACACATGCTTAACCCTCAAGGATGCGCGCTGTTCTAAAAAGTACAACAGTTTTAATATTTTTATTCTTGTTGAAACCTATTGGTAGTTATTTGTTCAAATCACCGTACTATTCTTCTATTGGTCCCCCCACTACTCTTATCAGTTGTCATTAATGTCTTTATTCTATCAACATAGCCTCAGTGTGCGATTAGTTCTGGTCAGTCATTACTGTTGTACAAAATACAAGGCGCCTTCTGACGTTTTTATTTTTTCGGTGCAGTTTTTTTTCTCCACGATGGAACGTAAGTTTTTTATATACAGTTTTTTAAAGAATTATGTAATTATCTGTTTTGTTCAACATTTTTATAAATTTTCATGTTTTTAGGAGTGAATTTTGAAGACATTTCAAATATTTTACAGGATCTTTCTGATGAAGAAATTGATAATGCTGATTTTATTGAAAGTGACGATGATCTGAGCGACGGTGAAACTGAAAAACGTTATCATAACTCAGAAAGTGAATTGGAGAGGTGATTGGCACTCTACGTAAGAACAAACAGGAAATTCCACCAGAATTTCTGCCTAATAAAACCAATCAGCCAGGTACTTCCTTGTTTGGGTTCCAGAATGATCGAACCATGGTCTCATATACGACAAAAAAAAAATAATAAAGCTGTAATATTGATTTCGACTATGCACAACTCAGATGACGTTGGCGAACAAACAAATAAGCCAGAAATTATATTGCAGTACAACAGAACGAAAGGTGGAGTTGATAGTAATGACCAGCTTTGTGCTACATATAGTGTTGCCCGGAGGACAAGAAGATGGCCAGTTTCATTATTTTTTGCTCTGATAAACATTGCTGGGGTCAACTCACAAGTAATTTTTTCATTGGTAAGACCAAACTTTTAATAACTCGATTGAAATTTAAGGAAAATGTAGAAAACCGAGAAGTTGTATAAAATACAACAACGCGCCTACTTACGTTAGATAAAAAGGCGCACATGCATGAGGGTTAACCCTAGATCTGCAATCATGTTAAACCTCTTAACCACAAGTCCATTTTTTTATGTTTTGTAAGCTTCCTTTTAAAAAAATTATAATACTAAATACTCACCAAATTTATATTGTAACATAAGGTTTCTTCCTCAAGAAATGTGGTTTCAAATACTACTGTTAAAATTTGGATATTTTATTAGTAAATATTTGTTCTCATTAAAATAAATGGAGAAACTTTACCCTTGCTATTCTCATCTAAGTTGAAATTTTAATAAGTTAACGTTTTCTACTTTCAATTCTGAGTTATAGAAATGAAGAAATAAGTAAGAGTTAGAATTTCTAGGTATACAGTTTCAACTTACCTCCTTCAAAAACATTCTGCTCAATCTTATCCCAAGTAACATTGTATTCTATGTTACTCTCTACATTACAGTCTAGCTGTACTTCTCTACCAGCTACTGCTATAGTTCCTGGGGCAGTCTTCACTATTGGTGGAGGTCCTGGAAAATAAAACTCCTATTACAACAAAATATAGTTTATAAAATACTTAGGTAAAATTACATTTTACGTAAAATTAATTTTCATATTTAGATAATTTATCTTGTCTAATCTTGATAATGTCTAAATTGATCTAGATGACAATTTCATACCACTAATCTTTATAGAAAGCCTATAAGTTGACATATTGAATAAAAAAAAATCAGCGGTTTGTAGTATGACAAATTACATACAAGGTTTGTTCAGTATGCACACAAACTAAGAACATACAAATTTTTGGATACATTAATTTTTTGTAACCTTCAAAATCCTCTTCATTCATTGCTACACACTTCTCCCATCCGTTCTATTACTCAAAGCAACCTTTGAAGTACTCGATAAATGAAAATTGTTTGTTGTTTTCACATCTTCCTAGTTTTGACCGCTTCACCATTTAGCATTTTGTGATAATGAAAGAGCTGCTAGAAAGAGAACTGATGAATAAAGATGGTAATGTTATTCTCTGTCAGAAACTCGGAACCAATCTATGATAAATGCCTGCAGGTGTGTTGACATGATGAAGGGTCCATGCAATGCTCGAGTCAAATTTGGTAGCACACACTACGCAGCTGATCACTCAAGGGCTTGAGAACCATAACATAGAATTTACTGCTTACCTTCAGGAAAACGTTCACGGTGAATAACAGCCTGCTCATTAAAGAAAATTAGGAGCAAGACTTTGATTTTTCAATCTGTTTTTAATTTTTTTTTTTTTAAGATTTATTTACTCCTATCCACTTCTTGCTTTTCAATTTAGTTCAAGGTCATTCTCACAAAAACAGGATTCATCACCAGTACTTGAAAATTCACCATCATTTTCAAATGATTATTTCCGGTTGACAACACATTCATCCCTTCTAAAATTTTCATCCTGTGTCACAACTTGGACGTAATCAAAATGTTTATCTGGGATTTTGTTAATTATTTAACTAAATTACGTTCATCAGTGATTAATTGCACAGTTTTTCAGAGGTTGGCAAGATAAAGGGACTGCATAAAATCAATGATTTCAACAACACAGGAAATTGAAGGTCATCCCAGTTTTGCATTATCCTTGGTATCTTCTCGAACATCTTTAATATATGTATGTACTATATGTCTTTATACATATATATGTCTTTATATGTATGTACTTACAAACAGGTAATCCAAAAAATAAAAACGTACTGAATTACAATACAAATCACATTCACAACCACTTAGTGCAATCAGAAATGTTATGTCTCAGTATGTTTTTAATTGCCTTACTTAAATTGTAAGTTAGCCAAGCTATTAATTTTTAAAGTTAAACTATTATATACCTTCCACTTTTAGAATAGTTTCTTTGTATGAGCTTCCTGCAATGTTGGTAGCTTTGCAAATATATTTTCCAGCATCATCATTTGATACAGGACCCAAGTGTAGTGATACTTCTGCTGTTTGACTGTAATGAAATTAACAACTTAGAAATTAGATCAAAAGATAAAATATATTTATATTTCATCATAACTTAAATAAAATTAAAGTTTTTATTATTTTTCTTTCCATTATTGGTATACCACATATTTTTAAACTAGTATTGGGGGTACAATTATATATATTATAACATAAAGATATGAGGCATAAAACTAGTTAATATTTAAAATAATAATATGTTAGAAATATTATGTAAAGAGCGACAAGGAGTGTTTAACAATTGTATATTTCAGTTAGAGTAATAAAATCAGTCTTGGTTACAAAATAAGGGTGAAGATTATTTCTAACGTTCAAGTAATTGTAGCAAACCAGGGAAAGTATGAGAAAGTTAACATCTGGTAGAGTGTGGGAACTCCTAAAATTAGGGTGTAACGTGAGAAAGCACAAAACATCAGAAACCGTTGGCCGAATGTTATCCGTTCGAAATTTTAAAAAGTTATTTCTGATTTGCTGAAATACATAAAGGGATATAATGCTTGTTCTGAAAAACTAAAATCATCAGGCAAACAAACAAAGTTTGGCAAACTTTTGGAGGGTGCAGACATATTGAGAGGAAAAAGTTGTAAGAAAATGTTTTAAAAGGGGTAGTTTTGTTTAGGTGTTAAAGGAACTATAAAATGAGTTATTACTTATTTCTGTAAAGAATTTATAAAAGTGTGACAAGTAATTAATTAAGCAGATATTAAGCTAAAACATTTGTAAATATTTTACAACTTGCATGTAGTAACACTTACATTTGTTGAGGACAGCCGTTTCGGGAGATGTGTCCCAGTGTCAACTCAGACCATAATTCGGAGTTAACTAGTTTGACTACAACTAGAGATTGAAACTCTAGTTAGTTTCAATCAAACTTTGTCACTCCATCATATTATTTTATTTGAAGGTATGAATTGTAAAAACTGAATGTCAGGTAAATAAAGGTAGGTGATATTGAATTTATAAGATTGTTTAATTACTTAGGAACCTAAAGGTGTGACTATTATAAAGGTAAAGTAATAAGAATATAATATAAGTGCAACATAAATATCTTTAATATTATAACGCACTCACACATCCCACATGCACGCAAGCACACACACACACACACACACACACACAAATATATATATATATATATACCAGGGTTGGTATACCATGTTATATTTTTTTATATTTGGTATGCTATGATGCTAATATTTTTTTTATGTAAGTTTTCAGCTTTGTTAACTAACTTCTGCTGGATTAAAATACAAGCTTAAAAACTTTAAGAATAAAAAGCCCATCCCTCCATAGGGCATTTTCCTAGGGTTCCAAATTATTAGTATTTCCTTTGATACTATTTATACTTAACTTTTAGTTAAATATCCTAAGTTATTTTAAATCCCCTCTCTGTAAATTATAAGGCTTAAGGTTTATGGAATTAATGCAATAATAGACAATAGGTTAAAGTAAACAAGACATATCAACTCATACTGAAACATCCAAAATATATGAATAATGCCTTCAATGTTTCAAAATTTATGAATAAGTTACTTTGACAAGTATTATAACATGGAAAACTATTGCACTTTTCCATATTTAAAACTTTCCTCAAATTTGTCCTTATTTTTGCTGTGATGACAGCCGTTTCAATCAGAGTTGAAGAGAGACACTTCTTCCTTTTCTACTCAATTTCATTATATTATATAATAAATGTAATAATAAATCTTCGTGGCAACTAGCTATTGAATTACTGCATTGACATATGAAATTGAGCTCTCATGTCCCAAAAGTATTTATAAATTCTTATTTAATTTAACAGAGCTTTTTTTATGGGTTTGCTGTTATTTTTTGGTACTTTAGAATGGTGATAGTTGATAATCTCTGTTGAACAAGCTCAACTCTTCACATACTCTGAGCTATATTATCTAATATCATAAACATAAATAATTTCTGGAAAACACTAAGAACAGAGTAGTCAAATAATGATCAGGAAACTTCTCCTAAAAAAAAATTACTTATAATTTAATAATAATTTGTCCTTTAAATAGTTTATTTTATAACTTTCCCTTTATTTTGTACTTATTTTTTACAAAGTCTGAGAATTATTTGTAATTATGTACCTTATTCACAAAAACCTGTGTTCTAAGTTGCATATACAGTCCATTAGCTCCACTGTATAATCACACTTTAAACATGAACACATACAATTCTGAATTACATAAACTTAGTTTGTATTTTTTGAGTTAAATACAATTGACTTTTTGAGTTTCAAGCAGAAACTAATTTAGTACCTGGGATAAGCAAATAGATTTGGACACCCATTGAATAAATTAATCAAGTTTTATTTTTAAAAGTTAAAAAAGCCCAATAATAAATATTTAAAGTTTAATGTGACATGAGTATATTGGAATTTCGCTAAAAACTACTTTTCAATATAAGATAATGTTTCTACAAAATACATTTTAAACATCTAATAAATGAAGAAAGATTTAATTGTATCCCAGAAAATTGGAATCATGGAACATGCACACTTAATTAGTTGGTGAAGCATTTCAAACTTTTATTATAAAAAAATCATTCATTTGAATATAAATGAAAAACTTACATTAGTGCAAAAGTTGTTTTTAATATAAATAAAAATTACTTGTATTTCAAAGTTGTACTTTTTGTTGCTCCATTCTTAAACCATCTCAAAGAGAAAGGAACAAGAGATTTCACATGACACTTCAGTGCAATATTATGCCCCAATTGTCCATTATACTCCGATGGTATTGTCAAAATAGGCAGTTCTGAAAAAAATTAATGGAAAATTACAACATTTGTTGATTCCATCTTTGCGTGAGCTACTAGTAATCACTTACAACTTTTTAAAAAAAAAATGTTTTAACTTGCCTATAGTAGCACTTACTTTTTTATGTTGAGGACGGCCGTTTCGGGAGATGTGTCCCTTTGTCAACTCAGACCGTAACTCGCTCAGTTACGGTCTGAGTTGACAAAGGGACACATCTCCCGAAACGGCCGTCCTCAACATAAAAAAGTAAGTGCTACTATAGGCAAGTTAAAACATTTTTTTTAAAAAAACTTGTAAGGAAAATTACAATATTAAAAATAAATTGTATCTTTTTAAACTTAGAGATACAGCTAAACTAGTTCATTATAATACCAGACAGTTCCTTTTAATACCAGTAGCAAACTTCTGAGAAGTAAGTATGTGTTAATTAAAAACATTTGTACATATGTTACATTTGGATATAGTAGCACTTACTTTTATGATTGTTGAGGATGGCCATTTCAGAAGATGTCCTATTGTCATTTCAGACAGTCATACTCTACACAATGCAAAGACTTTACTTGATATTTTTGCCACTAGAATGTGATCATTATTGATTTTTTAATTTTAGGAAAGTAAACAAACTTTAACAGGTATATTTATTATTAAGAAAATGATGAAATAGTATACTTTGATAAAGGACAAAATAAAATCACAATATAATGACACAAATTACCTACCTTTCAATATATTCAAATGCACCTCTGAGTTAGAATTTGAGCTAACAAAAGACTAAAAACGTTGAGTAAAAAAATACTACATACACCTCCAAAAAGCAACATTTAAACAACATTTAATAACAAAAATGTTTACTAGCATTCTCAAGTTTTTATAAATTATTATATAAGTTATTGAATACAAATTACTCTTTTAATTGTTAAAAATTAAAATCTATCTTCTAATTCCAATTTGTACACAACAAATAAATCAAAGCATAACATATGTTACTACACTAAATAACTAACCACATAATCTATTATAATTAAGTACTGAATAATAAAATTGGAATCAGAGTTACTAATAGGTTAAGGATTACACTCAGGAAATATTTCCTTATTTGAAGCTGGTTTGCATCATCTTATCATAAGATGGTATTCAAATTTTATGAATTTTTAGACAAAAGGACCATTTTCTAAATCATAAAATAAATCAACTTTTCAAAACTTAGAAAGCACCATAAAAAAAGTCACTTTGCATAATGCAAGGCCATGGTATCCCTATAACATCTAATAATAAATTTTCACCTATCACCACTTTTCCACTGAATCATTACTTCTTCTTCTAACAGGCAAGCAGCTGCTTTGTACAGCCAGTGTCTTTGCATGATGTACACTGTCTCTGCCAGTGGATTTTCAGGATGGTGTACAGTTCATTGGTCTTCCCTCTAAATATAAGGGTTTTCCTTTGAGCTCCTCTGGAAGTTCTTGCTCTGAGGCTCCATCATGCAGATCCAAGACTGCTGCAACATTCATTTCCATAGCTGGGTGACTCTCGGAGCAAGCAGGGATGGGCTTCTGAAATAGCACCCTTGAGTCCCTGAGGTAGGTCTTTAGTTCTAAAAGCAAAGGACTGCTAGATGGTTGACTCCTTGTGTAAAATGTTCAAAGGGTGATGTAAGGACAGCGCTTTGATCCCTATATACTTGTGCCAAATTTTCTTCTCTATGTACACGTCAATGGGTTCAGTGGACAGTTCTACTTCAATTGCTGTTACTGTTGTCATTTTTGGGCATCCTAGATATATATGGAAGGCACTGGGTTGAATCAGCTACAGCTTTCATATATGGGTCACCGCTGCAGAGGTCCCCAGACCTCACACCCAACCCCAGAACGCAAGATCACTCCGCAATAATGCAGATAATTTGAAAAGGTCACTGAATGGTTGCTAAAAACATTTATAATTCAGGCACTGAGAGGTCAAGGGATATAAATAACATTTTAGCACTAATGGAGTTTAAGGCAGTTTCCAGCAGTTAAATTATAAGAAAATGTTGGGGCAAAAAAAAAATAACTAATACTTCAACTGGTTCTGAGATCTACCTGTTAATATATTTAAAAATAACCTGTGAATTGTGATTAATCATAAGCTATAAGCTTTACCCTTCATTTTCGCAAAATAGAATGTTATTTACTTCCCTTGGTTTCTCAATGCCTCTATAACTCATTAAGGTAGACACATGAGTCTAACTCAATGCACCTACTTTGGAATGAATCTAGACATGATTGTGACTCACCGTCAAGATATATCACATATTTAATAGTAAAATCCTTTACTTTGCCTAAAAAAAGTTCCCAAGTCATGTGAGATTGAAGAAAGCACAAGAGAAGCAAACCATATAATTGAGTTCCACAAAATAATACAGAAAACTACAGTAAACTCCCGATTATCCGTAGGCGAATTAACCGGTTTGCGGATTATCCGAGGTCTGCCATTGTCTTACAAATATCCAATTTTTATTCCAGATTCATTATTGTTTTTTTTTTAACCCCTCAACGCGGCACAATATCCGGTAAAACAACGATCATAAAAATAAACTAAGCTTTCTCAATTGGTCTGCCATTGTCTTACAAATATCCAATTTTTATTCCAGATTCATTATTGTTTTTTTTTTAACCCCTCAACGCGGCACAATATCCGGTAAAACAACGATCATAAAAATAAACTAAGCTTTCTCAATTAACGCAAGGATAAACGATAACTGTCTTGTTAGAGTAAATGAAACAACTCGATGTGGAAACAGACTACTGTTAAGAGACAATGACAAAATTAGGCCCGAAAACCTAATGTGTATCATAAGATTGTAAACAAATGTCAGCTAATCTCGGCTATAAATAGTCTGGGACGTGACATATGTATTATCTATGTCTCCATTTACGTTATCGATCTTTATGGCTTTGTGACACAAGTAGAAACAAACATTCAAAGTTGAACTTTGAGTGGTTATTTTAGTAGTAGGTAGTTTGAATTTTTATGCGTTATTTTTATTTCTCTGTCTTTTTTATTGAATTTTATTTTTTGTCACGCAGTATTTTATCATTTGTATTAGTTGATATTTTATGTAAATTTCCTTTTTTTATTGTAAACCAATAAATAAAACAACATTTTAATGTCTAATACACTGTTTAATGTCCCAAATAAACCTGTATATGGTAGAAATAAAATTTTTGAGATGAAAACAACGGACACAATAATTAGACCAAGACGACTCTTCACTGTTTGACAAAATGGTTTTCAAGGAACTTAGATCGCACATTAAAGCTAAATCAATGCTCACAAAAAAAACAGACAAAAGTGACCGATTTTTTTGTTAAAAAGTGAAAGTATTATGTGTAAAGGAAATTACATATGTACATACTTACTTACTTTTGACATATACTTATGTATGTATTGTAAATAGTTAGACATATAAATGTACATGTTATAATCCGTCAAATATATCGACATTTTAAATTATTTTCGGTATTTATTTTGTCCTCTGAAGATTATTTGTGAATTGCATTAACCGGAGTCATTATTTGTGTAACTTATGGTATAATAATCAAATATCAATCGTTTTGCGTATTCTTTGTTCATAGCGAATTATGCCGGGCCACCCTATTCCACGGGTAATCGGGAGTTTACTGTATATGATTATTACATACAATTATAAGATTTGTCATATCAATTGATACAAAACAAAAGAGTCTCTTACCTTCAAATGCTCACAACATTTCATGTTCCACAGCTGGTACTAAAAAAAATTTTTTTTGGGGCTAAAATATTTTTTTATCTTATAAAAATACAATAAAATAATTTTTTATTATTATAAACATTGAAAACAATAAAAGTGATTCTTCAGTAGAAATATGTTAACAGAATGTCTTTCATAATGCCACGGCCAAAGTCATGTCCCAACAACAACTGATATTATAAGCCCCATTCACTATCTATCCTTCAGCATTTCACTTCACAGTGCGTGTGTGCGTGCGTGTGTGTGTGTGTGTGTGTGTGAAAATGTCAATAAAATATGTAAAACTGTATTTACACATATACATGGTAATGTCACTAAACCAAGACCTTTACATTTTGTGGAATGTGCTGAAACAAGCACCAGGACAATGTCCATGAGAACCTGGCCTGTCTTCCCACAAAAATCTTGATTGTTTTCTCACTTTTTGATGTGTATAAATACGGCAGTCTATAGTTTTTGTTCTGTTTTTATTTCCTTTGAATTCTAACTCTGTAAGGGTGAATTTCTAAAAACTCAATTTTTAACAGCATGTCACAAAAGTCAATAAGTTGGAATGACACTTTAAAATTATTATTTTTTTTTAGTAAACATGATTTGTTTCATACCATTATTGTAGAGGGACAAACAAAATTATTCAAATCATAATTAGGGTGGTTGTCAGTCTCAGAGTCAGTTTAGAAAGTGACATTCCCTATACCACCAAAATCAGAAATTTCATCATCCTGCTGGACTTACTTTTGAAGTCAAAGGCTCATGTTATTTGAGTAATGAAGTTGCCATTTTCACAATTATAAACTACTTATGTATATAACTTTCTAAACCTACAAAAGCTACTCAAAATTCTTCTTCAAAACACCCTCAGTAAAATACAATAACAACTGAAACCTAAAAAAAAGTGACAGAAACATCAAGTTTGGATTCACCACTGTTTGGGGACTAGAAATTTGTTATGGACTGGTATGACCCATGCCATGGTACGCACTTTACAAGAATTTAGAACCACATCCCAGTATAGAGTTATCAGTGAATGTCTTAATACTTTGTATGGTATTTTCCAATTGATGAAATATTCAAAAACAGTTGGAATTTTTAATCAAAATAAAGTGAAAAGCTTTATTGGTTTTAAATTTTTGTTAATACAAAAATATAAATTAATTTTTATATTTTATGTAAATGTGTAGTTATTACATGAAATAGCAAGTAGGATATTTTTTTAAATGTTTAAAAAATGTATTTTGTTGTTGAATTTGATTAAGAGGTTTTTTTCTCATACCTGGTAATTGAGAACTGATAGCAGTAGGAGTGATTCTTTTCATAGGAAACTTGTCCCTGCCAAAACCATTCACCTAATGAACAAAATAATTAATTATATATTATAAATGTTTATAATAACTAACAAGCTGAAATTCTGCATAGGAAAATAAAATTATCTTGATTATCATACGTTAGTGTTGTTTAAATAAATTTTTGAACTTTTCTATATATAGCAACATTAATCCCTGAACTGCAGTAAAATTTATTTATGTAAGTGAGGATGATCATTTCAGAAGATATCCTGCATTGTCAACTCATGCTATAATCAACCCCTTGGTTTCTTTAAGGCTAGTGTGAAGGTAGAAAAACTAAACTAGGCAATTTTCAGAAAGTTTAGAGATAATGAGTAAAAAATGTATATATATTGTGAAGTAATTGAATGTTGAGTATATATGTTGGATATAATTTGATATCTTTACATCAAAGATATATATATATATATATATATACTACTTGGATGTGTCGAGTATATCACTCGTAATTAGTTTGTACAAAATTAGTCTGTAGGATAAGTTTGCATAGTTGTGGTTCATGGATATGAAATGGTTGGCAAAGTTTAATTGAAAGGTTGACTGAGGGGTTGTGTTTCTTTTTTTGTTCTTAGTAACATTTGGCATTATGTTATATAAAAATAAAAGAAGAAGGGAAAATGATGAAAAGAAGAGTGGTGAAAGGAGCATCTGGTTGTTATAACTCTCCTTGTCAATGAGCACAAAGCTAGCCTCCACAAATGACTACCCTCATTTACATGAAAACTAAGTGCTACTATAAGCCAGTGTTTACATATTTCTATATGGTAATGTTCAAAGTCTACTCCAGTAGTTTAAGTAAAAAAAAAAAACAATTATATAAGATACTAAATGTTAATTTTATTTTGTATTAATTAATATTTTGACCTTAAAAATTATATATTATTTGCACACACAAAATTCAACAATATTAAATATTTGATAATTTTATTGTTCTTTAAAGAAATTAATAATATTAAAAAATGTATCTCTAGAAACTTACACCTAAATAAAAGATTTCCTCTTGTGGGGGTATAAAAGGACCTCCTGAATACAGGCCAGGTTGACCAGGGACAGGTACTAATTGGATTAATTCTACCACTGTTCCATTTATATGTGTCAATTCCAGAGTTGTAAAGTTATAGAGGTTTTCTGGTTCTGTTGCTCTTACAAGCACATTGTTTTTAGCACCTAGAAAAGACAATTTAATCATAACAAATTTCAATTTCATAAGCCACATAAATTCTTAAACATACATTTCATGTGTCCAACGATGTTTATGGTTAATTTACACTTTGTACTGGTTGATAAAAAGGAACACAATTAAAATGATATTATTTTAAACTGTATCCTTCCCTATCTCGACCTCCTGTACTCTTAAATTTCATATTACATAAATAAAACCCACTTACATAAATATAGCAGCTCTGAAAAATAACATGCATGAGGATGATTGTTCCAGGATACTTGTTCCACAGTCACAACTGTAAGGTGAAATGCCCCAACAAAAATTAAACCTCATATATTATGTAGATAATTACTGTAAACCAATTTTGGATTGTTCCCTCAACTTAGGAGTCATCGATTATTTTCTGCAGTTGGTATAATGGTAAGACATATGCTTCAAAGATAGTCAGTCAGTCCTTGAATGCTTAGTCTATTTGATCTCTGTTAATGTGTTATGGTCTCATTGCTTTGGATAAGCGCATAACCAGTACATCACATTTTTCATCAATTAGTGCCTTTTTAACTCTCAAAACTGTCACCATAAGCAAAGATATTTATATCCGTTCCTGTAATGAAACAACTGTCCAAGTTGGATCATATTCTGTACAATAGTGTGCAGTGATCACAGTAATATTGATGGTGACAATGATGGTTTATTGTGATTGTGTCCACATAGTTTTTGACAATTAGTGTAAATATGTTTTTGAAACTTTGGTGTGTAAGCAGCTAGTTTATGTTGATTAAGTTACACTGTTAACTTATAATAAGAAAACACATCCCGATGATCAACTTTAATGCTATGGCGCGTAGAGTCAGAAATGTTATGTCTTATTACGTTTTTCCCAAATTTAATTTAGTTTCAAGTTCAAGCAAGTCTTTATAAACAAAGTTTTCATTTTGAACATTTGCCGAACATGATGGACAATCATCATGAGAGTGGTACATTTAAATTGTCTAAATCTCATATAAATGAAATGAGTAGAAATGAGAAGAGTAAGAGACCCACCAGACATGTTAAAATTAGAATACTAAATCTCATATAAATGAAATGAGTAGAAATGAGAAGAGTAAGAGACCCACAAGACATGTTAAAATTAGAATATTAAATCTCATATAAATGAAATGAGTAGAAATGAGAAGAGTAAGAGACCCACAAGACATGTTAAAATTAGAATAAAGAGAAAAATGTAGCAGTCAATAAACAAAAGATCCAGTAGAGAAAAGAGTAAAACCAGCTAATTTTTAGAATGGAGAAAAAGAAAATGGTGAACTGTCATGTTAAAAATTAACCCAAAGGAACGGAAGTGTTGCAAAAATTCTCGAAAAAAAAACAAATTATCTAGATATCTGTTTCCCAAGAACCACCCAGTGATAGTAAAGTGTCATGTTACAGTGAAAATTGACTAAGATACTGAGAATTTATCTCCTTTATGCACATAAATAAAAAGTAACACATATTATGTATACCTTTAAGTGGTCGGTGATTTGTTTCAGATAATTGAGAAGTTGGTACTACTGAAAATCCAACAACAAAATCAGAACCACTTAGTCCTGTAGAACGGACAGTATGTTGGGAGTCACTTCCAACTTTAAGTTTCCATAAACCTGGATTTGGTTCCTGAAACAAAGTAATTGAATAAAGTTCTCAGAAAGTCCATAAGTTTTAATTTTGAGAAGTATAAACCAAATAAAACCTATCAAATTTCAAAACAGAATTTCTTTCTAATCAAAAACATTATCTTTGATAGACTCATGAAAAAAAAAAATTAATAAACGATGGTAAATTAAGTAAGAAAATACCTACAGTAAAGTCTTGCAAATTAGTTACGTTTGTGTAGAAGAGGAGTAATAAATTCTATAACTTGAATATATAAAGAAGAAAAATGTACTATCAACATATCTAAAAATAAAGAGGTTGTAACTTCAATAAGTTATTGCATTGTTCTAAAAAAACGGACATTTTTTTAACATTTTAATTTCACTTTTAGACCCATATGTAGTTTACATGATTTCTAGCCTAGAATAGTGTTAGTTATCAGACCTACTGCTGCTATCCACAGCCAGCCCACTACAGAACTGTGTAGGTTGTGGAAAGAAAACTAGTTTTACAAAATTATGTAATTACGAGGGTTGTCCTAAAATTAAAACCGTTTAAATTTTACCGCCGCACCGGTGAAATATTCCGCTAGGTGGCAGCACTACCTTGTAGCTTCGCCTCTCCCCTCTAAAATGAGGCATCGCGCGCATCTGTACCTTATTAGTGTGTCCTTGGCAGTAGTTAGCGATGGATGTCCCAGTACCGAATCCCGCCAATTGTGAAGTTCGCTCCATCATCCGATTCTTTCACGAGGAAAAATTGCGCCGTGTTGATATTTATCGATGTGTGAAGGCCATTTACGGTAATGTAATGAATGAACGCAATGTCAGGAAGTGATGTACAGAGTTTTCAAGTGGCAGAACCAACGTCCATGACGAAGAAGGGAGGGGGAGGAAATCATCCGTTGACGAAGCATTGTTGTTGAAAATTGAAGACAATATTCGATAAAATCGTCGTCTGAAAAGTCAGTAAATCAACAATTCAAACAATTTTGACGGAAAAATTAGGTTACCGTAAAGTGTGTGCTTGTTGGGTGCCATAAATGTTGACCGAAGTTCACACAGAAAATCGAGTAGAAAGTGCCCAAAAGTTTTTGGATCGTTTCAACAGGAAGGGGGAGGAGTTTCTGGACCAATTGTGACTGGATGAAACATGGACATACCACCACACACCTGAGTCCAAACAGCAATCCATGTCATGGCGCCACTCCTCATCAACTCGTGTCAAAAAATTTCGCCATACAATCTCTGCAAAAAAAATCATGGCAACCGTCTTTTGGGACCGTCAAGGAGTTCTTCTTGTCGAATTTTTACCTATTGGCACCGCAATTAACGCTGCTCGGTATTGTGAAACCCTAAAAAAGCTTCGAAGAGCGATCCAAAACAAGCACCGAGGGAGATTGAGCAAGGGAGTCTGTTTGTTGCACAACAATGCTCGACCCCACACTGCGGCGGTCACCACCGCGCTCCTGGATTCAATTAAATGGTACGTTCTTAGCCATCCTGCTTACAGCCCTATCTGGCAATTTCCATCTTTTCCTTTACCTGAAGCAACATTTGGCTGGAAAACGCTTCGAGACAGATGAAGAAGTCCAGGAAGAGGTGGAGAAATGGTTGCGGTCACAGGCGGGAGACTTCTACGACCAAGGCATTAAGAAGCTCATCCCCCATCTAAGCAAGTGCATAGATGTTGACGGGGACTACGTTGAAAAATAGTTTTTATATGTACTTAAAACTCCATGTACTTTTTTGTTAAAACAAAATTTTCCTGCTTTTTAAAATGAAAACGGTCTTTAATTTTTGGACGACCCTCGTACAAAATATCTGAAATCACACTTACAAAAACCATTTTATTCTTTACTAAGAGAGCCAAAGTTATATCTCAATGGTGTTGTAAATATTAAAAAATTAAAGATAAAATGTAATTCTTTTAACTTTTGATTTGAAATATTTTTCACTAAGAAGAAGGCTCTGAAAAAAAGTAGGCTCTATTCCATGTGTTTAAAAAAGGTGTGATGCATATTACAATACTGGAAACAATAATTTCATTTGTTCCCTGATTTCCAATGAAAAGGTTGCTGTTCTTTTGAACCTTATGGTCTTACTTTTTGATCCTTTTGAATTCTTTGACATTAAAAAACTAAACATTTCAAGAACCTAAATGCTCAGTTGAGAGGCAAACAGAAGCTGAAAAAGTTTTAAAGCTGCAAAAATCAATTCTTCAAAAAGGCATTTACAGAACAGAAGCAACACAATTACTTCGTTGTAACACCAAATATCAAAGATTGTCATATTTAGGTAAAGGCTTGGAGATTTCATTTGATAGGCAGTCAATAAAGGAATGACTTCAATGGTGTTAAAACGATCTGCCCTGAAACCTGGTAATAATTTAGGAAAGTATGTTTGTTACTAAATTCATGTTTAGCCAAATTGAAGCTATTGGTCCTAATATTATCTAACACATACAAGATTTAAAGACATCTCCAGCTTATGTTAATAGTATTCAATGGTATTTTCTCAGCTAACAGAGACGTTATACTCAGTTCAGGACATTTGTTTATAAGAAACATCAGTTTTGTTTAACTTGATCTTCTCTTAGTAGAAATTAATGCTTAAAGCATTGATAGTATTTCTTTTATATAAGATATTTCACACAAACCATAGATCTAGTTTCTCACAGATGGCTTCTAAAGGCATATCTCCAAGTAGTGTGAAAAACATGTGTGGTCTAGTTTGATAAATGGGAAAATCTGTAGTAGATGGCAAAAGTGAAAAGCTACCATTGATTTTCTTTATTACTTTGCCAGTTGAGGATTGAACTTGCATGTTTTTGAACTTTTTCAGGTAATTTAAAATAATCAACATTCAATCACATGCAAATAGGTACTTCCAATTCTAACAGAAATTTAAAATATACAGTGCTCTTTCATTCTAACTTATGGTAAAACACTTGAAACTTTCAATTAAAAGGTTTTTTTTCAGAAACAATGAAGGATTTATTGTAACTATTGCTTAATTCCAGATAGAAATAATAAAGAAATATAACTTAACACTTTTAAATGTTTTAAACTTGCCTATAGTAGCACTTGCTTGTTGAGGACTGCCGTTTCGGGAGATGTGTTCCTTTGTCAACTCAGACCGTAACTGATCTCAAAGTTTACGTAGGTTTGGGTGGGGGTGGGATATTTTGGTGGCGTGGGTGTATTTTCTGTGTATTAGGAGTTATGATGTTTTTTGAGAGTGTTATGTGAGTGTTGTGTGATGTCATAAGCTGGAGATGTCTTTAATCTAGTATGTGTTAGGTAATATTAGGACCAATAACTTCAATTCGGCTAAATATGAATTTAGTAACAAACATACTTTCCTAAATTATCACCAGGTTTCAGGGCAGATCATTTTAACAAACAACTTAAACCCAACAACAAAATCAACGACATTTACAACACCACTGTAGTTTACAAAATAACTTGCAGTTAATGTCCCAGTTTTTACATAGGCCAGACCGGATGGTCATTATACACACATTACCAAGAACATATAAAAGCACTAAAAAACAATAACTACCAATCAAACTTCGCCGATCATCTCAACTCCACAAAACATGACTACATAGACATAACATCTAACCTACAAATTCTTCTTAAATAACACAGAAATAACCAACGCTACACAACCGAACAATACGAAATATATTAGCACCTCAAACTACACCCTACACACATACTCAATACACAATTACATTACAACTCACACGCACTTTTTGACATCATAACTCCTAATACACAACAAAATACATCCACACCACCAAAATATCCCACCCCCACCCAAACCTATGTAAACCTTGAGATCAGTTACATTCTGAGTTGACAAAGGGACACATCTCCCGAAACGGCCGTCCTCAACAAGCAAAGTAAGTGCTACTATAGGCAAGTTTAAAACATTTAAAAGTGTTTAGTGATTAATAGTAGCTCAAGCGAAGATGGAATCAACAAATGATAGAAATATAACATTAGAAGATAGCATTGTTGTTGTAGATGTTACAGATAATTCTGTCTGGTTTTTACAGAAATATGAAACAACTTATTTAGAAATTATGTAATGAAAAAATATTTTCAAAACATTTTTCCAAACACAGTGCTAATCTGATAACTATTTTAAAAATGTGTATAGCTTCTCACAACCAAAAACCCTGTGAATAAATACATTTACAAATTAACTACTGGCGTTTACTTTTTTAATTGATTTATAATTATGATTCACTTATAGTAAATTACATTGATATTTTATAACAAACAACAAGTTTTCTGTAAAAAATATTGGTTAAAAATTTCAGTTCTAATTTTATTTATAAATAGTAAATAAATACCATCAGGTTTGTAAATTACTGTTGTGTTGTGAGGTACTATACTTTTGGGTGATTAAATGATGTTAATTAATAATACAAAAATAAGATTGTTATTGTTATATTTAAAGTAATATCATAAGTTTCATCCTAATTTTAAAAATACTTAACTAAGTGAATACGTTAATGCTTACTTGCTGACGCGTTTCAAAACATTCGTTCCTTTTACGAAGCTAACCCTCTACTGATGGCATCGGTTAGGTGTAAAGGCTCTAACGGGAATGGATTTACGACTGTGGAATGGGGTGGTTGTTTGAGTTGTGTATCATATAATGAAAAGACTGTTGACTTCAAAGTGTGTGTGATTTATTACGTTTTCTTTATCTGTTCCATAGTGTTAGTATATTTCATATTTTTCTAAGGTTATTAGTCTTTTACTTTGTTTTAATGTGTGTAGAACATTTATATTAGTGTGTATGTCTTATTGAATTAACGTCTGTTGAATTTAACATCATTAGTTTATTCCACACAGTTAGGCAGGATGTAAACTGAAACGCAGGCGGTGCAGCACACGCAAGCCACGTTTTGCCTTGAAGATAAAAGATACCAACTCATTTGAATCCGATATGGAAATTGATGAATACGTTCTGTTACACAGCGTTTCCCAAATTAGAGTGAAAAGTGTGTGGCATAGTGAATATATCAAAAACCGTAACAGACACATGGCTATGTTGGCCTACAAAGAATCTTGATACGTTCTCTTGCTATAACCTTCATGATTCACATCGTATAACACAGGTAACTAAGTTATTCGAGATTTTAAAAATATAAGAGTTAAATAAAATTTGTAAACTACTGGCGAGTGTTTGTCCATTACTGAATATGACAACCTAATTGTCAAAACATGTGTGGCATTAAAGATTTTAAAAATATAAGATTTAGGTACAATATGTAAGCTACTGTTGAGCGTTTGCCCATTACCAGCTGAATCAAACGGTCATTTAACGACACTTGGATCCCTAGTTGTGTGGTGTGTGTCGTCAAATCTGTGTCTGTGCTACAAACTGTGACATATAGGTACACAAGTGGGCCAGACACAAACATGCATGGGCCTCAGCTTATGTGTTGCCATTAGGAAATATGACAACACAGTTTTCTACCATATATGATGTGTTGATTTGCGTGCTCAGAGCCGCCTGCATATCAGCTTACATCCTGCCTTATAGTCATATTTTAAAATTACATTGATTAACAAAATTATTCTATTAGGAAAAACAGTAAGTCATAACAAATGTTGATGATAAAATAGAAGTACTCATCATTGTCAATGTTTGTCTAATACCTGATCGTAAAAACTTTTGATCACTCTGAGGAAATTCTTATACAACAAATTTAATATAAAATTGTAATTTCACAATTTCCAAAAAACTAAGCGTTTTCTCATCAAAATTGTTGCTTACTTAAATCATAAAGTAACAAAAGTTCTTTTCCCAAACATTTGAAAAAAAAACAAAAATTATTTAACAAATTAGTTTGATATATTTTTCCTTAATTTTACTCTTTAATGATCCTTTTTACTTAAAATACTTGTTTCATGATCCGTATTTTACATCATACAAATGATTTAGATACTAAGAAAATTATGGTTTTTGCATTTTTCTAACAGACTTATAGCCATTTGAAAATAAAATTCAACGTTTTAAAACTTAGGTTTTTAAAAATATATGAATTCCTAAAATTGTAAAAGCGTAAAAGTGTGAAGTACCTAGCTCAAGTTCAAGATGAATACAAATATTATAAATATTTAAGAACTAACATGGCTCAAAATAAAGTAGTTCCTACAATAACACATTTTATTACCTTTACATTAACCACTTTAACATTTTGAAGATCCAAGAGTGGAGTAACCTGAGGAGGAACTGCTTTCTGTCCTCCAGGATCTAATACACCAATAGAAGCATTAAGTCCCGACACCGAAACTGTAAACTCTTTAAGAGTTTCATCAATTGGTAGTGGCAAGTCTTCATTGTCATTGGAAGCGGCACGGTCAACTGATAATAAATTGACTTTACGTGACTGCAGGGAAACTCTTACAAAAGTGAGCACCTAAAAATTCATTTAATTTAATTTAAATTATTTTTAATTTTAGATTGGTTTATGGATTAACAGGTAGAGTTTATTTTGTAAATTTTATTATCTTAAATTAATTTAAGCTACCTACTGAAGTCTTTATTTTTTGTAGGTAGATTTTATTTTCAGTTTCAATATTTACTAAAGTTGAACTTAATTCTACAATATCTTCTAAAGTTTAAGATTAAGTCAACATTATTAAATTTTAGGAGTTTGATGAAATTTCACACACATGTTACACATAAACAACTATAATCCTGTACAAAAAATTTTAAAAATGAAAAATTGTTATTAATTTTGACAACACAATATATTAATTAAAATATTATTTAATATTAACAATTAATACTTGCAGTTTTTGTGTGGTTCACCTTGAGGTTTTTGTAATAATTACACTTTATTGCATTAACTTGGCAAAAAAACCTCTACTTACTGATTTATTCAGTATACGCGTTTCGCACTAGGTCAACCCATTATTCAATGCTGTGAATCACTGACAAGACTGTTGCTAAGGTGTGTTGTGTTGGTGTGAGTCTGTGGTGTATTTCTGTTCTATGGTGAGTTATTGTTCATAGAGTAGTTGTTAACCCATTCGCTTACAATTTTTTTTACACCGACTTAGCCATAAAAAACGAATTTTTTAGACAATTTTTAAATGCTTTTGTTGATTATTTCTTTTCAGTTCATTTTTATGTTTCTTATGGAACCTATTGTTATTTTTTTTATTCAGAATTACATTTACTTTCAAAATAAATACTAATATTGATAATAACTTTTCTTTTATAATTTAATAATATGTAAAAAACTAAAATGTTTCAATGAAAAATATTAAATTTTATTTTTTTTATTTCAATTATCCTAAAATAAAAACATAAATTACCTTTAAAAATACTCCAAAATATTCTTCATAGTACAAAGAATATGTTTCAACTTCACAAGAGTCAAGCAAAGTTAACTTTTGTGTGGTATACTTTGAAACATTCTGGTAAGTGAAGCACAATAAGGCACAGTTCACACTCCCACAGACTGGTTCTTTGGCCTTTTAGTGGGCTTAGGTGGTTTGGAACATGGATTTTTTTTCTTTAAGCCTACCCCTTGGTTTACCCCTACCTCTAGTACTAACTCTAATAGGCCTAAGACAATGATCAAGTAAACTAGGGTCATCAGCCTCCTCACTAGCAGTAGGAGACAAATGGGCAATTATTCCGTGGAGTCCTAGGCCTAACATAACTACAAGAGGGCTGCTGAAGTTGCAACTTATCACTTATTACAGAAAGAGGCAGACTACATTTTTCAGGTGGTGAACCTGTTATATTACAGTCTTTTATTTTATTTTATTTGATTCATCACTTACAT
The DNA here is from genome assembly GCA_036971475.1 of Prosapia bicincta. Classification (NCBI taxonomy): domain Eukaryota; kingdom Metazoa; phylum Arthropoda; class Insecta; order Hemiptera; family Cercopidae; genus Prosapia; species Prosapia bicincta. Next base: position 237,318,514 of record JBAIZL010000004.1, on the reverse strand, counting down.
CTTCATCTATTTGAGATTCAATGTTCAACTGTCCTATTTCACTTATTTTAATATCACTCTCAAATGTTTCATCAAACAAATCACTCTCACTGTCACTGTCACATTCTCCAATAATTCTTTCAATTTCACAATCCTTCAACTCCTTACCACATTCATCAACAAATAAAATGTTAATTCCACTCATTTTTAACTTAAAAAGAACACAAATAACAAATTAAATACAATTAGGTTAGCTTATAAACATATCGCACACAACTACAACGTAAACACAACATTACAGACGATGTCAGCTGATCGGTCGCCACATTGAAACGTAATTATTTAGGGAAAGCCTGCAGAACAAGAAGCATATGCGATCTATTGGATTTATAGAGGACTAACTCGACACAAACAAGCTATAATTGAAGGCGGTGATTCACTCAGTGGCCAACTGGGCCGCGACTGGGTTAATTATGTGCTCAAATATAATATATATTAGCCAAGTTAATAAAAAAAAGTGTAATTCATACATAAACCTCAAGATATTCAACACAAAAACTGCAAATTTTAATATGGATCGGCGATTCAAGACTATCAACGAGTACAGACAGACCAAACTCAAGGTAACCATCAATCACAACATATCTCATTCAACAAAAAGTGCATCTTATATGACATAACACAAAAATAAGCACACATTAAAATTAAATGAAACATACATCAGCACAAAAAACGATAAAACAACCCAGGGGCCCACCTAGGATTTTGTCAAGGGGGGACCAGAACTATAACGGGGCCGGGGGGGACTTCGGTTTGTTCACCTCCGTAGAAAATATTGAACTTTTACCACTCTAAAACTTATGTTTTAAGCATACCCATCATAAAAAAGACTCAAATTGAGACTAATTCTGTGTTTTTACGTCATGGTAAAGTAAGTTGTTTATTTTTTTCAACAATTTTAATATTTCCCCATAATTATCAATTGTCAAGTAACTTCGATGCTTATTTTGTTATACATTAAGTTGCCAACTCAAAAACTGCGTATTTTACTGCAAAGCGAAATGTTAGGATTTTTTTAACATGTTACAATTAAAAGTTGCTGGCAATTTAATGCTACTTAATAAGACTCTTAAAACAGGATACTTCAGACACAAATAAAAGTAATAAAAGCATGTATTATACCCAACGGAGGATGGCGTGATTAGAATAAATATAGGCTATTACAGTCCATTCACTAGAGGAAATATTGACTCAAAGAATTCAATTTACAAGTTTGCTAAATGTTATTTTCTATTGTCTTTCGTATTACCCTAAACCTAAATTGCAGTTAAACACACAATATTTTCCTTGTTATTTTTAATTTTTTTATAAATTTTCATTTTTTCTCATGCTAAGGGGGGCCTACTGAAACAACCACAAAAATTATACATTGAAAACAACACTAAAAGGTCATACACCTAAAAAGACATACTTGATAACAAACTTTACCACCTACACCAAGAGCTCACACAAATACTACAGCATACTGAACCCAAAAACATCATACAATTCACAAATGAAAAACAACAAAATACAACAACAAATAAAAAAAAAAACATAACCTCACAATTAACAAAGTCAAACATCACACACAAACCAAAATTAACACCACACATACATTTCACGAACGTACTTTAATACAACAAAAATAAAATTCTACAAACAAGAAATGGATTTACTCAACAAAGGCATTATTCAGGCGTTTACTCAACATCACTGTCATTATACACGAAACAGACTTACACAAAAAAGTACTATCATACATTAAAAGCAATCCACAGAAACATCGATAGAGCCCATAAACAAATTCCACACACAAATAAAAAATAAAATAAACAAATGCACACACATAATAAACAAAGAACAAAAACGACACCTTGCACAAATTAAACTACAAGCACCAACACTCAACGCCTTACTTAAAATACACAAAAACGATATACCAATACGCCCACTAATAAATAACACATCAGCACCCTCACACAAAATCGCCAAACACCTCGACAAAACAATAACAAAAAATATCACATTTCATAGCCACACCAGCATAAAAAACAACATAGACAAAATAAAAAACACAAACATACCCAACAACTCTACACTAGAATCATTCGACATCACTAACCTATACACAAACATACCAATCAAAGAAACAATAAACTTACTCAAACAAGTGTTAATAAAGAACAACACACCAGATAACACAACCAAAGAAATAATAACACTAACAGAAACAATCACTTCACAGAATTACTTCACATACAACGACAAATACTACATACAAAACACAGGCGTATCCATGGGATCCCCCATCTCAAGCATATTGTCAGAAATATTCACACACAATTTAGATCAAAAACATATCATAAACCACAACAAACACGCCCACAAAATAATATATTGGTACAGATATGTAGATGACATCCTAATCCTAAACAACGGCAACATATGACAGATAAACACCTTCCACAATTACATACACAAATTACACAATAACATAAACATAATACTGGAAACAGAGCAACAGAACAAAATCAACTTCTTAGACATAACGATAACAAAACAAAACAACAAACAGACATTCAAAATATACAGGAAACCCATCACCATAGACAGAGATATACACAACACGTCCAAACAACCCACACAAACATGCTGCCTTCCACTCCATGATACACAGATTAACCAACATACCCATGAGCAATGAAGACAAAATAAACGAACTAAACACAATAAAAACATATGACTCATAAAAACGGATACAAATACACCTAGATAGACAACATAATGCACAAAAAACATCGTACACATAACACAATAAAAAACAATAATGCACAAACACAAAAATATATAACACATATCGACAACACGTCACAAAAAATAGCTTCCTCGTTCCACAAACTTAAATACAAAGTAGCATTCACAACATCCAACACAATTCAAAAACACCTACACAGTTCAAAAACACACCAGGATAAATACGACAGGGCCGGCGTAAATAAGATTACATGCAACAACTGTCCAGTGGCGCACTCAGAAAATAATTATGGGGGGGGCTGACCGGGAGACCCTGGGCCAACCAACGGAAAACTTTTTTATAATTTGTAAGAATAACCGTTATTTTAAGGCATTACTTTAAGTTTATTTTAGCTCTTTGAGTGCAAGTTTTGAGTAGGGACTATAGAAATGAATGATATAACCCAGCGGATAAAATAATATTTTAACAATATTTAACAAAATCTTGTTATATCAGCTGTCTTACAAAACAAAATTGAGTCTTCTTTTGGCCTTCTTCAGTATGGATAATACACTGTCTGTGTCAACTGGAATTTCCCTGTGGATATTAAGATTGGCTAAGCCATTTAGCCTACTATCAGACATCGTGTTTCTTAGGTATGTCTTGATTCTCCGAAGAGTGGAAAAGGAGCGCTCTGCTGTGCTGGTGGATACAGGTATAGTGATGAAAATCTTAAGTAGGATATGGATGTTTGGAAAGATTGTCTTATCACAAATATTTAGAAAATCAATTGCATTGACATGGTGTGCATTGTGTTGTTGGAGAAAAGCTTGCCAAACTTCCATTTCTGTCATCAACACGTTTAAGTTGTTGTTTTCCAAATCTTCTTCATAAACTTTTTTTTTTTTTTCATGAGGGGGGCTACAGCCCTCTTAGCCCCCCCCCCCCCGTGGGTGCGCACCTGCAACTGTCCCAGATTTTACATAGGACAAACAGGGAGAAAGAACATTTACCACAAGATACAAAGAATACGTAAAACAGATAAGAAAGACACAACCCAAATCAAATTTTTTCATACACATACAAAACACACTACTCTCACAGACTGGCATAGACACCAATCTAAAAATCCTACACTACATCAAAAACAGCAACAAACTTAACACAATAGAAAACTATGAAATTTATAAACACCATAAATACTATCTACAACACATTCTAAATGACAAAAACACTCACAATCAAATACAATATTTGAGAACATAATAACCAACTACTCTATGAACAATAATACACTACAGAACAGAAATACACCACAGACTCTCACCAACACCAACACACCTGAGCAACAGTAATTCACAGTATTGAATAATGAGCTGGCCTAGCATAAAACGCATCTGCTGAATAAATCAGTAATTAATAGTTTTTTTGTCAAGTTAATACAGAAAAGTGGAATTTATACAAAAAACCTCAAGATGTGTAACACAAAAACTGCAACTTTTAATATTTAATCTCTAAAACACTTGTAAATATTTTACAACCTGCCTTACTCATATAAGTGAAGATGGAATCAACAAATATGATATTTAATATCATTTTTGCAAAATTAAATCAAATATGACAAAAAAATATATGCTTGGAATGTGAGAGCTGGTTACATACTCCTGAAATATATAATAATTTTAAGAAATAGACCATTGATATTGGTGTTGGCTGTCTGGCAACTCAAGTATTTGTTGTTACATGCTTCATTAATAAAGTAAATGTAGCTGTGTAGTTGTTTAATGGATAAGCAATGATTACATTTATGTTTGATATCCTGTACCCATCTGACTTTTGCCTTGGTATAGGAAAATTATAATATCCTGATGATTTTGTGTGGTTTATCTAACGGCATACCTAAGTGTTAACTATAACATTAACTTGAAAACTGCAGACACTGAAAATAAATAAAAAATGGAATTTTCTTTTAAATAATAAATGAAGATAGGCAACTTTTTATTGAACTAAGCCATTGTCTACACAATTAGTAAACAAAATCCCAAACAATAAGATTAGCTATGCAATAATAAATCTACTCATATGGTTTATACACTGTGTAAACAAGATTTTCCATTCCAGCTTCTGTTTAGATGAAAAAAAGTTTTGAATGATTTAGATTCATTAGTTTCATACTAGTGCTATTTTTATTACTTAAGATTATTCTTAAAAATTTGACTTAAAAATTGATGCAAGACATTGAAAATATGTAGTTTAACAACTGAGTTCACACAATTCTAATTGTAGTACTTTATAAAAACAAAACAAAACTTAATAAAGTTCAACCACAGAGTATTTCTTTTACAAACAAAATCACTATTACATTAAAATTAGAGGGAAATAAAATTAAAAGGTATTAGAACTGTAAAACGGTCAAATTTGTGAGGTCAACTTACATTTAAAGGATCTAAAATAGATTAACCTTGAACTACACAGGAATTAAGTATTCAATTTCAAAAGAGAATATAACATAGCTATATTTCTCATAAAGGAATAACATGCCACTTTCAAAAACAATTACTGCAATAACTTAAGCATATTATCAATAATATAGAATATAAATTTGACTTTAACTCTATGTCTGCGATATGACTTGTTTTAAGTCACACAGTTTTCTTAGCAAGCCAATAATTTCAGTCGCATGTGACACTGTCAAGTACAGATAAGAAGTACCATACTGTATCATTTTGTAAACACAATAAAAAATATACCACTGAAAAGGTAAGTTTGTAACCTTCCTTTCATGTATATTACATTTATTTAGGATGTTTAAAAATCTTGAAAATTGATGTTCAGAGAGTATGTGTAAATTCCTTGTTGCTTCTACCTTAACACAACATATAAACCCAAGGTGGCTAGGATACAAGGTGGTACTCTTCTGAGCGCATTTCTCAGACCTCCTCACACTCTACCAGTTGTGACGTCACTGCGCTTAAAGACTGTTGCTTGTTAGACGGCCCATGTGCATAGTTTCAAAACTTTTACTGCCTTTAGTCAGAATTCTATCGTACTTTCGTTGTATAGACCAGATTATTGGCATATTCTTATCACAATAATATAGGTACAGTCTATAGGAATTACCTGGTTTCTCATTGTACATATTTACAGTTTGTTAATAATAAACACTGTTCATCATAGATATTATGTCATTCACTTAGGATACAAGCATTTTTAGCTTAACTTTGTTCTTGTTGTCCTCACTAACACCTTTATCCATTCTATTTAAAAACTTTACTTTAATAAACACTCGGGCTCTTGCGAACCGTTTCATTATTTTAGTAGATATATTAGGATATAGTTGACACAGAGTAATAAACAAACTATTCACAATTCCTACTTCTTTTCTTAACCAATTGTTCTCTTCATTATAAATAGTTTCAAATATTTTGTTTCCTAAAAACAAGACAAGGAATTAAAATTGTTAAACAGGAAAACACATCATGTGTCCTATTTAATTTCTGGCGTCAGCACAGTGTAAATAAAAACTCTTCACTCTCCTTCATAAAACCGTTTTCTATTTACGCTTCATTTCTTGTTCTCTTTTTTATGTTTCACTATTTTAATCCCAATATTTAATTCTTTCTAAAGTCCCTGGTTTCCTCCATCCATGTCAGAAACAACTGCAACAACATGAAACCCAGCTTGATGGAGTGCTTACAAGATTGAAAACAATGTGTCTTTCATAAAAATTTTAATAAACAGGTTGTTTCTATTTTGAATATAACCCCCTGGGCCATTACAACCTGTACATTTGTATGAGGGCCATAACACATATCTTCAGCTTTATCATATGATATCCTGCTCTCTGTAAGCATTTCATCAAAGCATAAAACTGTTAATTTAGAAAAATCCGTCATAAATTTAGATTTTGCTTCCACTACACTTATTACATCTTTTTGTAGGCTAGGCAAACATTAAAAATGTTTCGTCCAAAGTAGTCATACCGAGTAGGGGGATTTTTTTTGGTGCGTAATCAATTATAAGCTTTCTTTGATACAGATCTTAAGGAAAACGCCGAAGCAATGTCTTCATCTGTCTGCCACATTTTTTTTATTTTTTACTCAACAAACTATCAATTTGTTTTCGCGTAGAAATAGTACTTAACATGTTTTCTACTGTTAACCTCTCCTTATGTGGGCATTGTTTATGTATTAATTTTAAGTTTTTAAGCTCTTTATGCAGAAATTTACACTTGTTTGTTAATCGACTACATTTCAATTTCTCTAACATTAATTCTTATTTACAAAAATTCAGTTGAAGTTTCTGCTTTTCAATTTCATCATTTTTTTCTTTAGTTCATTGGCAGGCCTATTCTAAGCTCACTGAATCCGCAGTTTTAAGTTTCTTTATATGCGATAGATTTAATATAAATAGACTTTCTTCGATAGATTTAATATCAGAGAGTATTTTATGTTTCAAAGACAGTTTACTTAGTCTTACCTATCTTGCATTAGAACTGATAACATTTTTCTCAGGAGGTAGGTGTAGTTGTGACACTGTTTCATTCTTCACTTTTTTCCGTCTGTTCACATTCATTAACTCACTATGCATGTGCCTAACATAATCACTGTCATCAAAGTGCTCAGAACATACTCGACTTGTGTTTGGGTTAAAATTGTCTGCACGGCGACACATACTGTTTACTTACACCTTTGTCTTTTGGAAAGACATGAAATATTAATCCTTCATGACTTTTTTGTTATAGTAGTTCTTTCAGATCTGAACAGCACAACACACCATTTTAACACTTCACTGCCAGTAACATCGCACTACACAGTAAACTCATTATAACATAAACACCAACAAAATCGCGAACTAGCATAAGTACCAGTGCGGCTGAACTACGTTGACAGTGTAGGCAGTGTGACGTCATCGTGCTCTTACCCCTTCCACATCCTCATGAGATGTCTAGAATGGTACCACCTTGTACTCTACTCACCTTGATATAAACCCATGTTTTGAACAATCTCTGTGGTGGAAAATGTTGATGTTAAGAAGAAATGTGTAGATCATGTACAGAAGACAAATGTAAAACGTAAATAAGATTTCTAGTAAATAACTCAACTGAAGTTTTTTTAATTTTTTTAGTTTTTAAATAGTTCTAAGTTTATTTAGGATATTTAGAATCAGATAGCATACAGTTAGTCTTATCTTGGTAATAATCAAGTTTGAATGAAATAGTATTTTTCACTAATATACTCAATTTACTAATTTTTTTAAATATTTTGGAAATCTGAAAATTAACTATAAATGTGCCAAATGATTCGCCCTTCATGATTTTATCTGTATTGCAAAGCAAGGCAGTGCCTCTAAAATATGTCAAAATTATGTTTATTTTGTTTCTATAGCTCTATGAATTTGTAATGTGAGGACAGCTAATTTTGATTAGAATTTACATACCAGTACATAAGATCACGCTACTGGCGCCGAGAGCATTACCATGTGTGAACATTCTTCATTTCTCTCAGGTTAGATTTGATTTCCCTACGTTTTCGATTTTATATTCTATGTATTGTACTGCATTCTAGATTCAATATTTTATATTTGGACAATAAATACTACACAGAGTACATAGTCACCGTTCTTTTGTGTGCAAAGTCTATGGTTTGTCTCGTGAGTTTACAGATCGTTGCATGATTTTAATACAAACACCAATTTCTAACAATTTTGTTTTCCCATCAAAACCTAAAGAATTATACTTTTCCAAAATATATTTTGATAGAGATTTGGTAAAAAAATTGTTACGGAAAAAAAAGAATATTATGACTTTGTGTGTGAAGCACTAATGGGTTTGACCATTCAAAACTGCAAATATGGACTACTAATAATGTTGAAAACATTTATACTTTCTTAAATATTTTATATTTTTATCACAAATATTAAAAATAGTACAATAATTTTTAAAATTAGAGAAAATGGAGAGAAGATTAGAAAAAAATAATTCAAAAATTTCTTGACGCCAGGGAATTTATCAGAGCATGCACATGTTAAAAATCAAAGGTTTAACAAGGGCCATTTGTCAGTCTCCTATCTATTATCTAAATTAATATATAAAAAGTTATCTCTTAATTTCAGAGAAATAATTGTTTTTTATCTTTACCTCTTCAACGTCAGTTTTATTAAGGTGATACACTTGACCAGAGCTTGTGGCAGCAATTTTCTGGAATACTTTATAACCTTCATGATTTTGATCTCCACAATCACCTGTCATTACAAAAACTACCTGGAACAAAACATGAACATATTACTACAATTTAGGATACAAAGTTATTATAGAAAATTTCTGCAACAAATATAATATATATTACACTAGGTACTATATTTACTATCTATATATATGAAGGGTCATCTGACAAAAATACCCTTATTTGATATATAGACTAGTTTGAGTAAAATAAACATATTGATACAATAAGTTTTAAAATGAAAGGGAGTTTTTTCTTTTACAGTTGGCAGTGGTCATTGTGTTGTGTTGATGGCCCTTGTGCCTTTCCCATCTGTGTGCTTTGTAAAATAACAACTTTACAGATTTCTTTTTATGTTTATGACATTTTCAAGGTGAAAATTGTTTCATGTTTTTAAACCTGATGTAATATCAACGTTGCAATATCATAAAGAAAGGGAATTATTGACATCTGGATACATTGTTACATGTATGTATCCTATTATATATTATAAAATGGCTGTGGATGTACAATATAAAATTTAGGATATATTGTTTGAAAATTCATGCATAGCTAAATAAGATGTATTCCAATTGTTGAACTTGGAAAATTTAGTCCTGTGACCAGGTACAACAAAAATGAGCAACTAATATTGGCCCACCATTCCTAAAAGGTTGTGCATTTCTGATGTAACACTACACTTCTGTAAGGCTAAATGCAGATTAAAGAAGATAGCGCAGAACTACAAGAATACCAAGTCTTCCTAGCATTCACTCATGTACCACAAGACTCAACACTGCTATACTAAAACTAAATAAGTAGAATTTGTATTAGATAATTTAATCCCTGCCAACTTTGCTAAAAAAACTTGAGTCATATTACATTGAACTAAAAAAAAATTAATTTGGAATAAAAGACTTCAATCTAATAACAACTAATTATTCAATGCCAACTTACAAATCCAAGTCTAATACAACAACCCTATACTATGTTGTTTATTCACTATTTGATTAAAGGTAAACTGTTTCCTGACTTTAGTTGCTAGAAAGAAAGCTAGATAAAACCACAATTGCAATTGTAAAGGCTTTACACACATCTGCATCACTTTCAGACACAAAATTGCTTCCACCTTCAGAGAACTCAACTATTACATCACACACTTAAACTCAACAGCCAACTCACTTAAAAAATACATGTAACTCCTAAACAGAAAAATGACAAATAAAATTGCTCTGGAATATAGAGAATAACATATAACTGTCCTAGCTTCTACAAACCGGTAAATCACTCAACACCAGATTCAAGGAACCTATATCAATATAAACATTACAAACCCGAAATCTAGCTATGCAATATACATATGGATACACGGAAACTAGTTTATTCATTTTACACATAATATACCATAGCAAAAAACTATCCACTACAGAAACATTTAAAATACAAAAACATAGCATTACAGGAAAATAACCACAAACACTGTTTCTATTATTTGAAATAACGACAACCTCTTTGAATCCAATACCCTTTTCCATTAAGTAGTATACAGCCCATTTATCCTAGAGCTCCCCTAGGATAAATCTGCATTAAAACCTGATAGTATCAGGTAAGCTTTGTCAATAATACAATGGTTTCTAGTATCGTTAACACAAAAAGTTGCTATAGTTTTCACTTAGTTATAAAATAATTATTTAACTAAAACACTTTTACAACATTACACTTGCCTACATAACCACCTACTTTTATGATTGTTGAGGTCGGTCGTTTCAGGAGATACATCCCAATGTCAACACAGACCTTAACAGAGTTGACAATGGTACACATCTCACAAAACAGCCGTCCTCAATAATCATAAAAGGAGGTGCTACTACAGGCAAGTGTAACGTAAAAGTGTTTTTAGAGTAAAAATAGTAGCTCACATGAAGATGGAATCAATTAATAACAATTATTTATTGCAATTACAGTGATTGTTATTATTTAATAAAGTTTATGTTTTTTAGAGACAATTCTCACCTGAGATTGTTTTTGTTGTATTAATGGTAAAACTTGATTAATGAGATGGAAATCTTTTGACCTAGCATCAGTAAAAACGTAAATGTAGGAATTAGGTAGAGAAAGCTGAAGGGCTTGCTGAATAGCTCCAACAGTCATCTCTGGGCAATCTCCTCCTCCATAAACATTAATTTCATTCAATCGTTGCATTAACAATGAATCGTTTATTGTTACAGTTGCAGGTCCAATCACTGGAATGAAACAAACATTCGATGTAGTAGTCATAAATATTAACTAGACCTAACTGTAAAATCTCCAATAGCAATAATTAAAAATTTAATTTATAAGGTTAATTAGTAATTCTAAGTGAGTAATGATTCTATACTTAATATTTATTACAATTTGTTTCAAAGTTCATGTATTATTAAAAATCAAGCTTTGTGAGAACATAAAGTAAATTTATTTACAATACAAAAATTTTAACATTATTGGGGAATTTACTTTTAAAAATCTATGATTTTGATTGTTTTCAGATTATTAAGAAAAAACAGAATGTTAATCATGTTATATTCTACTTCTTCACAAAAATAGCTGATATTTCAAAATATAACATATTTCTATTTTAAATTATTTTGTTTATATTACACTATGGTATTCATTTTTAATATTACACATACATAACCAGTCACTACACTGTCTCTCCCTATCTATGAGAATGATCAAGAACAGTCATTTCTAGTCAAATTTTAGTTCTTGAACATATGCACTTTTTTGTTTTATATTGTTCATCAATATCTTACTTGAATTCGTTAGATATTTCTTAAAACTTCTTTCTTAAAATTGAAATTAATGTTATTTGAATCCAACTTGAGCTAATATTAATTGACCCACCACACAATTGAGCATATATTAATATCACACACTTGCCTATAATAGCATATACTTTCTTTGTATAATGAGGACAGCCCTATTGGGATTTGTATCCCACTGTGAATTCAGATCATAACTGACCCTTGATTGTTCTAGACTGTGGTGAATTGAGAAAGATTGGGGCGGGTTAGGATTTTCAGACAGTTTTTGAGACTATGAAGATTGAAATGTTTGTGTATTTTGTACTGTTCAATTGTGTGTTGTGGGTTATTTTTATATAGTTGTTTGTAGGTTTGATTGTTATGTTTGTCTAGTTGTGGTTTGTAAATATGTATGATGTATTCAGTCAGAAAGAGATTCATTGATTATTTTTGTTTATGAGTGTTTTTATAAACCTTTCATGACATATGTAAAAATGATATTTCTGTTCAACCTAAGTAGAAACTGGAATACAAACTGTAAATTAGTTTGTATTCAGCAGTTAAGTTGTAAATGTTTTTGATTGTAAAGTTGAGTTTAAATTGTTGGTTGTGGGTGTCGTATATTTAATAAGTTATTTTATAATTATATTTATAAAATGTGTTGGACAGTTTACAGGTTTTTGGATGGTCTATATAGTAGTGTTATATATTATGTGGGTTAGTTATGCAAGTATTTTAGTTTTAAGTTATTTGAATTTGTTTTTTAAGCAATGATATAGTTTATCAATCATTGATGTGTTGTATCCATTGGTTTGTACTACTAGTTTCATGGTTGATTTCACTTCTTCGCGGGTGATCAACTAATCATGATTAACTGTGGTCCATGCAGGAAACACTGTAGAAAGTCTTACGAAATATCATGCACTAGACAGTCTCAAGAAATATTGTAGAACATTTCATCAGCCCCCTAACAATCAGCCTTGTGTTACAAAAAATTGAAATATCCTCAAAAACTTTCAGAAAACTTTTGAATGCTCTATAGAATACTAAATACCTCTTTTTTGTGCAATAATTCACCTCTCTTATTCAATATATTTGCATTAAAACATCTTCAAAATTTTGTGCAAAATCTTTGCCAAAGTGATAGCCACATTATTGATATTTTTCAGCAGTCTCTCTAGTGTACCTAGTAATGACTGCTAGATCTTAAATTGATTATACTTTTTTGTATTAATTTGGTCAAGTTAATACAAAAAAGTATAATTTATACAAAAACTTCAAGATGTACAACAGAAAAACTACAAGTCTTAAATTGATATTAAAACATTAACAAAAAATTTAATTAACTTATATAATTTAATATAAATAACGTTATATTAAGTTAAGAAGAACATTATAATAACAAGTACATTTATAAGTAAAATGTACAAGTAAATATTATTGTTCAATATTATTAATACATATAATTTATTAATTAGCCTTGTCCATGACTGACAGCATTGGACAATGTAAAGTACTGATCTAGTGTGAAAATGTCTGCTGTAAAATATCAGTAGGTAGTGGTTTTTTTGCCAATTGATGCCAATAGTAGTAGTATAATTTATTGATCTTAATTGTTCAATTCTCTTAGTAATAGCTAGTAGCTGCTCATAAGGATGTTTAATAATAGCTTTTCAATAAATGTGATACAGTACTTTTAAAACTTAACCAAGTTTTAATTCCTAGGAGAAAAAATATCTAATTTTTTTTGGATGCAAGTCATGTCTTAATTTATACAAAGCTAATGTAAAAATACTACTAATAATAAATTACTTTAAGTACAAATGTAACAAAATTCTTTGTATCTATAACGGAAAGAAATAAATCTAAATTTTATTTAGTAACCACAATATAGGTTACTATATTCTTGAATGAACAACAAATTATTTAGTTTCAAAACTCTCTAAAAGGTTGCAGAATTTATAGCTCCTAGATAAAGTGTGCAATAACTAATCAACACTCCTAGATAAAGTGTGCAATAACTAATCAACAAAGACAACAAAATAATAAAAATATCAATCTCAATTGTTAACTAGCTGGTCACTCATAAGCTGGCGCATGACCTCGAAGGGCGAGTATTGGCGGGGGGAGGGTAGAGGAAACAAAAGGCGGATCCACAGACATTATAATATGAGGTATAGTATTTATATTACAATAATGTAGATTTCACAAAGCCGAAAGGTCGCTAGAAATATTGTTTTATTTGATTAGTCATATTAACCAGATCATTTACATAAAGTTTTGAACAAATTTACTTATATCAGTTTTCTAAACGACAGCAACGCCTGCAATTTCTTAGCGATGGCATTTGATGCAACACGCATTACAAAAATCAATGTTTTCGAATACCGAAGGTTTTTGTTTTCTATCGATCGTTCGCGCGCCAGCTTACGAGTGAACGGCTATCTATATACTTACAACTTAAACTACACATTACTCACAATCTACGGCTTTCTAATATACGCTTCAAACGCTATTCTTTCAAAGACTGTAAACTCCGAATAGAAGACCTATGTTTTTGAAATTAACAAATAGTGAACCTATACTTTGTAGTTATTACAGTTCAAAACAGAGTTTAAATTCATAATTAATATAAATAGCATCGTTAGTTTTAAACTACTGGTTGTATTTGTAAATTAAGAACAAATACTACAATATTGCAACGCGAGTTTGAAACCGAAACTAGTTTGGCAAAAGTTTCCAGCCCAATCAATTTGCAAACAAAATACAATCTGTCTCAACACTCGAATGCGATTGAATCTGGATCAGTTTATTTCAGTTCGAATAGTTAGTAGTATAACATTTCCATTTTTTATGTGAAACGACTAATGCGCTGGGTGATACCCACTGCTGGTTTGGCGATGACTCGTAACCTTGAATCTCTCCGCCACTCAACTTCAGCTCTCCTATCTTCTCTCTCTCTCTCTCTCTCTCTCTTACACACACACACACACTTAGGTATTTGCGTACCTATATGCACTGTTGCATTTTCGCCTCTACTCACGTGCTCGAAATATATATAAGGTCTAAGCTGTTACTAGCAGATGAACAATTACATTGGACGGAAACGTTATAGCATTCTACAGAAAGTTCAAAGAATCTCATTTGTAATTGGTGAAGATTAATATGGCTCTTTCAGTATAGTAGATCTAGTACACTTTCGCAATTAAATAGTTTTGTGACCGGGGAAATTTCGCAACTAGATCGGGGGAAACGATTAAACGCAACTTGTTGAAAACTAATTTGACCTCGTTGCATTACGGTCAATTTCGGTATAATGTTCACTCTATACGTTCGAAGTTACCAAACATTCCCAGCTTCAACCGATTTGAAACTCTCGTTGCAATCAGTCAACTCTGCCTAAAGCGTATATGATAGGCCCAATAAATATTCTCGGACTGAGGCTATTTGTTTCGTGAACGGCATTTTACGTATGAACTAAAATGAAAATTTTGATTGGTGGCGGAATCTCCTTTTACGCGCATCTACTTGGCTGTCTTATCTGTTGTTCATGTTCTCATTTGGGAACTATTTTTTATAACTTTTTTGTATTAATCACTTTAACAATATTTTATGATTATCCGAACTTTAAATTTTGTAAATTTTTTAAAACTCACTGAGACAGAACGTTTTCGATCGCTCTGTGGCGATCTTCATCATTGTCTTCTCTGTCTGAGAACTGAGACTGTCTGAGAAGACACTGATGAAGATCGACACATAGCTATCGAAAACGTTCTGTCTCAGTGTGTTTTAACAAATTTACAAAATTTAAAGTTCGGATAGCCATAAACTATTGTTTAAGTGATTAATAAGATTCACCGAACGTAATGGACTACAAAATTCAAGAATGTTTTGTTTTGTTTTTAAAACATTACAAAATTTCAATTTTCTTTTGTAATCAAAGTTGGTATTTGTACTTATTCGTTTATTTTATATTATAAGTCAAGTTAAAATCCTAGTAAACGTATTGATAAACCAAACTTTTATGTTGTTCAGTGTTGATTTCATTCTATTTACCAGAATTTACTGGAACACATTATCGCTTTATGTACGATTTATTATTGCTTAGGGTCGTACTGTGTTATGATGATCCAGAAAGGCAAAGAAGGGGGCAGAGATGCCAGGAGTCACAAAGTGTTTAAAAAAAACATTAGGGGGACAGGCAAAAATTTCGGCATTGGCACCCATTACAGAACTCCTGGTCTCACTTATCAATGTATTACAATCCATAAATAATAAAATATAGCTACAAGGTTTCTGGTTAGGATGGAATTGGTTATAAAAATACTAAAGCATAAAGATTCATAGCGTTAATTATAGCTTTTGTAAAGTTAATCGAGTTCCTTTGCTGAATGAACATGAATGAACTTTCAGTTAATAAAATATTATAAAGTCAACATGTATCGTATTGGGGTGTGTATTGTGTTATTTCCGGACTTCCTGAGATACTATGTTTACATAACTAATTTAACCTGACCAGATAGTTTTTAGTTATAGGGTAATCTACGTGTATAAAATGTAGTACTTTAAGAAAGATTTACTCTATACTGTTTTATGTGTATTCCTACAGTCACGTTATGTTTACAAGTTTACAAATTTAAAACAGTATTTATGTTACCGAAGCTTTAAATCACCTATTTCTTGTTCAGAACGTATATTTGAGCAGCATATAAAAAAAGGGAAAATCAAAGAATAATAAAATTTTGTCATTTATGACCCTGTGTACTCATATTTTCACAGGTGGAGCTGAAAATGCAAACAGAAGTTCTTTGACGCCTACCGAGGCTCGTGCTGAGGACCTTAGAGAACCCAAGTTCTCTACCCAACAAACTACTCAGCCACCTAGTAGTATTTAATACTTATATTGTAGAAAATTATCTTACATAATATCATTAACATATTATTAATGTTATAATACAGTTTACATCTAAAATATTTAATAGAATCCTTTACCAATTAAAATTCGACACAATGTCGATATTATAATTATTATTTTACATATGGCATTACATTGTACTATGGAGTTCATACTTTCGTAACCATTTTTTTATCACCTAGTTTGACTAAATATTTAATCGTTTAATTTTAAAAAATAAATAGTATTTATAAGAAAAAATATACATACTCAAGTAAAAATGAACATATTTCTTTCGATTATCACGTGTACGTATTTAAAAAAAAATGTTTGTAATATTAATGGCCTACAATTTTGAAAAACAATAAAAATAAATCATGTAAAATAAAACCAACAATGTAAATTTGAGATAGAATTCAAGATACAATGTAAATTGTATCTTTAACATAGCCTTACAAGTTTTAAACATTACTAACCTGGGTCATGAAAAGGCACCAAAACATAGTTGTAGATGGGTTTATCCGGACGTTCCAGCATAGTGGCCATGATTTTCGCAGCCCCTTGCTTAACTTGAACGAGGTCGTCCCACATTGATCCTGTCGAATCGAACACGAAAGCCAAAGTAGCGGATCCCTTGGCATCTCTCGGACCAGCATCTGGACTGTCACTTTGGTATTTCTCGTTCAACAACTCATTCAAATAGTCATCGTCCAAATCCTTAATTGACAACAGTTTGACTCGTTCAGATTTAGGATGATTAGAAGGTGCAAGTATTTTAGTTATAGATTTATCAGATATTACTGGTAAAATATTTCCGTCCGATAACATCTTCTCATTTAAATCGTCATCCTTTTCCGTCAACTTACCCCAAACTTGTTCGTCATTTAAATCTTTTAAAGAATCCACATTTATTTCACGTCTATCTATTTCCTTAAAATGATAATTATCGTCATTAAAAACGCCATCATTTTGCATTTCTTCATCGTCATCATTATATCTTTCAATCTTTGGTGTATCCCTAAAATAATTAACTAAATAATCCCAAACGTTGTTCACATTTCTAAAACTATAACTTTGCGTTACACCACCTTCACTATAATCATACACTTCACTGTATTGATCACTGATTGTTGAATGTTTATTCACTAACTGCTTAGTAGAATGGACAGATAGTAAGATAAAAAGCACGACCACCCTAACCGGCTCCATCTTCACGACTGGTTGTTGAAACTCAAGTTCGGGACGAGATGTAGTTATTTCCAACGGACCGCAGGGTTCCTCGTCTTATTTACTGTTTCCTTGATCTTTCTGATAGTCCCTTGTCGACCATTATCTAAAAACAGATATAGATAACACTGATTAGAAGACTTACGGGTTTTGAGTTGTTAAAAATTCCGACAAGTGGACAAAATCATTTAGATTTTGTTCAGTTTATTATTATGTCAGATGGAATTGTGATTAGGCTTATTAATAACTTAAAATTATCTGTAACGTGCTGCTTTATATATATATATATATATATATATATATGTGTGTGTGTGTGTGTGTGTGTGTGTGTGTGTGTGTGTGTGTGTGTGTGTGTATTATTAACTTTATAATATTATTTTAAATCAGAATATCTTTAATGTGTGTTATTATTGTAATTTAAAAATGAATTATACAGTTAGAGGCTGTATAGGTCTTCAGGCTATTTTTAAGTATTTGTTCGTACACACACACACACACACATTAGATGTACATATTATTAAATATACTGTGCTAACAAAAGTGTTCTGTTATCATTCTATTTCATAATTCAAACAGAAGTTATTTAATAGCAATAGCATTATTTATTACTAGGCTTTGTACATATATTTATAAAAAATCATGGTTCTACCTTCAGAAGCGTAACTTCAAATAATTATATTTATAAACTAAAACTAATTAAGTCAATAAAGAGCCGAAAAAATTTAACATAATCTTATAAAATCTTTAATAGTTCAGTTGTCCTTAGATATTTATTTCATTCTCTGATATCTAAAAAAAAGTTATAATACAACGTTACTTTTTGTAATAACTTTATATGCTCGTATACAAAAAATCAGTAGTTGGGATTAACCAGTACCTACTAATATATATTAGTAGGTAGTAGGTACTGGACTAAACCACCTTATTTTATACTCGGAAATCCTCGAGACTAATTTCTTATCTCCAAATATTTACTTTTTCGTGATTCCCTAAGTGTTGACGCCATGATTTACTGATTCACTCCCATGTAAAGTTTTTATATGCTGCGCCATGAGACGGTACACTTCGAAAACTCATAACGTGTTGAAAAACACTTCAGTGTGAAAAGAAACTATGAATATAGAAATAAAATATACACTTATATTAGGATTCAATTTTTTAAATCATAGGCATGCCAAAATTCACAAATAATTTTATAAA
The DNA here is from genome assembly GCA_036971475.1 of Prosapia bicincta. Lineage (NCBI taxonomy): Eukaryota > Metazoa > Arthropoda > Insecta > Hemiptera > Cercopidae > Prosapia > Prosapia bicincta. The sequence continues at coordinate 237,299,452 of JBAIZL010000004.1, read as the reverse complement.
ATAAAGCAGTTTAAGGCCCAAAGAATTCATATTTTATCAAACGAGGATTTATAATTAGTATCTAAATGAAAAAAAAACTAATTCTACGGATTTCATCTTCAACTTGAGTTACTAGTTTTACTCTAAAACACTTGAAAATATATTGATATGTTACACTTGCCAATAGTAGCAATTATTATTTTTATTATTGAGGTCAGCCGTTTCGGAGGATGTATCCCATTGTCAACTCATTCCATATCTCGGCGGTCTGTGTTGACATGGGATACTTCTCCCGAAACGGCCGCCATCAATAATCAAAATGTAAGTGCTGCTATTAATAAGAAGTTAAATTAAATAATTTAGTAATAGAAATGAGTATCAAAGGTCAATTATGCTCAACTAAACTTAAACACTTAGTTTCATTTAAAAACTAAACATCTCTCATTAAGGCATAAATTAATTCAAAATATGAAACATCTTTTTGGTCACATCCTATTCACATTAGTCTCTTATCGTAATCGTTACCATGGCAACGTCTACCGCACTCAAGCATCATCAGTTATTAACTACTTAGATAGTTTTAAAATTATATTAAATATTTAAAATAGTTCATTGTATTCCCTTATTATAGCATTTTATTCTGTTTACTATTGGCAGTTATTTCATTTTAGGCGTACTGTAATGGTAAAGCGGTAAAAATTTTAAATAGCCTACATATTAGCAATAAAAAAATTTAAACTTAAATTCTTAATATACTCATCTTTATATCTGTTAGGATTATTTGTATATACTTGAGTACATTGTTTTCCCTATCCTAACTTTACAATATTTTTCCCTGTTGACGCGTTTTGGAATGACTCCATTTTCAAAACTTAAACCTTACTTTTAAGTACGGTTTAAGTTTGAAAATTGAGTCATTCCAAAACGTGTCAACAGAAGAAATATTGTAAAGTTAGGAAAGGCAGAAAAATCTACTGAAATATATATAAAAGTTTTAATTTCATGATTTTTCCAATTAAGGAGTGGGTACAAAAGCATGCCAATAATTTTTGTAATTTTTCTTCCCACTGCACTTTTCTAGTTCAATAACAAAATTTAATTTCGCTTAGTTTTCCTTCTCCCTTTCTCCGCGATTTACCTTTAACTCCTGTCGTCTGTACTTTACGAGGTTTAGAATCATATGTTCAAACCATAGTTTTATATTTAATTGCATGATCTATTATCTTATTTATGTTCATGTTAAGGCCTGTAGTTTTCTCGTGACCCTTGTAAACCTTTTGGCGACTATTTTCGTATTATACAGATTTCATTTGCTACTTAAACTATGTATTTGAAAACTGTATCCTTTCCCTCCACAGTTATATATAGCATATCGATTTATTTATGTAGAGAATTAGCACTGGACGTATATATGAAGCTACTTTTTCTGGTTTTGGTGTTTCGTATATTTTCTCAAGATCTTTTTCCTCCTTTGTTCAATTTTACCAAATTTCGTAAAAACATGTTTTTTTTAGAAAACATTAGGAATAATTAAGAAAAACAATTTTTAAATATTATTAAACTATGAAGCTTACATCATGACTAGAAACAATCTAGGTACTCCGACAAAATTAAAATCGTTGAATTATTAAAACTCTTATCATTACCTACAATAGATATAAATACCTAAATACTTTTAAAAATATTAAAAAACAACAAATATTGAATAAAGTGGCTAATGCTTTATTATTATATTGAACAAATTTATTTTCTGGAAAAAAAACGTTATTGATAATAGTTTGATTTTAATTACCTTTAAGCCAATTTTTGTGATAACTTTGTTGCATACCACTTGTGTCATAAAGTAAATACCATTTCAATTCCATGTGATAAATTTATTGAAATGAGATTAAAATTACCCTTTATGTGAAATTACGCATGTAAAACAAAAAGGTCATACATTTAATACGTATTTTCTTTACGTATCAAAATAAGATATATGTTATAAATATGGGATATTTTTACAACTGAGCCATTTATGGTCATGGCCATATGGTCCATGGTTTATATATATATATATATATTAAGTTTGGTATAATCATATACCTATTTTTACTAACAGAGGAGAATCTCGTGTTCAAGAGATTAGTGGGTGTATGTAATAACCTTTTTTATATAAAACAGTTGTAACTCGTTTCAATAAGTCTAGTAATGTTTTATAAGGATGAGACTATACTAAATTTAAGAATTAAACTGAATTAATTTAAATATATGATTTAGAGCGGAAGTTCGATTGGGTGCGACCTACCCACAACACTTTACAAGAAGCACCTACTCACTTGATTGAATAAGTATAGGTACCTTTCTATAGGTGTGTTACTAGATAACCAACGCGCTCTTGTTTATCCAGTAAATGCTTTAGCCTTTTTTATAACTCGTAGTGTATGTTCGCAATTATTTTTACAAAATTGTTTGTATAAACACAATTTTTTAAATAAAGAGGTTATGTTTTTTTTATAACTAAAAACTGGATTCAAACTAACTAAACTTTTACAGGGGAAGCGTTTCACAGTAAATCAATACATTGTTCAATCCTTGTGCATACAAATCGAACTGATTCTTCTTGGTAGTTCCTTCCCAAAGAATTTTTGAAATGATTATTTCTTATGGCAGGCTATGTATTTTGTTAGAAGAAAAATATTTTCACGAGAAGCTCCAAGATATTCATTTTTATTCAATATTCAAAGCAAAATGTTTATTTATATTTCAATAAATTTTAATATAAATCATTTAATATAATGATAATAATGAGCTATAAATTTTTATAAAAATTTTTGAAATTAAAACCTTTTATATGCGACATTTTTAAGAACCGATATCAATTAAATGGCATTTGTATTCAATAAATTTGTTAACATCTAATAAAGTTTTCTACTGTCTACATTATTTTAAAATTAACTACATTAGATTCTATTAAAATATCTACTAAGTATAATCTTCTACAATAAGTTTTCACGTCTCTAGGATATTCTGACTGACTAATTTATTTTATTCGGTATGGTTTGTTGTCCATGACATTTAACTACACTTTTATGTTGACAGTAATTCTATGACTTACTTATGCTGTAATTGAAGTAATTTTTAAAACTTACTGAGTCAAACCGCTTCCAACCACACTAAAAAAAATTAGACACTGACGGTGATTTCTTAATGCGGCCAAAACGTAAGAAATAGTAAATTTCTGTTGACCAGTCCCACGACTGATTTTCTTGTTATAAAAACTGTTATTGATTATGAACAAACATGTAATAAGAAAATAATCGCTTAGGAATTGTCTTTGTAAATGAAAAGTTACGCGATGCAGGAAATAAGGGACCAAGCAATATTTGTTTAGATAATATGAACTCAATAAAATAATAAATGGCGCATGTTAAGATTCGTCGACAAGTCTTTCCGAAGCGGAATTCTACCGAATCCGTCTACAAAAACCACTGCTGCTAAGAATACCACCCTTTCCTTATACTGTTAGTATACTCGTAAATATTCAATAGCTCACACTCTGTATAAAATCCTCCTCGATCCCCCCAAACGCTTCCCTCCCCATATTCTCCTTTTCTCCAACACATTACTCCCCCGGTCGCTGGTTTAGTCAGCTTCATCTCTAAATAGGTTTTAGTACAATCCCACTAGATTAAAGCCTTGATACATTTTTAAAAGTTTCTGTCTTTTTTTCGCCTTTATTTTTAGTCTTAATTTCTATTGTTATCAGTAAGTTAGCCTTAAGCCCCCTCTGATCATAAGATCGTTTTGTTAGCTGTAAGTTAGTTCTAAGGTTTCTACTTAAGGTTTCCATTTAAGGTCACAATGTAAAACGCATTATATCTTTTCTTCTCTCTGTAAATATTTATTTTAGGTAGGTTTTATAACCTTTCAACACACATTTCTAGATTTTTATGTCACAAACATTCACACAGACACACATGTTCTCATATGTAATAAAACTGATGATGGAAAACCTCAGTCAGCCAGAAACTCTTAAATAAACGATATCCCGCAGCATGATAATGCCATTCCTCTTCGTCCAACCAAAGAATGACCTCTCTTTGTAGTGACCTCTACTCAGATCCAGCTCGCATACAAAAAACCCTGTTTATATATCCCTACCTAAAGCCAATGTAGCGCCAAAGGATGTAGGTCCTAAGAAAGATCTTGGCATCAATAGGGACATAAAATACCCGGCAGAGAATGTAAGTCCTAAGAAGCATATTGCCACCTAGTATGCAAGACTAAGGAAAACTTATATCGATCTGTACAGAGAATAGGGGAAATTATAACATCGTGTTGCCACGTCACATACAAAAAAATAAACCTTCTCTCAACCTGTGTAAGAAAGAGGCATACCCGCTTCCATCTAGTGATTCTATTATTAGTCCCTTTATGTCAAAACAAAGTTACAGGTTTGCCAGTACAGTAACATACTTACAAATTATTCAATTGCATGTTATCAATTTGAATAAATCGGTCGATTTTAGACTATACATTTATTTCACTTCAACTCAATTCCAGATTAGTCTGTCAGATCACTTAATGACATCCGAGTGTAAATCGCGTTACTTTAAGGCAAAGGTAAACCAGAGATTTGTAAATACTTCTGCTTGAACGTCTTTCCGACTTAATGGAAATAGATTTTTATTATTCTAACTTAATTTTTTTTATATGCGAGCTGCTTGAAACGAGTATCCCTTAATTTACTTTGTTAATTTCATTTTCTAAACTTACTTACCACGATAATAAGTAAGTTTATCCCATTGCGGATCTAATTACACGCGCTCCCCAGACACTAGCGTGTACGAATCAATTCCTAGCATCAATTTAGTTATATTCCACTACAAAACTATTCTGACTTATAAGCACTAAATATTATATTTTTTATAAGTGTTCAAATTTTTATTCATTATTGTTTACCATAGTTTGTTATTTGTTAATTGATTACTATGTGTAATCATAATTAGTAAAAACAAATTAAAAGTTTCTTGCGGTTTAAAGTTTGCTTTAGATTCTAGGCTCCCACTATTATTGTTCATTTATACTATAATACATAAACTATAAAAATATCTACACTACTGACCAACACCGAGTAAAATATATACTGAGCGCTTCTCACTCCAGTTAACATAAAAACTGCTGAAACGTCTATCCCTATGTTTAGACGTCTGACAAAAGGCCAATGGACCATAAATATCTTTCTTTATTCATGGTGTAAGTATCGAGAGTCGATAAATATCCCTTATCAAGTACACATGTTTAGTCTTAAGCCAGACAGTTCAGAAAATAAACTCTCTTGAAGCAAGCAAATCAATCAATTACTTCATGCAAGACTAGTTGGGCTAGTCTTTAAACCCACTACTAATAAACTGTTGTAACTATACAACATTAAGAGTACAGGGATACAATGTATTACAATTAAAATATTAGAAAGGACCCCCAATACCACAAAAACAATCCAAAATCACAAATAATACAAGTTACTTAAGATTAAACCCTTATGTACATTTCGATGACCAAATCATCATCAACAGAGGGTCTTTTTGTAATAAGACCCTCTGATGATGGCATGGTCATCGAAATGTACAGAAGGATTTAATCTTAAGTAACTTGCATTATTTATTATTTTTTATTAATTTTGTAGTAACGAGGTGACCTAGACCCAACACAGAAATGGGTTAAGCTACAGCAAAAGTACTACGACCAAAATAATTTGAAAACAATATTATAATAAATTTATCTGATATCACTCGCATTTAAGTAAACCTCATATATACCCATGTATTTAGTACTGAACATATTTAACTAGAAAAATGGTGTAGGTATATTATATATAAAAGTGAACAAATTATAATCGACCAAATTATAAATGAGCAAATTATATAAAATGGCCAAAGAGGAAAATGTATCTAGTGATTGACATTTTTTTTAGACACAGTTCAAATAAATAGGTAGATTTTTTAATTGATCATATGTTATATCTCTATGTTAATACAAGTTTTTATTTAACATTAATCTGTTCTGGAAATCTGTACTGAATTTTATCCAAACAGAATATTTTGTAGGTTTTATTTCATATTTATTTTGGAGCTAACAAGAAAGTTGTTGCAAGTTTTATAGCTACTAGAGCAATATCTTATTTTGTAGTTAAGTGAATGAGAAATGACATTTTGCTTTCTAACATTAGGCATTTGAGTGGTAAATGTGAGGTCTACGTTTTCTATAATAAAGCAGTTTTAGACTTGAAAAGGATAAAATATTAGTTGTCCAAATGTTATTGGCATCGTTAAAATAAATATATTAATTTGTCTCGTTTATTAACCGTTAATTTGTTTTTCAAAAACAATTTTTCAGGCTTTATTTAAAACGTGAAATCATTTTAAACCACTAAATTGCTTGCCGTCGAGTTTCCGGTGCTCTCCTCAGCATCGGCCTGCAATCCTTTATTCTTCTAAAACTTAAACCTAAAACTATTTTAGTTATTGTCCCAACAATTCATTGGAAATGAATTTGGGTATAATTATCTAAAAAAATAGTCAACAATGACTTAACCTCATTTTTATCGACGATTCTAAGTAAATAAAGCGAGCTTGAAGATGTTTCGGGTCAGACTATTTATTTTAAATTATCTACCTGAAATGTTACGTCCGAGAGATTCTTATAAATTAGAATGTCGATTTATAAATAGTTATGACTCACAGTTTTATTTAAAACTCAGCTTCTGTATTTGAGTGTCAAACACAAAACACTGTAATGGGTATTAGTTTGGTATCTTGCTCTGTGCAAAACAATTGTTAGGTCTATAAAAATAAATAAGATAAACTCTATCAAATCTTGAACACAAATTTATATTCAATATTAAAACTTCAATGTTATATCAACAACAACAACAAAATAATTACCCCAAATTAACTCATTTCAAATATGTTGAGTCTACTCTTGAGCGGTTTTTTATCATTTTAGAGTAAGTTATATAAAAAGAATCATATATATATATATATATATATATATATATATATATATATAAAAAGAATAGGTAATATATTTTAAAATCTTTGATGTCTCTGAAATGTACGTCTTTTGTGATGACGATGACGTATCCGTGTTGGATCTTCTTGGAAATGTGTGTTGGCATTAGTTCTGTGTATGTGCAGGTTTGATAGTTTCTGTAGGTTTTCTTAACGTCTTTATCGATGATAATTCCTCTATGACTGTCGGTTCTTAGTCGGACATGATGTTTGTTATAAGTTGATCCTCATTGATGTTGCTGACATGTTCTTTCATTAAAATTGAATTTTGTCTTAGTTTGAAATTACCCAAGGCATTTGGAATCGTCCAATAAGGTCACGTTAATGATTGTATCATTGTTATCACCTCCAGCATCCTTTACCAACTTATCTACACGCTCACTTACAGTCAAGTTGGTATGTGCTGGAAGCCATTGGAGAGTGCAGATTTCATACAGTGCATGAATTTCGTTAAGGCAAGGGCGAATCCCATTAGTGAGGAAAGAGCAACAATTCAGGATTGACCTTTGGTCACATAGAACGACAAGCCCTCAGTGTGCTCTGTTACGGAGGGGATGTGTACACAATAAGTACCTCTACCACCGATAAAACGTTCACAATTGAAGTTAGATAGTACAGCTATTCCACTAATCTTCCACTTCTACGCTGTACCCCTTGGTGTAGACAGAAACACTGCAGAACTTCATTAGTTATTGTATCATCAGAAAAGCCATCTGTATATGCATGTACAAAGTCGACTCTTAGGTAGTGTCCAACAGTCCTTGGTTCTATTGTCTTTTTGATGTCAGTCAACTTCTTCTTACTACATGGTTCTAGGAAGCTCATCTCAGTTTTACAGTTCACAGGAAGCTTAGAAGTGAATATTGGCTACTGGTATATATTAAATATGTTATGCTGGAAGCCGAGTTTCTCTACTTTCCTTGTCAAATATTTTCACTCTTCTTTTACTGTTGGATTATCCAAATGTTATCCTTGAAATGTGACTGATGCACACGACTTCTTGGCTTGCTAGAGAACTTTATAGTGTTATAATTCTTTCTATTTTCAAGGTTTTCCAGGCCACACTTTTGGTTTTCTTTCAGTTGTTGGAAGGTACTGCTCCCGATTTGAGTTGTATAGCTCCTGCTTAAAAGCTGTCTAATCTTGCCAAATTTGTTCTTTGGTAAAATATGGACATGCTGCGTAACTTGTGCGAACACAAAATTATTGATTTTTAATAGTTTAGCTTTTTGTAATGAAGTATCGTCAGGATTTTACAAGCGGATCAAGAATCGTTGGATTCATTCTTAATTTTAAAGATAGCGATAACTTCGATGCTTTTAAATATTCGTAATTATTTTATTACTATCGGGGAAAATATTTTGTAAATATAGCTTTTAATTGAAATAACATTATAAAAATTTGCTCAAAGAAATTAATGTAACCATCTTTTCCAACTGTTATGATGTTTTTAAGAGCGAAAGAAATGTAGACTGTCAACACTTGGTTGATGCGGTAAGTGTGGGGTGAAATTTAGGATTATGCGACAGATGCACCCAGTGACAAATGCCCTCATGGTGGTGAAGTGTGGGACAGTGGGAGAATACACCTGTCTTCTACCCATCTTGAGTTGCGTCCAAGTTACACCAAACATGCCTGCGATTAGAAGACACGCGTTACTTCGTGTTTTAAGTACAATTATAGCCTCTGTTATTCCCACTATATCCAAGCTGTAGGCTGGCCAAGTGACATAAAACCAAATTTATATAATTTAGGCATGTTTAAAATCAGCTAAACGAGTCGTCATTTTAAATTATAGCATATCATATTAATTTTTTTATAATTAACTGCTATTAATTGTTTTGCTTTTCTTTTCTGTAATGTACTTTGTACTATTTACAAATATTGTTATAATTTTAAGCGGTTTTCAGTTTTAACTTGGTCTAATGTTTGTATGTAGGTCAGAGTGCAAAGACAATCCTGATGTCCCCAGTTTCTTCGTACTTCTTAACAGTTTTGATAATTCTCTCGTGTAGTTTCATATATGTGCATTTTCCCATTTTCCCTCCAATGTTTAATGGTATTTATGTAGGCTTAAGCGCAGGTTCATGAATCGGGAATGTATGCTGCATTTTCCGATTCAGTTTTGAAACAACCAATCAATCTTTCATTCTAGATTAGTCTCCAAAGGGTGTTTTTTCAGTTTGTTGTTCCATCCTTCAACAGCAATAAGGTGCGCAAGTGTCACTGGGTTCAAGTGATGCGACACCGAATGTTAGGTAGGAAAGGGGTTTATCGCTCGTACGGACAGGGTATTTTACTTATAATATACCTGAATTTTATGGAAGTCATTGAGATTTGTTTACGGACATTGCCGCCTATTAGGCATAAATGGAAATTCAATTGAAATTAATAATGTTCTAGATACCCAACTATCTTATGAAAATGATATTTTATTATTTATTTTCATAGTTTTCATTTTAATTAAAATAAGTGTAGCTTTCTTACTTTTATTCTTTTCTTTTGAAACAATAAAACATATATATATATATATATATATATATATATATATATATAAGTTATATAAACATTTTATGTGAACATTTCATAATTAAATGCGTGCTAGGAAAATTCCTGCTTACGCAGCTTTAGTATTATATAGGTGTGAGAACAGAGCCCCGGCAGTGTGTAAGTCGCCTCTGTATCGCACAGACGTTTTCCACTCCGATTGAGTGCATATCAATTGTATTGTTTTATTAAGTAAAAATTTATGTAACAGTTTTCTAAATTAATTGTTTATTAAATTCAAAGGTTTGTAAAAATAAAAATCATTTTTAAAAACCTTTCTTGCTTAATATAAAACGTAACTGGCGCAGTCGGTAGGACACCTCAAGGAAGTTAACGAATATAACGTCCGTCGGTTTTAACCGTTAATTGAGGAAACCTTAAGTAGAGTGAATATCTACAACCACTTAATAGAGCGCATATCTATTAAGAACACGAGCGAATATCGTGTAGGTGAAAAGTGAAAAGTGAAAATTGTTCAAATGAGCAAAGTATTTTGGATCAACTTGTAAGTAGATCTTAAGATATAGAATTAAGAAAAAGTAGAGTAAATACTTTTTAATTTTATATAATTGATTTTTAATTTTTATTATTTTGAAAATAATACTAAATAATAGCAACGCCAATATTAAAAAAGGAGTATCTTGACATGATACCCGAGTATAGTGGAGAGCCCACTATGCTCCACAGATTTATCTCGATATGTGATAAGATAGTGAATAAGTTTTATGTAAGCGAAAATCCAGAGGATTTTCAAAATGAGTATCTGTTCTCCTCTATTCTTTCTAAATTAAAAGGCCAAGCACTGGAAATGGTTGTAAACTCTAACTCTTACAATTGGCACGAAACTAGAAAAGTATTATTAATTAGTTATTCAGACAAAAGAGATTGTTTCACATTAAACTTAGAGATGTCAGAATTAAAACAAGAAAGTAACGAATCACCATTTCAATTCTATGAGAAAATTCAAAAGTTACTAAATTTACAAATTTCATTTTTTATGAATAAAGAGCCTCAAAGGCAGATGGCTAAAGACATTTTAATAGAATACGTTCAGAAACTAGCTTTAAGAGTTCTCCTTAGGGGTTTGCATGAACCCATCGGGTCACTAATGCGTACCAAGAACCCTAGCACTCTTAGTGAAGCACTTAATATGCTCACAAACGACTTCCAATTTAAAAATAATAAAATGTTTACTCAGCCAAGCAAACAACCAGTCTTTCAGAAAAGCCAAACTCGTAACGTAAGAAGACCAATACATACTGAATTTAAATACCACCAAATACCTAAACAACCTTATCAACACCCAAATCCTTCCTATAGACCACCAACTTTTGCTAATCAGGGTCAGCCTCAAAGGGGACAACCAAACAACAACACTACTAAACCTCAGTATCCTCAGCGAAATACGGGTTATCAACCTACCCCTATGAGTATTTCCACCAGACAGACAGATAGGCCTTCTATACAAACGAATTTGTATCAAATGACCGGACAAGGAGCCGAAAAAGAAGATTACACTATGTACCAGACTAATGGACAAGAATCATTCGCTTTTGAAGAAGATCTCGGGAAAGAAGAGTACTTCGAAGAATCCCAAAATTTAACCGACAACTACGAAGAAGAGACCGCTAAAATCGATCAGGACGATTTTTTAGGACATACAAGCCTCGGAATCGATTTTCAATAATGAATCTACAAAGCGAAAATAACGAGCTACCATTTATATACGACACAAACACCAAATCTAGAATATTAATTGACACAGGCAGTACTAGATCATTTATGCGAAAATCTTTAGGCTGGAAAAATTTTAAAACAAGCATTAAAAAAGAGCCGTTTGAAGTAATCACCGCACACGGCACTTCAAAAGAAAATTTTTGTTGCACCATACCTCTGTTGTCTAAAAAAGCAATTAAATTTTATTTATTTGACTTTCATCAGAATTTTGACCTATTACTCGGGCTAGACAATATAAAGGATTTAGGAATAAGCTTAGACTTTATAAATAATAAATTAATACTTTGTGATGAGGAAATCCCTATTCAATATTTTAACACTGAAAAAGGAAGTTGTAATAAAACAGACAGCACGTCAATAAAGCAGGAACAATTTAGTTATGTTATACAAGCCCGCACTAGCCAAACAGTTAAATTAAAAGTACAAAATATTCATAATGGAGAAGGTATTTTACCACACAAACAAGTGAACGGATTAGAAATTCCGCAGTGTATAGTTTCAGTGCATAAGGGTGAAGCCTATTGCCCTATTATAAACAATACGGAAGAAAATGTAAAATTAACAATAAGTAAACCATTAGAAGTAAAATCTTTAGAGGAATATGATATTTTCAGACCTGATGCAATGCAAATGAACGCTAATTTCAATTTATTAGATTATAAACAAAAAAATTCGAGAAGAAAAAATTTAGATTTATCAAAATTTAGAATGGAACATATGAACTCGGAAGAAAAATCCGCTATAACAAGTTTAATAAAAGATTATGCAGATTTATTCCATATTGAGGGAAACGATTTAACTTTTACCAACCAAATAAAACATGTTATTAGGACTACTGATGAAATTCCCGTATACTCCAGAAATTATAGATATCCAGAGATTTACAAGAACGAAATTAATAAACAAACTGAGGACATGCTTGAACAAGGAATTATTAGACCTTCAAATTCTCCATGGAACTCTCCTGTCTGGATTGTACCCAAAAAACAAGACGCTTCTGGCAAAAGAAAATTTCGATTAGTAATAGATTTTAGAGGATTAAACAAGAAAACAATTGACGATAAATTTCCCTTGCCAAACATTACCGACATATTAGATAAATTAGGACGATCTCAGTATTTTACAACTTTAGATTTAGCCTCAGGATTTCACCAAGTAGAAATGGATAAAAATAGCATAGAAAAAACAGCGTTTTCAACAGAAACGGGACACTATGAATTTTTAAGAATGCCATTTGGACTAAAGAATAGCCCCCCTACATTTCAAAGAATTATGAATAACATTCTGAGAGGAATCCAAAATGAAACATGTTTAGTTTATTTAGACGATATTATAATTTACTCCACTAGCCTCCAAGAACATATACAAAGACTTAAAGAAGTATTCGACAGATTACGCAAAGCCAACTTTAAAGTACAGCTGGATAAAACAGAATTTTTAAGAAAAGAAGTAGCGTATCTAGGGCATGTTGTTACACCGGAAGGCGTAAAACCTAACCCAGCAAAGATTTTGGCAATCAAAAACTATCCAATACCCAAAACCACCAAACAAATTAAAGGATTTTTAGGACTAATAGGCTATTATCGAAAATTTATTAAAAACTTCGCCAAGATAACAAAACCGTTTACTAACTGTTTAAAGAAAAATGCAAAAATAAATATAGAAAATCCAGACTTCATTGAATGTTTTGAAACATGTAAAAATATACTGACTAATGAGCCCCTTCTACAATACCCAGATTTTGAAAAGGAGTTTACTCTAACAACAGACGCTAGTATGTTGCACTAGGAGCAATTTTAAGCCAGGACAAAAATGGAAAGGACCTTCCTATAGCGTATGCCAGCAGAACTTTAAATGACAGCGAAACTAATTACTCCGCGATTGAAAAGGAATTACTAGCAATCGTATGGGCCACTAAACACTTTAGGCCTTATTTATTTGGAAGAAAATTTAAAATTTATACAGACCATAAACCTTTACAATGGTTATTTTCAGTTAAAGAACCAAATTCCAAGCTTTTAAGATGGAGATTAAAATTAGAGGAATATGATTATGACATAAGATACAAAAAAGGCAAATTAAACCAAAACGCCGATGCCTTATCTAGAATACAATTGAACATTACTAATAAAAGGTCAACAAACACCCAACACACTGTAGAACCAGACCTTGATTTATCTCCAGCTGGATTAATCCAACGTTTCTTCCCGGAATTAAATGAAGATAACGAGTCTATGGTCGTACAACTCGACGCAACAGATAATGCCAACTTAGAGTACGATCAAGAAAGTGACAGTCAAACCGTGCATTCCAACTTCGAAGGGAACACCCAAATTGAAATACCAATTTCCGACGAGCCTGTAAACTTTGGGAGAAATCAAATATTTTTGTCATTGGTAAAGTATGAGCCAAAGAAAGTAAAAATTATAAAACTATTCGGAACTTCAAAAATTCGTTTAATGGTCGAAATATCAGAAAATAACTTTAAAGAAGACATAGTTAACTTTGTAAAATCATATTTGGTACCCAAAATAAAATATAATCTATATTTTGAAGACGATTTTTACGAGAAATTTGCATCATGCGTAGCCAAAAATTTCAAACAAACTGAACTAAATTTGGTTAAGTGTAATAACAAACTCTTAGACCTAACTTCGGAAGAAGATACCTTAGAAACGATAAGTAATTATCATGTCAGCAAAACCAATCACCGAGGGATACAAGAAACATACGAACAAATTAAGCGAAGGTATTATTGGCCTAATTTAAAATCACTAATCCAAAATTTCATAAATCAGTGTGACATATGTCAAAGAACCAAATATGACAGAATCCCCTTACAATTAGAGATGAACTTGACGCCTACAGCTGCTAGGCCTTTCCAGATAATTCACATCGACACTATCTCTTTAGAAAAGAATGCGTTTATCAGCATTGTCGACAGTTTCACAAAGTATGCTCAAGCTTATCGCTTGGGAAGCTCTCAAGCTACAGAGATTGCAGACAAGTTATTAGATTACTTTGCGCAGTTCTGCTTACCAACAGTTATTATCTCAGACAATGAAACGGAGTTTAATAACAGGATTGTGAAGAAGATATTAGACCTGCATAAAATCAAAATCCATTTTATCAGTACACAAAACCCCCAATCAAACGGATTATGTGAAAGATTTCATTCCACCTTAATAGAACACATAAGGCTGTTAAATAATCAAATCGAATTTAAAAAAGACAGTATAATTAAGAAAGTTAAATATGCTATAATAGCCTATAACAATAGCATTCATTCAGTCACAAAATTAACGCCGTGCGAAGTCTTATTTGGACACATAAATTCAAACTCTTTATTAGATATAGATTTAGAAAAACAAATTGTAAATGACAACGTTTTAAACCATAAAGAAAAGACAAAAATACTTTATGAAAACATTAGGGATAGCAATCAAAGAATTAAAGAAAAAGTTTTAGAAAAAAGGAATGTAAACAAAGAACCACTTCCAGAAATACCATCTGAAGTTTATATAAAATCAGTTCAGAAGCAAAGCAAAACTAAAAACAGATATAGCAAGGAAGAAATAGCTTCGATAGATAAAGAAAGAAAAACTGGAAAAATAAAGCCTAGACATCATAACACAAAAGACAAAATACATTTGTCGAAAATTAAAAGGCCTAAGAAGATAAAAAATGTAATTAATGACCAAAATCCTTCTTGTTCATATTCAACACAATCAAATTAAAATCCCTACCATACCTTTGTCCACTAGTTCTATTCAAGAAACTTTATTAAACTTTTAAACAACATTGTTTTTATTAATTGTATGTGTTACAAACTGTTGTAATTTATTAAATGATATGTAACTAATTATGGTAATAAATATTGTTAATTATTTGAAATATGTTAATCACAAAAAGAAATGTAATTGAAGAAAATTAGAAACTATACTCTTAAAGAGATAACAAAACAAAAAGAATTCTTATAAACTAACTAGAATCCTTATCAAATCTATAACAGGCAAGTTGAATGTAAATGATGGTAAAAATTATATAAAACTTTTATTGTAATCAATGTAAATTTTGTAGAACAAAAATTAGATTCTGATAACAATTGTATATGTTATAAACATTTTGTATCTATCCTATGATAGAAAAGACTCATTATAAATTGTATTAATCAATTCCAAATACTTTTGCTCAGTTGAATTATAATGAACAGAAAATTAGACTGTAAAATGCCCATCATCAAAAACAATAACGCCTACAAACTACGAGGATACTGCGTTGGAAATCGCAGACAACCCATTTAACTGGATCTTGGAAATCAACCTTTGCCTGGTGACTTTCTCCAGTGAAGAGGACTTCAACCCATGCCGAAAATTGCCCTTTACGGAGGCCTATTCAGCAGCTTATAATCTTCGCCCTCATCAGGAAGAAGAAGAAGACTTCAACCAACGCCGAAACTTCGCCAACCCCCGAAGTTTTCTTTAGGGATGGAGGAGTTATATAAACATTTTATGTGAACATTTCATAATTAAATGCGTGCTAGGAAAATTCCTGCTTACGCAGCTTTAGTATTATATAGGTGTGAGAACAGAGCCCCGGCAGTGTGTAAGTCGCCTCTGTATCGCACAGACGTTTTCCACTCCGATTGAGTGCATATCAATTGTATTGTTTTATTAAGTAAAAATTTATGTAACAGTTTTCTAAATTAATTGTTTATTAAATTCAAAGGTTTGTAAAAATAGACATCATTTTTAAAAACCTTTCTTGCTTAATATAAAACGTAACTTATATATATATATATATATAATAACTTGACTTTTGTTATAATTAAATTTATATTTTAATGTTATTTATTTACCTTACCTATTTAATGTCACACCTTCAGGTTTATAAACAATTACCAATCTTATAAATTTTTAAACATCACTTGCATTTATTCTCTTCAATGAACTCTACACATTATTCCAAATTTATATTAACATTTTGCAGGATTGATATTTTAACTAATATTACAATGATAAAAGGCTTTAGATTTCTAATAAAATAACATGACAAAAAAACAGTATTAACATTTTATTCTTGGTCTCGGGTCGCTAATACGGGAACTTTGCTTTTTAAATTAGAAATGGTGAAACTAGAATAATTTTTATAAATTTTGATGAAATTAAAATGGTTCTGAACTTTACTAAAATTTAGATGTATGTTCGCTACTCTTATATTCAAACAATACTTATTGTTCTGAAGAGTCCCTGGAACCTGGCCTTGGTTATTACCTTCTGCACGTACACTTGACACACAAAAAAACTTACTTTCTTAATATTTTCAAAAAAAAAACTTTTACGTCGCACTTTTTAAAATATACTTATCAAAAAAACTCTTTACTTAATTTAACAAAATTCTCCCTTTACAATACTTCCATCCTTGTCCCCACCAACCGGTCTTCCTCTCTTTCCGAGTTCCCTTCCCAAAAACTCTCTCTGTCTCCCGATCATTTAGTTTTTATTGAAATCCCTAATTTCTCCCACTACCAATGTTCTTTGTAAGTTCCCACAGTTCGTCTAATCTAACGGTACACGGTTAATTTTCCCATGGCTATATTGGCCACTGGATTTCCCGTGTTAACAAGCTTTGGACCCTCTATTGTCAATTTGCCGCCACACAGCTTATAGCTTTCCTGGAAAAGGATAATGGATGGTACTTGCTTTGTCCGCACCAGAAAAACTATTTGTGTCTTTCCTTTCTTAATTCTACAGATGATTATTTTAGCAACTAACTGAATTTAATCTAAAGCCTCGTACTTTATGTTATAATATATATATATATATATATATATATATATATATATATATATATATATATATATATATATATATATATATATATATAAACACCGATAAATACCAAATATCGGGGTATTGGTAAGACCAATAATCATTTAACCAAATTACCAATAAACATTTACTTAGTTTCAGCTGAAATTACCATGTAAAAACTGTGGCCAAACTAAATAAAAGTACTGTAAGTTATTGTTGAAAATTACACCTCATTCAGATCTGTTCAGCCAAACGATGTTTCAGCCCACGTCAAATTTATCTACTCTTTAATGGTAGTGACTACGTTTCTTTCATAATAATCTGTGACATTAGATTATCAACTCGAGAGGGATCCCAAATAAACAAATGGCCAGTTCTTCCACTCCCTTGATGTTTATCTTCCCAGCAGACCATTCACTTTGACTTTGGACAGTACATGACAGTGTAACATCTATTCAACGATTTTTATAATAAGCTTATTCTAAGCTTTTTGTTGTAATTATTTATCCCTTATCATTATCTTGTTTCGAATGTTTTAACCATTATTATTAAATAAAATGTAAATTAAGTTTAAAAATAAACAACTGTATTGTCCATTAAGACGAGGTTTCTTTGACTAAGGTGCCATCTTTAATTCTCTGTTTATATATTTGTTTAAGCGTTTCAACAACGTGTTTTAAAGCAGATTTGTAATTTTAAAGTTACATACATAATATTAAAATAATTTATGTATATGATTAACTAAAAGAGATATAAGTTTTCCTAAATACAATTTTTTTAAATTAAACCATTCCCTGCTACTAGCACGTTAGTGTACTTGTGTTTTTAAAATGTATGTTTAACACTGAACATTAGATCCAGATTGTTAAGTGGGTAACAACTTAACAGGGCTTTTAAAAGTATTTATAGAAATTTGTAAATCTACAAACCTCTTCATATTTTAATGATAGCAATTAACAAATCTACTTTTTATTTCTTACATTTCATTACATAAAGCAAATAATCTAATAAATCGTTATAATTAATCAAATAATCTAATCATTATATAATCAAATAATTATAATAAATAATGCTGGTTTATAATCTTATACGTATGTATAAAATATTACCAAAAGTCTGACAGAAATTTATTTTGTAATATTTATTTAATATAACGAAAAACTTAATTTCATACATCAAATTTGTTATTTATATAATACAACAATATGTTATAATCTTCGTATAACCTTATTAGTGGATACTGTAAGCAGAGAGTTTAAACAATGGAATTGTGGCCTGTTTCTTTATTGCCATGGCAACTTAAGTTAGTATGAGTGATAATGGGAGGGTAGGAAAATTTAGTGTTCCTAATTTAAATACAAAAAAATTAATATTCAATTAATATAAAGGCCTAGTAGAAGTATTTAAGAGTGGGGTTATATTTATGATTCTCAGTCCAATATATAAATAAAGATTGACTTACAATGTTGATCATAAATATGGACTGAATAAGATGGAAATAGTGAAATATATTGATATAGATAAAGAATGCCTACCAAACCAAACCAACAATGGACAATAGTCATAAGTTACTGAGATCTGATTCAATTTTTTAACTATTTTATGTTGACTTCAAGAAAGTTTTTTATTAGTCTAACAACGGAAAGAACTTTAAATTCAATATGAACAATATTTTTTTAAAATTTTCCAAATAGAGCAAAGTATAGAACTTGTAGAATATTAAATATTAAGCAGTGACTTTCATTGAACATTTACTTTTAAACAAACTAGATTTATTAAGATCAGAAAATTCTTTGTACTCCAATTTCTTAATTAATTGTATTTTAATCGGTTAATAATAGGTATTTAGTTAGCTAAGATATTTTATATCTGTATTGGTATCAAAAGATCTTTCTGGCAAGGCTTTGGATCCGCTTCTAAACTTCATTGATAACTTTGTATAGGCCTACTTTATTATGATTTTACGAACTGTGCACCTAAGAAAAAGGACTATGTAAGCTCCCATAATAGCTGAGCTGTATGACAATTTTTATTCATCAATTTTGTACAATGTATTATATTTAATCAATTTAATAAATCAAATTTGTTTTTTTCCAAACATGGCTAAATACAATTTATTTATTTAGCAAATTACAATCTATAATATTTGCTTTGAATCAACCATTGCCAAATTCAAGAATGTAGCCGGAGGGGGACACAAGGGGCGCATACCACCCAAACCAATTAATTTTAACAGAAAATATTACCCTATCAAATAATTTTATTCTACTCCGTCAATACTATGTAGGAAGTAAAACTTATATTAATTATTATTTTTGTGAAGCAACACTGCGAACCACGGCTTTGCCCCCGGCTTGACAGCATAGCTACCGCCTAAATGTGAACACATTGTGTTCATAGATTCTCATTTATAGTGCTTCTACCTGCCACTTGAAAACGGTTTCCCGACTACCCGACAATTGTGTAATTTCAAGTGCCAAAATAGTATAAAATATCATTTCTAGAGATAAAAACATTCAAAATTTTACCAGGGCTATGCTCCCCCCAAACATAGTCTTGGCTACCCCTCTGGCCAACTTAAACAAAACTTGCTAATAGTCAAGGGTAACTATAATAGGCCCTATACTTTAGTTAATAAAATTAACATCCAATAAATTCAAATCTAATAACAATAAATAACATTTCAAGTTTTCAAACTTTTTAAATTATTTTACAAACAAAATAAACAATACTCTAAAATAATGAAAATTAAATGAGCTTTATAAGGTTGTAGATTACCAACTATTAATATTGTACAATGGAGGTTTAAACGACAACCAATTGGAGGAAAACAAAATTCATATACATCTTTGAGAAATACATTTATAGCTATGGAAACTTGGCTCAGTGTCAAAGGGCTGGATTTCAAACATGAAGTCATTCAGTTCGAATCCGACCTAGACTCCCTAATTTAAAAAAATTAATTATTGAATAAGTATTTGAAAAACTGTATAACATCAATTGTTATCCATTACAGGTTTAAAAAAATACAACATATATATATATATATATATATATATATATATATATATATATATAAATATAAAATACGTTTTCTTGTTTAATAGTTTAAAACAACACAGGTTATTCAAATACAAGAATATTTATTATTTTATATCCAAAGCTTTTCGTTGGCAAACAGTACCAACATCATCAGGAATGAAAATTACAATAATGTTTTTTTTTTATAGTATCAAATTTAGAATGTATTTGTATTTGTTCTTTTATTAATTTGTTATTATTATTGTGTTTATATATTTCGAATGCTTCATATATATTCATTCTTAATCCCTTATTAATTTCTTTTATAAGTCTCATATTTTCTATATTTGGAAATTGGTGCTTATTATTAATACAATGATTTGCGAAATTTGATTTATATATTTCTGGATTAATATAGGCATTTAAATGTTCTTTATATCTTTCTTTTAATTTTTTCTTTGTTTGACCTATATAAGCTTTATTACAATTTTTGCATTCTAATTTATAAACACCTCCTTTTTCATGCATATTAATTGTTTTATTATTGTTATTTATTATGTTTATTATTTTGTTATTAGTTTTGTATGCAATTTTGATATTTGTATTTTTAAATAATTTGGTGATATTTTTTATTTCATGGCCTATAAATAAAAATGAAGTCCATATTGTATTATTATTATTATTATTGCAAATTAAATTATTATTTTGTTTATTAAAAATATTATAATTCAGTTTGTCAACAGTTTTCTTTTTATAACCGTTTTCTAATGCAATTTGATAAATTATGTTTTTTTCTCTTATTTTATTTTCTTCATTCATGGGTATTTTATGCATTCTATATAATAAATTATATAAAGCAGCCATTTTTTGATTATATGGATGATTAGATTTATTTGGTATAATTTGGTTTGTCAAAGTTGGTTTACGGTATATCATATACTCAAATTTTTCATTTTTTCTTATTATTGTTAAATCTAGAAAATTTATTTTGTTATTTATTTCAATTTCATAAGTAAATTTGATTTTATTATTAATTTTATTTATTTTATCCAAAATATTTTTTAAATTTATATTATTATTGTTTGATATATACATTCCATCATCTACATAGCGAACCCAATAACCATTTTTATCATATATTTTTATAATTTCATTTATTTTATTATCTAATTGTTGTAAAAATATTTCAGATAATATATTTGATAATGGCGAGCCCATAGCAAGACCATCTTCTTGTTTATAAATTTTGTCATTATATGAAAAATAATTTTGATTTAATATTATTTTGAGTGTATTTAAAATTTCTAATGTTAATTTTTTATCTTTCTCGTGTTCCAATTTAGATTTTATAATTTCAAGAGTTTCATTTATAGGTATGTTTGTATACATATTTTTTATATCTAATGATATAAATTTTGTATTTTCATTAATTTTAATTGCATTTAGTTTTTCAATAAGATTAATAGAATTTATTATAGTATGATTATTATTTAGTTCTATTTTATTTTTAAGAATATTTACCATAACCTTTGATATTTTATAAGACGGAGCATTTATAAAATTTATTAATGGTCTTATTGGTTTGTCTATTTTATGTAATTTCACAAGTCCATTCAATATTGGAATTTTTGGATTATCATTTATATAGTTGCTAATTTTATTTTTATTGAATAATTTATATGAAGATTTTATAATATTTTTAATTTTATTTTGAAATTTATTTGTAGGATCTTTATATATTTGACGAAATTGATTATCTTTTATGTATTTTTCTGTTTTTGTTATGTGCTCATTTTTATCCATAATGACAATAGCATTACTTTTATCTGCCTTTACTGTAATAAGATTATTATTTTGTAATTTTTGTTTTAAATCTTTAATTTCTGAATATTGTTTCTTATGTGTTTTATTAACTGTATTTTTTTTAATCAATTTTTTAATTTCATAAGCTGCTTCGATTCTGGTATTTTCTTGTAAGCTTGTATTTAGTTTACTAATAGCTAGTTCTGTATCTACTATAATATTATTAATATTATTATTTATGTCTGTTTTTATATTGGTTTTATTGTTTTCAAGTAGTTTTATTTCATTATTATTAAATCCAGTATTTGATAGATTAACTACATTAGGGTGAAAATTATGATATTTAATTTCAGGTACATCTTTTAAATATCAGGTTTTTCTAACTTCAAATTTTTAAGTTTTTTGTTTATTCTATTTATTTTTATATTTCTAATTTTATTTATAAATAAATTGATTTTATTATATTTTTCTTCCCATTTTATGTTATGCATAATAGAAGCTAATTTTATATGTAGCTTATATATTTCAATCGTTAAAGTATTTTTCTTTTGATACAAGTTTTTAATTTCATTCTTAACCCATAATTTTTCAGCTTGTTTACATGTTTTTTGAGCTATATTATTTTTGTTTTTTATTGTAATTTTTGCGTATTTGGGAATTATATTATTTATAATACATTGTTTATTAAAGTATATATTACAGTTTGTATTCATTAGTTGAATTTTACGTTTTTCAAATAAATTAATGTCTTTTGTTAAGGCAACATTACAATTATTAATAGAAATCATTTTAAAATATATTAGTATAGAATAGGCTGTATTATATTGTAAATATTTGCTTCTAGTTGTGTATTATAAAATATTTGTTTGATCCAGTATCAACTTGTAAAGATGAAAATGTTCAGTATAATTACTTTAGAAATGATAAAAATTATATATCTTGAGTTGTTTATAATATCTTTTTCAAATATATGTAATAATGCACACAATTCTAGATATTTGATCCATTAATCAGTATGTTAAATATTAAATATTTTATCAAAATTTTTTTGAATTATTAATCAAGTCTCAAATCTAACCTACAATTATAACACTTACATTGATTGCACAACACTTTTTATATAACCCTGTAAGGTTAATTTTATATAAATATAAAATACGTTTTCTTGTTTAATAATTTAAAACAACACAGGTTATTCAAATACAAGAATATTTATTATTTTATATCCAAAGCTTTTCGTTGGCAAACAGTACCAACATCATCAGGAATGAAAATTACAATAATGTAATATTTAATATATATATATATATATATATATATATATATATAAATATCGTAATATGTATTCTTGTGAATTAATAAAGAACTAAGTCAAAATACAAATACAAGAATTATAATTGAATTTACAATTCAAAGCTTTTTGTTGGCTAACAGTACCAACATCATCGGTACTATATATATTTATATATATATATATATATATATATATATATATATATATATATATGTATATAAATATATATATATATATATATATATATATATATATATATATATATGTATATATATATATATATATATATGTATATATATATATATATATATATATATATATATATATATATTTAGGGCCTAAAGATAGTATGATCTAATAGAAGGAATTTAAAGCAAGTTAACCAAATAGTATTTAACTTCGATTTTTATTTGTACAGTTTGTAAAATTATCAAAATTATAATCGAAGTACAACCCTGAATTTTTTGTAATATCTGTGTAAGTTTTTTGTAATTTGAAAAGGTTAAATATGATTAAAAATGTTGATTTTACAGCGAATAATAACGAAAAATATTCTAAAATGAGAGATATTTTCTTCACAAACAAAATTGCTGGTTTTAATTTCAAATTAGAACGTTAGTAGAAGTAATTTATACATACAATTTTTAAATTTCAATAATAAACGTTATTGATTTACACATAG
Source organism: Prosapia bicincta (assembly GCA_036971475.1). Taxonomy (NCBI): domain Eukaryota; kingdom Metazoa; phylum Arthropoda; class Insecta; order Hemiptera; family Cercopidae; genus Prosapia; species Prosapia bicincta. Next base: position 237,275,524 of record JBAIZL010000004.1, on the reverse strand, counting down.
ACTACTAAGGCTAAACTAAATTTACCTCCAAGTTCCGAAACACTTGCTCCACGCAGGAATACAGAGCAACTGAAGATAGGACAGGAAGAAGTGTCAGATAAGATTGTGGGAGGAAATCCCGCCTTCTGGCAGCGGGATGTCACTTTGCAAAAATCCTCAACTTCAGTTTGCAATTATTCATGCCGGGTTTGTATAGACCAACATTTTTATATGCAAATTTATTAAGGCAAATATAAAAATGTTAGCAGTAATACCACATCATTGAAGTCACAAACGAATATTTTGTTTTGTGTTTTTGCTCAGAATTCTTATTATAGTAGACGCCTGAGATATTACAAGGCATTACTTTCATCCATATATTATAATTTTCAGAAGTACACAGGAACATTTTTGTTTACAGGAAACAGATAGTCCCAAGTGAATATTTTACGTCCTAAAATAAACTTTCGTTAAATAAAGCTATAAACGATGACATTCGGAACTGTCACGTTAAAAATGAACGAAATCAAATATTAAGAAAACCATTACAGCACAATCTGTTGAAATGATTATTCGATTTTACTCCCAATTAGTACCTTTAACCTGTAAACATTTATTTAATTCATACTTTCGTAACCAATTAGCATGGCTTATTAAAATCTAAGGTGTGTGACCCCCCTCGATTCGAATAAATTATAACCCACCCATTTGTGCAACCAGGGCCTGGATGGTTGCCTATAGTTTCAGTAGCTTAGAATGTTTGCTCTCCTTTTCTACTCGCGCTTTACTACAAACATCGTTAAAATATTCTTCTGTTATCCATTTTGATAATCACTCAAACTCTTAGATTAAAAAATCTGCTAGGTTTAATGCATGAAGTAATAGGCAATACCAATTTTCATAATTAATCCTATTACAGTACGAACTCGCTAGTCTGGACCTCGGTTGCCCGGACTTCCCTCCTGTAATGATCTGTAAGTAAAACCAGCAGTAGTTTTAGACAATTAAATTAAGACTTAAAATATATTCCTGTAGAGAGTTACAGTGTATTTTTAATGTTAAGTTTAAAACAATAATTATGTACATGATTTTCTTTTTTTTATTGTCGAAAAAACATGTCAGGTTAAAACGTTCCAAAAGCAATTGTATTTTTTATTACAGCGTGGCTTTAAGGGCAAAAAATAACGTTATTTATTTAAGGTACACTTCATGTGTTTTCCAGTAAATAGTTATGTTAAATAGTTATAACTGAACAAAAGGTGTAATATTTCAATGTCTTATCTACTGTACTTCAATCTCTATATTTTGTTCTGATTGAGGTACTGTACCTACTTTTCTATTGTTTAAATTTAACTCATATTACTGTTTATTACTATAACACAATTTATTACTTTTGAACAACCACAATACCAAAAGTACAACGGCAAAGCACATAAGCTTAATTGTAGCTCTTTTAGACAGAGGCTCTTTTAAATGGACTCTGTCGTCCGGCTTTTCCATAAATCCGACCTACCGGCCACAGATAAAGCCGGACCGGCAGAGTCGTCTGTATTATTTTTTAATTTTCTAATCCCTCTCGTTTTCTCTCTTTCAACTTTCAATGTGTGTATATATATATATATATATATATATATATATATATATATATATATATATATATATAAACTATGCAACACTGTTTTCTTGTATTCACTTACAACTTGCACTTTAATGTACTTAAACAAGAATCTTACTTGGTATAAATTATAAATATGCGAGTAGAGAAAAATAAGCTTGAAAATGAGATTTAACTTTAACTGAATGGAATTGGAAGGTTTTCTTTTTTTCTTTCATCGTGGTTGTGATTTTTACTGCTTGAAATCGACCCTAAGAACCGAAATGTTTCTGTATGTCTATAGTTGTAGCCTAATATTTTGTTATTAGGTAAGTATTATTAGGTACTTAATATTAGGTAAATGTATTTCAGAAAAATCTATTATAACGACCCTATTATAATAAATGAGGATCTATATATAATATTATATAGACGATGGATTATAGTATATAGTTACGTTATTCCGCATATAGACCACACCATTTATCCCCTACCTATCCACGAGACTCACACGGCTGCTGGCAGGGTAGTAGTGAAGTGGCATTCTTCTTAAACATGATGCAAAAGATTGTAAATTGTAATGGGATATCAGTAATATTTATATTATAACTATTACCTACCTACCTACTCTAACTGAAATGCTATTAGCTTGAAACGATACTTCTGTTATTTAAGATAACTTCATACCTATACCAATATTAATCTGTAATCGTCCTAACTATGTGTAGGAAAAAAACATTTTGAAACACTGTCATTGAATTTTACATTACAGTAGCGATCGTGTTTACTGGTAATGAAACTTACGCATATTTTTAATCAGTTTATTTCTTTGTATTAACTTTTACAGTTTTATCTCAGTTTCAATACCACTTTAACTACTTTAAGGTAACCTTTTGCTTTATAACGGACTACCATTCCATATAACGGTCAACCCTCAGCTACAGTTAGACCGTTATAATGAGACTCTATAACCTTGTATAGTGCCTTATTATTAGTTGGACTACTATTGTTATTAAAAATATTTATTTTCAAAAACTTTGCATGTCTAAAATATACTATTGGTTCTATGTTGATATTTTTAACTGAATGGTACCCGATAAAAAAGGAAAAGTGGCGGAGTGGCCTACGTTTCGTGACAAAAATGTTTTTACAAGAGGAAATCCATCTAATATTTTTCAGCAGTCCTGGAAACCTATTACTAATCCAGGACTTGTCTTGAAATGAGATAACAATACAATAATTACAATTTTCACTCTACACAACCTATTTAAATGCATTTTACATTCTACTAGGGGGCTTGTAGGGCCAAATGCCACTATTCATGTTGAAACAAATAAAATGTTTAAATAAATATTTTTAAACTTTTGAATTATAATTTATTTTTTAATACAGACGAAATTTAACATAATTCAAGTTTTTCATAACAAAATTTCCTTATAAACTATATTTTTTGTGAATGCGTTTTCAATTTGATTCTTTTAATCTATAGCCTACACATAACCTTTAATTGTGTTAAAATATTTGTTTGTTTATAAATCATACTCGGCTGTTATTCATTGGAATGTATTTCTTACGGAGATTTTTGGTTCCTCAAAACCCTATAATGTTGTAAATTGAGAATAACCTATATTTTTTCCTACTCCTTCTTGTCAATACCTTTAATTTGAGCCATCTCCTAACTCTGTACGACCTTCCAAGCTCATACAATTTTCTCTCAAAACTCGGCTTACGAAATTATATATATATATATATATATATATATATATATATATATATATATATATATATATATGGATTTGTATAAATTACAACTCTTTGTAGTTCGTTTGTCACCACAACGACTGCTTCTAACGGCAATAAAGTCAACTAAACTATCATTCCTAGAGATCATTTACATAAGACCACTCTTAGTAATACCGTGTTAGTTCTGCAACGATATGATCTCCTCTGCAGTTACACACGATTAATGTTACCCTTCTATAAAAACTATCTTTGTTCTATTACAACTTCTGATAGTCCGGATGAATGGAGGACATTTGAAGGTCATCAACTGTTAAGAAAACTGAATATTACTGTAGCTTTTGTGTAAACTATTCCTTTTGTTCAACTTTCATTGAATATTCTTTTAACTTGGGAAATATTATTTGTATTGCTGACAAAACCGTTTATAATTTTTAATATTTAAATAAATTTAATTTACATATTAAATTATATATTATTATATAACTTTTACATTATTAAATAAATATATATTTAAATGTATATATCTATATTTGCATTTTTTATATTAAAACTTTTACTAAACAGTATTCAAAATTACAGCTTCATTATTAATATTTATAAATTAAGAAAAACATGTATTAAGTTTAATTTATGTATGCCGAAAACAATCGTCAGATTTTAGTTCCATATTTCAATTGTTTCCATATATTTTGTGTTTTAAAATTATATAAACCAAAGTTATTCTTTACTTTTCCTCATGCTTAGAAAATGTATCAGAATTTCTTATTCAAGATAAGTTAGATGCTTTCGAAACTGGACTTACGAGAAACTTTAACAAGAAAAATATTGTGTAAATACGTATAGCATTGTTTTATATCTAATATTCACTATCCAAGGTAAGCAAACAATTTTTTATTAAAAAAAAAAAACAATCTTGTTATTAGCAAAATTTAAAGCGCAATGTGTCAGTCGGTTCTTTGTTAAACTACAACAATCGACTATAAGATTTTGACAAACAATATATTAAATAAATAATTCAGTAAATTAAAAACAAAAAAATTATTTTTATTTTTCTAAACCCTAATTTTTAAATTTGTAACCATGAATTGAAAAAAATTATTTCCTATTAGAATAAAATCACCTCCATATTTTTGTACAGTAAAAAATACCTATAAGAGCTACGGATATTTAAGTAGAGGATAAATAATTTGTAAACGCAGAAGTGTCATTAAATTAAGAAGCGTTAACACAGACGTGTTAGCAAACTTGATTCTCCATATGAAACATATTTCTCTGCAGACAAGATATCCCTCGAAGACGAAACAATCAAGTAAAACTGGTAACACTACACGGAACACCTTCATCAACATCAATATGTATATTCATACATTTTCTTTCGTTACTCATTTTTTTCAGTTCCTTCTATTAGATCACACTCTCCTTATATATACAGGATGTTTCATGAGGAATCTGCCATACTGCTTATTCATACTTATTCAAGTCAAGCTTATTCCTGTCATCAAAATAATGAATAAAGTTCATACAGACATTGGTCCGGAAATGCTTCGCTGGCGAGTTATACAGGATCAAAGATTTATCCAGAAATTCGGCTCTCTCAGTGAAATTAACTCACACTGAAATTTTCAGAACGTTAATTGAGTTTGTTAATTAAATAGATTGTATGTAAAATGAGCTGAAAAATCGTACAAAACTGGTCCCAGAACTCTATCTCTAACAGTTTACGAGAAAATCGGAGTAAAGCAAAAGAGGTTATGGTCGAAAACACTTTTTTGCGTTCGGACTGCAATAACTCCGTTGAATTACCTATATACAAAGAGAAATGCTGAATAAAATTTGTAGATAAATGATTCTTTAAAAATAATGTAAATAAAGTAAAGAAAATAGCATCGTTTTTTTTAAAATTCAATGTTATTGGCTAATTCGTTAGCATGCGTGATTTTCATAATTTTTAAATGTGTGTACTCCTTAATACAATTGCATTTAAACAACTATGACGTTTTTATTGACGTTAAACTACATCATTTTTTAGAAAAAAACATTGTTTACAAATTTTATTCCACAATTTTCTTTGTTTATAGTCAATTCAACGGAGTTATTGTAGTCCAAACGCTCAAAAATATACTTTCGAACCTAAATTTCTCCTAAACTATTTAAGATAGTTCTGGTACAGCTTTTATACGATTTTTCAGCTCATTTTGCATAAAACCTATCTAATTAACAAACTCAATTAACGCCTTAAAAATATTAGTGTGCGTTAATTTCACTGAGAGAACTAAATTTTAGGTGAAATTTTTGACTCTGTATAACTCGCCAACGAAGCATTTCCAGACCCATGTTAATTTTAATTTTTTTTCCGTTATTTTGATGAAAGGAATAAGCTTGTGCAGTGTGGCAGATTCTTCCTGAAACACCCTGTGCATAGCTTATCTTGTACAAATTATCAACCGTTAATAAAATACATTTTTTACTCATCCAATCAAGTTCGAATTTATTTTTTATACCTGTAGTGGATGACAATTGATGATAATACAGTTTTTTCAAATAATTATTCATTAATTAGATTTACAAAAGTTGATTCAAAAATTAGAATCGAAAAAATCGAATAAATAGTACTAAACAAAAATAATAGTCCAACACCATATGCTGTAGAAAATTCACTTTCAATTTTGCCACTTAATATTGTGATTCTGTCATACATATATACGTATTTATATTAATTTTAATTTTAAAGTAAAAAGGAACTAAAATAAAATTTTTCTCTGTTGGCCTCAGTAGGCATTGACTTGAAATTTTTGTATATATTTTTATTCCGATAAATAATAATTTAATATCTTTATTTAACTTAATATTGAAATATGTATGCAGTCTGGGTGAGAAGAACTTTATACAAGTGATTTCTTAGTTTTCTTTTCATCTCAGTATGATGGGTCACAATTACCTTTCACAATTGCACCTGCTTTTCCTTATCCTTTTTCATATAAGGTGAAACTAGTATTTACTCATGGCAGAAAGTGGGTCTACTCTAAACATTTGATGCTACTCTCCCTTACATACTCTACCAAGGACTTTTATGATCCTACATTAATCCTACACATATCCAAGATATGACATACTGGCATGAAACACTTGTAAATATAAATTATTGTGGGGTATAAAGCCATTTATATTTACTAGCTCATAGACTAGCATATATGAATATGCAGCATTCCATTGCTATGAAAAACCTAATTATCCTTTTAGTAATAGAGAATTAACAATGTTAAAGTGAGTTCTATCTATTAACAAGCACAAAGCTGACTCGTGACTTCACTTATTAATTTTCACATAGAATTGTCTTAGAAGGTTATTTGATTTATACTATTTTGTAGAACCTTTTTTTCTATGGTATAAGTTGAGTGATTTTGTACAGAATTTATTTAGTTTTGCTCTGGGGTAGATATTATATTATACACTTCTTACAGAACAATTCGATTATTATTTTTAAAAACCAGAAGGTTCTAAGTAACGTATGTAGATATTAACTACAGTGTTCAGTGTCAGTGAGAAGAAATAAGGTGGCTCACTAATATCGTTTTTCACGTCAGAATTTCATCTAGAACTATTCCAGTACCCATTAATTTTCTTCGTAAACACTGTCATGTAGTCCAGGATCTAAAGGAGCTTGAGTATTCATTGAAAGCCTAACTCAATTTTATTTTAGAATATTGTTCTGGGCACTTTGGTGATTGTAAGAATCTATGTCGTCGCCCCCTAACGTGGTCGACATAACGGGGGGGAGGGGGGTATCATCGCGGGGAACGCGATGTACTGGAACCTTTGAATCTTTTAAACTATAAAAGATAGAATAACCAAACAAATGTGTTTTAACTCACAGAAATAAGGGCTTCAATAATGGTTCTTACGTAAAAATTACTAACTATAATATCTACTGAATAAAAAATTATTTTTCTTAAAACATTTTTTACTTTGATTTTATAGTGAAATTCAATTGGAAAATAACCCATTGCGGAAAACCTAAGCCGGGGGCGAAGATAAAAGTTTGTTTAAGTCTCTGAAATTAAAACAATATTTGCTCAAGTTTATACACACATATATATACTAATATAACGATAATTTTCGTATCTAAATGGATTGGAACGTTCGATTTCGATCTAAGTGGATAAGTAGATGTAATTTGTTATTTGTAGGAATATGTTTGTTAATAGGAAGAATCGATTAATCAGAAGTTAACTTTTCATCAGCCTTTTTAATACGGAAAATGCGTTTTTCATTTTCTGCTAAAAATAGTATGTATTTCTGAAATGCATATGTCAGTATTGATTAAAACTATTATTCCTTCAAATAAAGTATGGTTATTAAGTCTTTTACAATTTGTTAAGCTAAAAGAAGACTATAACAGTTAATTTTAACAGACAAATCTCATTTAGAACTATTCTTATTATTTAAAACATCATTTTATAAACTTTGAACCTACTTTTTATTAAACAGTTCAAATTGTGTCATTTCATAAAGAATTTAATGTCAAAATTTCTACAAATGAACTACCTCTCGTATGTGGTTAAATAAAAATTTTATTTACATTATTTTTATTTCTTTAGTTTAATGAATTTTTTCAATGTTAAGTATTCTAATGAGAATTAACAGGTATATTTCTTTTGAATTTGCCTCTAGCTGGTTCCCCTATTCCATAGTTGTATAATTTTCTCCTTCCAAGCCTTGGATCAAGTCTTCATGCCTTCATCTTCTTTTTCAAAATTGTATCATCTTGAAAGATGGTACAAGTTCTCTTTTTTCATTTTGTGTAAGATCCAGTTGTATTTCATCTTCCTTATTACGTTTAGTAATATTCTTTCTTTTTTTTCCTAAGCAATTTTATGTCTTCTTTGTAAATAAATCCAAGTTATTTTCACCAAATCTCTATCTCAAAAAATATTGGTTATTTGCTTCTACAAAACAGAATGTTTGAAATTAAAACGTTATCTAGTCACTTATATATTTTAAATAACTATTTTGCAGCAAAAAATTTTTGAGGCATAACATTTTACTAGTATTTAAATATCTTGGTTCACTTGAAACATGTTTATATCTCAAGTTATATTATTGAAACAATTTTACTAAAAATAAATGCATATTATAACATTTTAGAAAGATATAAACCCAAAGACAATTTTAAAACTATTAGTTAAAACTAAATAAGGCGTTATCCTTTGGAAAATCTACAAGATGTTTCCATCATAAAAAATTATATATATATATCATTTAAGTTCTTGTAATTCGGTCAATATTATAAATAAACAAATTAGATCAATCATAATTTTGCCGTAATTAGGGTGTAGTAAAACATATCTATGAATACACAATGCCTTAAGGACCCAGCCATCAATAGGCCAAGCTTATCAATTTCCGGTCTTTAAAGTTAAGCCGCGTGTAAGTCCCGGCCGAGCTATAGGCCAAGCCGTACAAGGCCCGGAAGCCATGATAAGGGCGAGAATACCCCAGCCTATTAAGGCCAATACCTAGCGTGTCACACTAGACTGTCAAGCCTTAATAAGTGAAGTCCCAACCAAGCTATAGGCCAAGCCGTACTAGGCCCGGAAGACATGATAAAGCCTCGTCCGTCCCATCCTGAGAAGGCAAGGACATCCGAGTCCAAATCATGACTAGCAGACCTTAATAAGTCCCGGCCGAGCTATAGGTCAAGCCGTCACAAGTCCCAGCAGCCCAGCGTAGCACGTCTATGCACCGGCCGTATTAGTCCGAGATACCTCGACCTTACCATGATGACGACCCAGCCTTAATGTAAGTCCCAGCCAAGCTATAGGCCAAGCCTTGCGGTGGCCTAACCAAAAAGAACCAAATCATGACAAGTCCAGCCAAGAAGTCCAAGCCTTACAGATCTTGCTTAAACAAGATAAGGTTACTAGCCTTAGCTCCGCACAAAAAGAATTTATCGAGTTAATTTCCTTATTAAGAAGAGCGAAAAAAACTTGTTTCTTTCTTAATATGAAAACCAAAAACAAGTTTTCATTTTATGGAATTTATAGTAAATTTACAAACCCTAGTAATTGGAGAATAACATATAGGCCTAATGAATCCCTAATTCAGCACCATGTACAGAATTAATCACTTTTCCAGAACTAAACGAATATAATTTTAAACTTTTCTTGTGTTTTATTCTAATTGTTATATTCAACCTATTTCGGGAAATTTGATAGCTATTCAAGATATTACTTTTCGGAACTTATTTTTTATAGTTTTCCTTACGACACAAAAATTATACTAATCATTTACCCATATAATAAAAATAGTATGATACTTATCTTGTTCAAAAGATAATTATTGTAACATGTGTTCTTTATTTCCGCTTAGAATGAAGCAATATACTATTTTTCTTCTGTCTTTCTCTTTTTTCATTCTTTCAGAGTGATGTGCTCTGTCTTCAGTCTATGTTTTCTTATCTTCCTTAAGAACGTCTATTTCGTTGATGTGATTTTTAAATTATTATCTATTTATTCTGTTAATTATGAATAGGCCTGAAAGATTATTATTTTTTTTGACGACCTCATTTTATATACCCTACATATTTTTTTTTTTTTTTATTTTGGGAAGCATGATATTTATTTTACTATAATTAGAATATTTTGTATCCTTTTCAATATACTGCGTAATCTCATAATATTACACCAAATTAGATCACATGTTCAGATAGCTTAGGTATCTATTTAGTGAACATTAGGCTCATAGAATAGGAACGTCTGTACTGGAGTGAACACGACTGTTGTCTATTTGAAAATTTTCCAAATCTTTGCTTAGCAACATTGAAACAATCAATTTGCCATTGTTGAAATTTTATAGAAATGCTTCTGTGAATGTTTAGCCATATTATTGCTAACATGTTCGTCGTTAGATTCAATTAGTTTTAATTTAGTAAAAGGAATATTTACATTTCTTGATAACGTTCATTCAATTCCTTCTATTAGCTCACACTGTCCTCTTATATAGATCAGATCTACTGGAAATTTTCTTTTAATAACCGATTCAAACTTTGGCTTTTTAAAGTATAATTTTTACACTTCGATTTTTTTTTAAACATTGTTTTACGTATTTATATGTTACTCGAGTGTTAACATTTTGACCTTTTGTATTTTTTGTCAGTCATATAAATTTTTGGAGAACCGGTCCAAATCAATACCTATCTGTGGGGCTTGTTCGTTTAATCAACTTGACGACAAAGTAAGAATGTTGACATTATTATGCTAAGGGTTCACAGTCAAATTAGTTAAGATAAGTGGAATTTTGTGTCGAGTTTAGTAGGTTTTGTTATCCTAAGTCAGAGATCCTTCGTGCTAAATTATTCTACTTTTTACTTGTTGTGAATTACTTCAATTACAATAATTTTAAAAGTACATTATAGAGGATCCATTGCCAGAATTTAGGAATCTCTAGCAACATCCACTTTGCTAGGCGCCTTATCCAAAACATAATCAGTGTCGTACAAAACTCTTTGTATCCAGCTAGAGAAACATGTAATCTGAGTGTACATGCCGGGGAACTTGGGTCTAGCGCATCCTACTCCATAGCTGACGACCCCACACAGGTAATAACGTCCATCTTCTAAGCGACAGACAAGAGGACCACCGGAGTCACCCTGCAAACAGAAGTTTAGTTGCATTTATATTTTCTTGATACAAAACTATTTCATTTTCAAGACAATTTTCTGCATCATATTCTTTAAAAACATGTTATTTTTCAAAAAATCGGAATTTCAGAACCATATTAAAACTATTTTTTTTACAGCAGAAGAAACCAAACCTGACAAGAGTCGACCTTCCCATCCTCACGACCACTGCAGAGTTGACAAGGGCCAAGGAAGCTGTCGTACCCAGCTTCGGCATAAAAATCAAAACACTTCTTTCTAGGAAGGATGGGATTATTTGCTTTCTGGAGGATGTGGGGCAGAGCTCCGTCCTCTGACAGACGACCCCATCCAGCTACGGTAGCTGTGGAACCTACAACATATTCGAATTACTTGTGCTTCATACTAATACCATTTATGTCTAAAATATTATGTTTTAAAAACCATACAAATGAGAATATTAGTAATTTTATACGTAAACACTTTTAGGTATTTCGTAAAAAGCAAATAAATAGTCTACTTTTTAATTATAAAAATAAAAACAGGAAGAATTTAAAAAGTGCAGTAAATAACACAATGAAAAGACTCGAACAAGAGCTTGATGACACTCTGAAAAAGATACTGTTTCTGACTTATACTCATCTAATACCGAACCATTTTAATTGTGCCAATCAGTTAATTCTTTACTTTACAAAATAATAATATTTTTATAGGCCGCCTTGAATAAAAAATAGTCTAAAATAAAATAACTCTAAAGCTGAAAAAATTTGTTTCATGTTATTAACCCTTTATTTGTAAATACATTGGAAAAAATTCAGAGCTGTGGTAGAAAATAAAGAATCTTCTTTTAAAATAAAATCTATGAGGCAATATCTACTCAAAACCTAATCTAAAAACTGCACCAAGTCATAAATCGCAGTTTGCAGATTATAAAGTTTGAATGAAAACGAAATTTATAGGCGAGAAACAAATTCTCTAAATATTATAATAAATAAACAAAACAATAATTTGCGAATTAATAAAGTAAAGAGTAAAACACATAAGGTCCTTAAATTGGGCAGGCAATGAAGATTCTTCACATCAAGAAATATTTATAAACTAATCTATTTGATGTTTCATGTATAATAAAAAAGGACAAACCTATCAGCCTAGCTTATATAACATAAATAAATGAAACCTCTAAACCACAAATAACGTTTATATTTAAAATATTTTTTTTGTAAATTACCTCTGAGGATGATTGCTATGCAATCGAAATGTACATAAGGTTTTAAATAAAGAAAAAAGTTATTTGTGGTTTAGAGATTTCATTTATTTATGTTCAACATTACGCCACAGTTGTTTTATACAGTTATAGCTTGCATAAGTTCGTTTTTAAGAACTTTGTTAATATAGGTAGATAAAGTCATATTTCTTTTAAAAAGTGCAGGAACCGATCCTACTCAATTTTTTTCACTGTGTCTAGCGATAGATTTACTGTTCAATATGTATTTTGACCGTCATGCTTGCTAATTTTTAAATAGGACAATATGTTATACACCGCGTATATGTGAATTTGGACATACGGGTGGTCCAATAATAATAATTGATAAATAATTATCAATAATTATTATTGGTGGTCCAATAATAAATAATATAATAATAATAATTCCATTAGGGTAATCTTATTACTGCCATAGAAGTAATTCTATTTCTAAGATATTTTGTTATTTTAATCTAGTTTCATTACAAGTACAGTAGAAGCCTACCTCCTGCTATTTATTTTGAATAAACAGTAATAAATAAATAGTAATAACTAATACTCAAAAACCTCTAACCAAATATATTCTTAATTTAACCTCATGTACATTCCGGTTACCAAATAGCCATTCTCAAAGAAATAACAAACAGGACTGAGTCTTCTGAGGATGGTTACTTGGTAACCGAAATGTACACTAGAATAAATTTAAAATATCTGGGGTTAGAGGAGTATTATTTTTGTCTTTTATCTATGATCTACATCCTAGATTTTTACGTTCAAATTTGAAAGGAATCGCTGGTGTATTCTTTCCAAATGTGGTATGCAGACAAAATAAAAATATTTTTTTTGGCTATAGAAAATTTTTTATAAAATTATAGTTCTACCGGGATTAAGCTTTCAAAGCATCCCTTCGCTGCACCCTTAGTACTAATGGCTTTGTGTTTGAAACTGAAAGGCGTGTGCAAGATAGTATACCCTGAATGCTATTGTTGGATTCGTATAAATGATGATAAGCATACGGATAAAAAATGATGATAAATAACTTACAAACATCTATATAGTAATAAACGATGATTTTACTATTTGAATAACTTGGAATTGGATAATGGATTAAATTGAAAAATTATTTATTAATTAAATGTTTCCCTAAATTAAAACTTACTTTATTGGGGGGGGGGGGTGTTATTAAACCTTTCAGGCTCTACACCCCATTTATAAACTGACTGGAGGTCAGGCACCCCTCCCATTTATATTTGGTCAAGAATTACAATCTGAGTATGAAACTGAAGCTGGTTAGGCCAATTTTTTTAAAGATGATATATGCGAATGAATGGAAATGTGTTTTGTTTCAAGACAACTGTTGATTTTGAATTCCCCACATCATACAATATTTTATTATATTATAGCGCATGCGTGTAAACAGCCGTGATAACCAATTTTAGTGCCTTGCCTCGATGTAATTTTCTAGTGTTGAAATAGAGTTAAACGCGATTTTCTAACATTTAATTTAAATAATATTTCTGGAGGAAGGACATGTGAACCTCAATTTTCTGGAAAGGTCCATTTTAGGAAACATATCCCATGCCCCTCCCCGTACGTTTATCACACAACTGTTGTGTGTCACTCTCCTGTATGCGATTCTACTGGAATAAACATTTGATTGCTTTTACGAACATAACCTTTAGGCTTTAAAAAATCGCTATAAATATACAATTCTTCCAAAAATAACTAAAGCTACAGCTAATTTCGTGACTTTTGACAATAGAGTTGAGTTGTGTTGGGCAAACACGGTTTTTTAGGATTATATGCTAGACTATAAAACACCTCCGACTTAAAACAAGAACTTTATAAATGATAATAATAATACTTTGAAAATATGTTTGCGTTAAAAATCCTCTTCTTATGAAAAAGGTGTCCCACAAAAAGAAGAAGCACTCTCACTTATTCAAGAAAATGCGGAGTTAGGAGATATTTAATGTCATGTAACCATGCACTTGGCCTTGCGAGATTTCTCGTGTACTACCACTTCTGAAAACATTTTACACATTCAAAATATTCTATACATCGACAGCTTCTGCAGTCGAAAAGTCTGCACATATTTCAAGATTGTTATTTCTTACCAAAGCTAATTTATCATCGAATTTGTCCAATATAGACCTACTCATGCGAGTCAGTATCTTGACAATCCTTACCATGTTTGTAGGAAAGTATTAATAATGACTCTCTACCTCCCATCTTACCTACTGCAATCTCTCAAGGCCAAGTACACGGTTACGTAGTCCGCATTATATGTTTCATTTTTTGCAACTGTGATTATAAAAACTAATAACCTGCTTTTTTAATCAAAGTTGAAAGCACATCTTATAATTATATAGAAGTAGGTTTTCGGAGACAGTAAAAAAAAATATTTGAATACTCTACAACAATTTTTTCAACATATATTTACTTTATATGTGTGTTAATATAAAAAAAATCACAAAATGAACATTTTAAAGTTTCAACTGAAATGTAATGTAATATTGTATACATTAAAACTTTAATATACTTTGGCTGTAGTAAATATTGATGTTATTATCACAGAAACAAAGTTTATATTCATTGATACTTACCCTATTATACAAATGATCAGTTTCATGATAAAAAATATAACACACTGAACTTTTGTTATAGCTTCAAGTTCTTACCAAACATTACTCACCGACAGGAAACTTCTGATCAGGAGATGGAATGCAGACTGGTGAAGTCCACACGCCGTCGATCTTAATCGGTGTCGTCAATTGGAGCAACGCAATATCGTTAGTGAAGTTTTCCTTTACGAAATAGTGAGTGACTATTCTAGAAACACCCACTCTTTGTTCGTGACCTGCAACATTTAAGAGTAAAATTATGGTTATTAAAACACTACCCTATAACCAACAATGAATATTATGCACATCCGAATAATTATGTATCTATTTCTAACATTTATCGATACCAAAAGGAGCCAAAAATCTTTACAACGCATTTACTGTGTTTAATCATATTTTATTGTATACATCACCTCATCCGATCGAACCTTCCCTAATTAATTATTTAAAAGTATTTAACATTATTATTAATTATTTTTCGATACGATGAGACAATGCGCCTTACAATTTCTGTAATAGATTGAATAGACGAATAGCTATATAAAAAGGAAAAAAAAGGTTCCATAGGGTTATATTTTTTCCATGGAATATCTTTTGTAAATTATATCTTTGAATCGAAACCCATTAGGAATTATTATTTTTTAATTATTGATTAAAGGGCATTTATAAGTAAAACAACAAAAAAACTAGCTCAAACATAGCGTTAAACAATACGCAAGTAAATTTTATGCAATGATATTTAGTTAATATTTTATAATCATCTTCACTATCGATGTGAAAGACTGTCACTTTATTTTAGATTTACTAGTTAGTGATTAGTTTGTGAATATACACAATTTTAAAAATATACGTATTTTATTAATGTACATACAAAAATTAAGAAACTCTTGACATGTTTAAAACTGATTATTTAAAAGTGTCATATAGGGTATCTATTGAGGGGAAATTGTTATTTTAGATATGTTACAGATGTATTATCTCTGTAATACATACACGAAATATTGTTAATAATAAAGCTCCAAATAAACGTGCTTACTACGTTGATTTCAAGCATATGAAACGTTTAGCGTAAATGTCTCACTACATTTTTTTAACATTTATCTTTTCCATTTTATTTTACAGAACTGAGACTTGAAAAGTAACAAATATAGACACGATTTCCATTATAGAAGTAGACCAAAACTAAAACAAAAGGACATAACAATAAACATCGATGTTAAATAGAGTAACTGTAAATTAATTAAGAAAGGTTGAGGGTGAAATGGCACTCCTCAAAGTAGGATCGGTAGGACCATGAAAAAAGGGGACAGCCTACGATGACAAGGGGGCTTATAGTATAGGCGTTGCTTTTTGTGAGAAGTATATTAATAGAATTCAAACAATGGTGCTCAGTCGGATGAAGTAGAGACACTATGATTTTTGGAGAAATGAAATAACGAAAATAAATTATTTCCTTTTTTGGCTTTTTAGTTGGCTTTTTCTCTTTTTTCATACTTTCTTAAAACCTTTGAATAGAGATTTAAATTGAGTATGGTTTAATGATTTGTTTAATTTAATTTATTACAAAAAATTTTAAGAAAACATATTTCCTCTGTAGGGAACTTCTAAAATTATATACAAAGTGCGTATAGTAATAAATAATTTGGTCACCTTCTACTCTGTACAGGTCGTAGTCGCCCACAACTACAGAGATGATGGCTGGAATAAGGCCGTGAATACAGTGCGCAGCCGTAATGACCCAGTTGGGGCTGATTATAGCACCGCCACAGATATGGCGTGCCCTCTTTCTAGATACGATCAACTGCAGAGAAGCAAGCCAAGGAAATTCACCTAAAACATAAAAACTTAAAATAAGGAGGACTTTATAGTTAGCAAGTAATCCAATG
The DNA here is from genome assembly GCA_036971475.1 of Prosapia bicincta. Taxonomy (NCBI): domain Eukaryota; kingdom Metazoa; phylum Arthropoda; class Insecta; order Hemiptera; family Cercopidae; genus Prosapia; species Prosapia bicincta. Next base: position 237,258,819 of record JBAIZL010000004.1, on the reverse strand, counting down.
TACAACTTTGTAAAATGACATTTTTGTAAATTTCTTAGTATTAAACTTTTTAATGATGAAATACCTTGAGGAATACCTTGATTTTATTGTCCATGACAATCGACGAAACTCTTACAAGAGCACGTACTCACCAAAGCTCGAGTCTGCTAAATTTTAAAGTTAATGTATACATTTAAAAAATGCTTACTGCACTAAAGGCTTGAACATTATTATACATAGGTCTATGTATTTACATGCAGCAGAATTTGATTGTTTATACTTTTTCCTGTAACCTAAAGTTTTAGTTTTTCGTATCCATTCACGTTTGCTCCTATCATTACGCTTGTGGGGGGTATAAGCGCGTAGCGAATATTCCAAGTACCATGGGATCATTACATCTTTTCTTTAGTCATATCTAGTTTCATGTGATATTTCTTACCCTTTTTCTTACAAAGGGGTATAAAGGGTAGACAGCTGCCAACAAAGGGGTGTAAAGGGTATACAGCTGCCAACAAAGTGGTGTAAAGGGTAGACAGCTGCCAACAAAGGGGTGTAAAGGGTAGACAGCTGCCAACAAAGGGGTGTAAAGAGTATAACATTGATAGAGAGCAGATCTACATAAGGTACGCAAACCTACACAAGTGATACCAGAATCCCCCTTACATCCTCTACTAGGGATTTTATCTCCCTACGTATAATACTTTCTATCATTAATAGGAGACAATTGTTATACTGGATAATCCCCTACTGGTTATACTGGTTGATACCTTACAACCACTGGTTAATACCTTAAAACCACTGGCTCATAGCCTTACAACCATAGGTTAATACCTAACTGGTTATACTGTTTGATACCTTATAACCACTGGTTGACATCTTAATGGTTGGTGCCTAAAACCCATTCGTTGCTGGTTATAGGCCTACTGTTTGCTACCTTATAACCATTGGCTGATACCTTATTGTTTATACTGATTGATCGCCTTAGAACCATTGGTTGAACTTTACTGGTTATACTGGTTGATACCTAAAAACCACTGGTTATACTGGTTGTTTGCCTTACAACTGCACAACAAAAATTATTTATTTATATTATAGACCTTACATACCTTGTTATTTTAAATAAAGTACACTACTATGCCTTTATTTCCTAATTATGCCTAAGTGAGAACTCTTCGTTAATGATATTCCTTTTCTGCATTGGAACAGTCATACTACCAAATATAAATCACAACAGAATGGGACACGCAATAAACACGGATATACCATTTCTATATAGTGTTTATTCTATTATTATTTGTTTAGGTTATGTATTACCCAAGTTCAGGAAAAAGTCATAAACCCGAGAAGCCATAAACATCAAAGCACCGTGGACCTAAGTGAACGTAAACAAAGTGACTCTAAACAGGAAGTAATTATGTTGGTTGCGGACCAAACTACCTGCTTTGTTTTGTTTAACTAATTTGGAACTTTGTCCACAAAGCGCCCTCTGCCGCTGATTCGAACCAAGATGTTCACGTCTGTTCCTATTTAAAAAAATTCTTGTTAGATTTGAACTAAGAGAAATGTATGCTTAACATGTTAATTCCTCTGGGAAAATAAAGTGAGGAAAACTTATGCCTTTTATGCGCTTGTCTAAATGAAGTAAATTGTATTTTTTATTATTACAAAATCATCCCACCCTAGTATTGGATAATACTACGAAATTGTGATAAAGAAGAGAAAACAAAATTTAAACAATAACATAAAGAAGTGGATTTTGTTCTCCATGTCATTCCCCAAGTGTTGTCTAAGTAGTGTTTTTGAAAGTTATAAAAAAAACTTTTTGAACTTATAATTTAAATAAATTAAACGTTTAAATTGCACGCAACGATCTTCATCAGTGTCTACTGAAAAGAGTTGTAAATCTAGGCGACAACGGTTTTTGAGGTATCTCACTCACCAGAGCAGTTATAAGTTTAAATAAAGGGTTTTAAAGAGTAAAAAGTCTCAATACATTTAAGCTATACCAAACTTGCAAACATACCAAACCCCAGAATACAAACATATTAAATAACAAACACTTTTTTAATACATGATTTTAAAACCACTGATGTCTAGATCAACACTCGTCCCAAAGACCGAACCGGACACTGATAAATCGCGGAGTGTGAACGAAAATTGTATGCCTCAGTAAGTTTTCATAATGTATAAGCTAGGCATGTCTGTTTTTATAAACTTCAAATGTAATAATGTTAAGTAGTTTGAATTTAATGCTTGTGGCATTCGGCAAAAATTTGAAGAACAAACCCAAATAAATAACTTAAATTTATGATCTTGAAACTCTAATTTGTTAAGACAAAAATAACAAAAATTGCATTCCTTCCTAACTTTTGAAAATTGCTGTTATGTATTTCTACAATACTATCTCGCACTGTCTGATAATTTAGTGATTAAATAAAATATATTCCGTAACTCAACTCGAAAATTTGTAAAACGAACTGCAAATGATAGTCAGTGTCCGTGATGAATTTTGGTAAATAAATGTCCAAATTATTCCATATGATTATAATACAAGTTAGTAATTATTAGATGACAATTTAAAAGTTTCCAGAATGTCTTCCAAATTATTTAAAAATTAATTTCCATTGCTTACAAAACATACTCTCTAATTACACTTCAGTATTTTTCTGTTTCATGGTTTTTCTAGTTTCTGAATCTGGTGTACTAATAGCATAGTACTATTGTTTCATGAGCTAGCTCGCTCCTGAAAATATTTCACCAGTATGAACTTGGACTATTGGCTTATCAGCTTTCTTAATCTTTTACCAAAAATGTATTTTTGCTGAATACTATGAGCAAACATCTATAAAATCTAATACTTCATACACTGGGGGGGGGGGGGAGGATGGCAGACTCCAAGACAAATAAGTGGGTTTAACCATCGATGCAGTCAAGTTGAAAATTGACAAGTCAAGTTGAAAGTTAGAAAATTAAGTGTTACACTAACTTTTAAAATTAAACACTAATTCACAAAATAGATCGTTTAAATTAAATTTGTTCTTAAATGGAAAGCATTCCAACTTTAAAGAATAAGCCTACAACTTTAAGAATACTTACACTCTGTACTTAATTGGGCACTACATTTAAGTATAAGTACAGAGAGGTATTCATTTAGAAAATTAGATCAATGCTTATAAACCTAGTTTTTTTAAAAAGTAATACATTTTTATTTTTACAAACTACAATTATACTAAGAAATATTGCGCCTAGTCACTATTGAGCTTCCTTTGAAAGTCTCAATGATTGAAGAATTGAACCTTTTTTGGAAGTTCGTTAAACATTTCATCCTTTGTGAGAACCATTGATATGAGCCTGGATATAGCAAGCTCATTTAGGCACGCTTCGTAAGTTATATTTCTCAAATATGCTACCATCAAAGCTACTAATCAAAGTTTGAGCCGACTTGTTGACTATGTAGTCTTTGTACACATAGCCAAAGATAAAGGGTTAATTTGGAAAACGATACCTTTAAATGTAAAAGTGAAAATTCAATTGTATTTGGAGTCTATCGTACACAAACAGCATGTTCTTGACAAAGATGGGCGCCTACTAATATTCGGAAACTAAAATGGCTGTTTAAATCATGAACACTTTAGTAAGATTGATATCAAAGAGAGTTTAACACAACTTCTGAATCCAATTCATCACTGATTACTAATATTTTCGCGATTAAGATTCTTTTATTTTAATACTTGAAACATATTTGTAATAATCGACAGATTATGAACGCTGTGAACTTTGGAGATTCACGAACTTTGAAAATATGTCGGAAATGGGTTTGAAGGTCGTGTAAATATCAGAGCTTTAGTTATACACCCTACTGTCTCGGAAAGAATTAGGTGACCATACTCACTCGCACTGAACCAGTTCAGCGCCTTACGGCCTACCTCCCACCTATGAATCACCTACTAGGACTTGGCCAACAAAACTAAAGGTTTTAAATTTTAACATTTAGGTTATATCTACTCATATACTTTCATTTCGTATCATTTCTTGGAAAAAGATGTCAAACATAACATAATTATGCCAGACCTAAAGATAATAGAAAAGATAACCGTCATTAAATATCGATCTCCGGTATCTAATAAATTACATTAAATATTCATTAAACAGCGACATAATACGACATATTTTGACCTTTATTTCCAAAAAATTATGTGTTGATTCCAAAATTGTCAGTAAATATTACTTTCATAGAACACTTTAAATATTTGAAGTTTTAGACCAAGATTTTATAGATGACATGGAAAATTATCGGCGGAAGGTAGATAGGTCAAATCGTAAGGGTGTGTATGTGAGCGTGGAGGTGCAAGGGTCACTTAACGTTTTGAGCTGCTTCCGAGTCTGGATGGCCTAAACCATTTATAACAACATTTTAAAATAAAAAAGTTTCAAAATTAAACCTATTTAAGACGCTTTGAGGAGAACTGGAGATTTTTCGTGATATGGGGAACTACAGGGAATTACGTATACGAAAAAAAAACAAGAACCATTTACCATTCTGTCTTTAAAGGTACTTCACTATCCTGTTCTAAATGAAGGTAGGACTAGACATTGCTATATTTTACGCGAAAACAATAGTCATTGAGAATGCGAGTGTGTGTGTGTGTGTCCAGTGTAACTGCCACTAGGTGGTTCAAACATTCTCCATTAGGCTGAATTCACTCGGTCATTGATTGGCCATTCCTGTTATCAATTATAACGAAAAAGCCTATTCAACATTATATTACAAAGGTAGACTACACATAAGCCACGCGTTTTTAAACTCCTGATTCAAATTAGGTACTAATGATTATGCAAAGCCTAATTGTACCTGGCTTGGCGTTGGATCCTCCCACGATGCGATCCTCCATCACATCTGTTTTGGATGTAAACTGGCTGCTTCTGATTCCACATGGCACAGAATAGCCAATGAGGCTGAAATTGAAACAAATTAATAATTCGTTATTACCAAGGCATTATTGCACATAAAAATATTGTTCTTTTTTTATTTTATTTTGTGTTTTGTTTTACTGTGTCGGATGAATATTAAAATGTAATGTGTTTTGATAGATAAATAGGATATTCATAATGAGACCTATCTTAACCTCATTTCTTCGGGTAACAATGGCAAGTTTGTATTTTTCACCCCAATTACAAATATTATTAGTCACACTTCTCTCTTACATTTTTATAGACTCATAGAAAGTCTTACCTGCAACAAGGTATGTGAGAAAAACCAAATATTTTTAAAACTTAGTCTTACTTCAATTAATTTTAATTTTAGAAGTTGATTGTCTTAATGTATTATCAGAGGCGAGCGATGGGATGAACCTAATGTAGCACTGTTTCAGTAGAAGGCTACGGTTAATTATAATATATATTTCGTACTCGGAAGAGGTATCGATGCACACCTAAGCATTGCCCTGAACACTCTAAACACATCAGGCGTTGATTACTTCCTATAATGTATGAAGCCGACGGATTATGGCTTTAACATGCAGGCTTCTAATGCAGATAGGTGACCCTTGTGCACACTTGTATATGCTATTATTATATGGGTAGATATTTAAAATAATTTTTCTTGTTTTAGGATGAAATAGTTTTTATAACGCAGTAGAACATGTTTTTTTCTGGACGACTGACTAGTCGTCACATACCTTTCAGATGCTACTGGAGTAAGATGATGTCTATGCTTAGTGTTGGTCACTGTCAATGGATTCGAAACTTCTGGAATATGGGCAGACACGGTTGTCTCTATTGGAAACCTGGAAACAAGTACAATTCAAGTTTTGATGAAATACAAAAACTTGTTTTTGAAAAATATCTATTGATGTTTTTCTAAAGAATGTTAAAAGCTTTACGAACTAAAATATTTATATTACTAATAAATTTTTATCATCGCTTTAGTGTATATATATATATATATATATATATATATATATATATATATATATATATATATACACACTATTAAAGACTATATCTGTCTATATATATATATATATATATATATATATATATAGACAGAGTGAGAGAGAGACGTGTGTGTGTGTGTGTGTGTGTGTGTGTGTGTTTGTGTGTGTGTGTGTGTGTGTGTGTGTGTGTGTGTGTGTGTGTGTGTGTGTGTTATGATATTTATAATAATAATATCATAATAATAACACTATAATAATATTAATATTGTTTAATAATAACTTTATATATAATAATGTACAAATCTATCATTTACGGTGATAAAAAATTACAGAAATAGGTGTCATATGAAATGGGGTACATCTATCCTAATCAAATATAAATAATTATGAGGCTAAATGGTAATTGAAAACTATTTAATAAAAATCTATACAATCTAAACGTATTTATTTTCGTCATATAAATTTTAATTGCTATTCTACCAGAATAGTTTCTACTTGAATAGTTTTGTTTATCTATAGCCTAAGAAACAATTTTTAAAGGTGTCTAATTATCTCATGATATAACCTATATGGAATTAAAAAATAAAAAATCCACTTACAGAGTTGTGAATTCTGGCAAAGAAGGGAATATCTGAGATAGGTCAATGGCCGAAATATTCGGAACAAAAAGGAAAGTATATTTGGAGTCATCAATCAATAGTTCCCCTTCTTCTTCCTTAGTTATGTTATTTTCTGCTAATATGCTAATGGCTGCAATCAAAACACATTAGTGTGATAAGATACCGATTCCTTTCGGTTATATATTTCTCTCTTTAAAAAATGTTGTCGTTCAGTATTCTTAATAAAAATATTACAGAAAAAAATATCTTTGAGTAAAAATATTATAGGAAAAGTTTTTTTTCTGATTTTCAATTAAACCTGAAATTTTTGGATATTTTTATATTAACTTTTAATTAAAAAGTTAACAAGAACCAATAATTTGTTTAACAATATTCTAAAATAGTTTTAAAATTTATAAATATGTTATTAACTATTCTAATAAACATTATTATAACCATTATAATATCTTTTAACCCTCTATCAAAAGTAATAGACACACTTATAAATTAGATAATTATTCCTAATTGTTTATGCTTGTAAGTGATACATGGTTTTGGAAAGTTATTAGACTACAAAACATTGCCATCCAGTTCTTAGCCATGTAGTTTCAAATATTTACGTCAGCCCCTGCCAAACTACGACCTGTGGGCCACATCCGGTCCGGCCAAGACGTTTGAGCGGTGCTCTAAAGTTTCCATTGTTTAAATGTTTAAAATTTAACATTCACTTTACTAACATAACTTTGTGAAGTGTTTTTTTATGTAATACCTATTAGCCTTCTATAAATGTAACTTTATATGGTCCTCCAATAAGTTATCGGAAAGTTAGTGTAAAATCGATTCTAAAAGTTGTACCAGACAGACAAAAAACGAATTAATAAAAACGTTTTCAGTAATAGAATTTGTGGCTTAACGTAGTAATATAAAAATCCCAGATGAATTATTCTCCTAACTTATTGATAGGTTTTGTAATTGATTGTGAAATTTGTTTTACTAAAAACTTGAGGTTACTAGTCAAGAGTATGAGCTTCTCTGTTGTAACTATCGACTGTACAAAATCCAAGGGATTTATAAGCCTTGTCCATATACGAACGGTTTCCCCTTAATTCTGTAGAAAAGTGGGTCAAACCACACTCAACTACAAAACTAATCTTTAAACTAAAGAATTACTGAGCCTTAGCAGGCTAATTCTAATAGATCCTGTGACAATTATCATTGAGTCTTACGGGCTTTTACAATGGTTTGTAAGACTTTAATTGTACTTTGTAACTCTTAAAATCATAAGTAATTATTGAGTCACTAGTGAACACTTTTAACTTACTTGCTAACGCGTTTCGGAACAATTGTTTCATAGCGGATTGGCTTCGTCAATGAAAGAATTGTTTCGAAACGCGTCAGAAAGCAAGTTAAAAGTTTTCACTCAGTTACGCAATAATTACTTGTGATTGATTCAGTAAATTCATGATGATTATAACCAGCAACTTATGCTTATAATACGCAATTACTTGTTACTTGTTTAGAATGCATTTTTTATTGACATACATGAAATGAAAAAATACGGAGTTTGCGCTGTTTTTGCCATAGTAAATTATTTGTATAAACTGAAGATGTAAGACATCAACTGTAAGTTAATGTAAGACATAAACTGTGTATTTTTACAAAATAAGGCTTTTGCTATTTCTCAACATAGCCTGCACTAATACTAATACACTTGCAACGAGCAATTAACTAGTTTTTTTGTACAATGGATTCAAAGAAATCTTTGTCTTGTTGTTTGAACCACACTACCACAAATTTTTTGTCTCTCAAACATATCGCTGAACATTTTTCCACATAATGCCTCTTTGAGGGGACCAAACAAATTAAAGTCAGAAGAGACAAATGCAGACTGTACAGAGAATGAGGTAGTATCTCTCAGCCCAATTTTCTAATACAGTAGTTCTTGAGTTAGTGGCGTGATAGCATTGTCGTTTAGCACGCGCTTTGTTTGATCCGCGACGTTTTTATCTTATTGCTGGTTTTATATTATTAATGAGCATATTTGATTAGTCGATTTGTTTGTTGAATGCTTGATTTCAATCGATCACAAAATATGATGACTCTGTCATCCCAAGTGGCTCTCAACATGACTTTTCCTGTTGATGTTTCTGTTCTGATTTTTGTTATATGTGAATTAGTGTGTTTTTATAAAATGCTTGGACTTTTGGACTCTGGTTCAAAATACTAAACCTAATTTTCATCACAAGTTAAAGTCGTGATTATAAAAGGGTTACCCTATCCTTTCGTAGTGTTATTTCAACTCCATACACTTTTTGGATCATTTTCTTTGAATTGTATTAAATATTTGAGAATCCGTCTTAAAAAATGGTTTTTCTGTAAATGAGTGTGTTATTGATAATGTTACAATATGGCACTGCTCCAACACATACTGCTACCTTTTATGATATACGAAGTACCTTCTACTGCTATTCGTTGGTCTTCACAAATAATGTTATCTATTCGAGTTTCAAGTGAAGCAATTGGCATTACAACTGGCCGGTCAGGACGTTGCTTATAAGTCACTGAGGTTCAACTGTTTTTTAACTGTTTTGCGTACTTATACAAATTTCTACGGTTTGTACAACGGCTACCATACTGTAAAATCATTCCAGAAAATATTTCTACCTGTTTTCCACCTTCAGATATCACCGAACTTCGTTCAATTGGTATGAAAACTTCAAGAAGAAATCTAATACTAAAAATACAGTTTTGAGGTTATAAACAAAATTATTTTTATCATAGTTATCAGCTGATCCCAGTTATACCAAAATAAAGTGTTAAAATAACAAAACTCCTACTACAAGCAGTTTGATTACTATATCAATTTATCTCTTTAAATATTGGATGACACTCGTACTTAATTCAAGAAACGCTAACTCTTGGCGTGTGTGTAGGCCTTTAAGTATGTCTTTATTGAGAAAAGCAGATTATAATTGGTTGCCTAAGGGCACAGCAGGGGGGGTTGAAGGTCCATCTCTCCCCCTTAAGGTTTCTTTGTAATCTCTTACCAATAAAAAAAATATTAAAATTGGCTAGTTTGTAATAAATTTCACATTAATTTCAAACTCTAAATAGGAATTGCAAGTACAAAAACTTCAACATAGTTTTCGTATAAAACGAGTTGACAGTAAACTAATGGCTGTTAATAAGTATGAGTATACTAAATCTGCAAAAGAGTTAAAGCCCATAACATGATTTACTGTTCGCATATTTCAGAAATAAAACTTCGAAGAGCACCTAAATGGCCTAGTTGTGATTTGTATACATTAGAAAATCGCTGTTACAGACGGTGTAGTGTTTATAGAACTTTTAAATAATAGTCATACATTCATTATATCTTTGTACAATTATAGTTTGTAAAGATTAATAGTCAAAGTTTGTTTCTAATAATTGGTTATTTTTTACAAGCTTTTGATCTGGTCTCTCAAATAAAAAACCACATTGTATTTAAATGTAATCTTCACTGAACAATCTTTAAATTTGGAGTCTATAATTGAGTAAATAGGCCAAAAATTAATTCACCCATTTTGTCAACTTATGTACTCATTTCCAGCTTTAAAATGTCATTTCATTTTCAAATTTTTTTAGGGTAGCTCTCAGTCTCCCTATGTGTACCAAGGCCTGTAGAAAGAATTTCTTAGTACGTTGCTGTAGGGTACTGATATGCCATTAATGAAGAACTTATCTTAGCAAATCGCCACTGGAAATACACCGCCTCAGGCTAGTAGATTTCGTGCTTCATTTTATCTAAAAGTCACATTTTTTTTCTCGAACGGAAAGAGTTACTAAAAACTAATAAAACGTTTTTTCAAAGACGAAAAGAATATAGCCCAACGTATTTAACTTGCTTACTTCTGCTATAGATTGATTTAAAACAGAATAGGATTCTACGTAGGTGAAATCAAACAGAGGGAGTGGGGATTACAACCGTCTGAACTATAGGAAATTCACATCTTGCTGTGTGGGTGAGACTTCTTGCCAATTCGACGTTAAACTTCCGTTCGTCGCTCAGCATTGCTATTCTACTTTAAAACAAAGTATAGGTAGAAATTCCGTTGGCTGATTGCCGTGGGGGCTTCTTGGCATTGCAAGAGATACGTGTTTTACTTTTATGAATCCTTGCTTTGATTGGACAGAATTCCATGGGCGTTATTGTTGTAATTTATAATATAATCAGGCAACTTAAACTCTCATTTTCTTGGGTTTCATAAAGAAATGGAAACATTAAGAGTTAACTAAATTGTTTCACTAATGGCAATAATGATAGCTCTTTCAGCGTATTAAAATAAAAATTAATTTCTCATTTAAACTCCCGAATTCCATCAAAATAGTGCTAATAAACTCTTTTTAGTTTTAAAAATAAACATGACTCGCTAAACAAAACATTATTGTGGTAAAAAAATATAGGCTATATATTGGTAAGTGACAAATACATGTTTGTTCGATGTAGGTCTAGGTGTATTTTAAACAAGTTTTAAGTTGTATAACAATTTAGACAAAATATTGATAGATTTTAAAAATCTATTACGAGTGCTTTCAATTTTTTTATATCCTAATATTTTCAGTTGAAGTTTATGTAATTAATAAAATTGAAACTTTTACTGACCGATCTTACTGACCGAAAATATAAATTAAAAACAGATTTTATATGTCTTAAATTTGGTTTTCGATGACGATCGACGGGACATTTATGTTAAATCTCAATAAATTAACTACACACTTTTAAATTAAAAAATTAATGAAACAAAACTCGAAACATACCGAGACATTATCGCAGCATCATTGCTCGCAAGATGAAGTGACAACCATTATTATAAACACTGGTGAAGATTGCTTAGTGCGATCGAAAAAGTTGTTTCCGAAAAGGTTATTTCATAAATTTACTTAAATTATAAATTCTAAAGTCCTTAATTTATGAAGTTGAAAAAAACTTGTGATAACAAATGATAACAAGTGATAATAAATGCAATTTATTACACAATGTTAAACAATAG